>CM038679.1:539832343-540262253 GCA_021605205.1 Aegilops longissima | reverse complement strand
GGACCAAACCTCGTGAGTTCGTCACGAGATCATTCAGAGCTGCAGGAGTCAAGAGTCACGAGTGGCAGCCGCCGCCACTCCGCCGTGGCTCCCCATATGGGCGAGGATGGTGGGCTGCGCGTCTGATCAACATACCAGGCTCAACCGAGCCGCCTCAGAGCGCCTGCCCTCGCGGTGGGGACGCCAAGGGGCCGCCCACAGCCTATGTTCCCATGCCTTATGGCTCGCCGAACGCTGTTGCCAGGCGCCAAATACCATGAGGAGCATCCCGAGGCTCAAAGCGGCTAGGCATTCAGCAGTCCTGGCAGAGATGGAAATGGTTCGCGAGGAGCCACCGGTGCCTCCGGAGCCTCCCGAGGCTCCTGGGCCTGGGGGCTCGTGAAGATCGGCTTCTGCGGCGGACGACTTACGCTACTTCAGCATCCCTTCATCTTCAACATCATCAGGTGACATCCTTCAAGCTTCACTTTTCAGCTGGGAGCGCCCTCAGGGCTGCATCATTCCCAGGCTGCGTGGGTCCGCCCTCGCTGCATGTATCCCTTTTGTTCATGTTTTAGCTTGCTTTATTGGGGGCGCCCCTCAGGCTGCATTATCCCCAAGCCACTCGGGCCTGACCCAGTGGCGTGTATCCCTCTCGCATTTACTCGAGTCGTGTGTTTGACTCTTTATGATCACTACTTAATGCCTGTCCACAGCACCCTTCTTCCTTCATGTCGTCTGCTTGCACGTTAAAGGGGGGGTACCTGAGCATCGCGACTCACGGGCCCTTACTGGCCCTCTAGCCCTCACCCACTGGCCTTGTCCACGACATCGCAACCTGACATACCAGCGACGACTGAGCTAGCTCGAGGGCCGGGACCCGAGGACGTAGAGCGTCGGCATCTAACCAAACTTGCAGGAGCACATTACAAGAAAAGGCCCAGAGCCAGGTGCAACCCGCCTTGAGGTAGGGCCCCGTGAGTCCCGCGCTGGCTCACGGGTGCCCAGATACACCTCGCCAAGCCCTACCGTGTCAGCCACGTGTCGTATGGGCTGACACGCCCGGTGCTCCTCCCGAGGGGAGCCCCTCCCACCCACCAAGGAAGCACCATGTTCATACTGGGCCGACGACACTGTCGAGGAGCGGCTATGCCCATACACATACGGAAGCGCTATGCTCCGCGCTGGTTATAAACAACTGAGGGTGGCCCCCGGCTGCATCAGCCTCAGGGAGCCTAGAGCTCGGTGTCCGGCCTCATCGTAACGCCTCCCCTCGGGAGTGTCGCGCGAGGGGGCTGGGCACGGGGCTACGCTGGTCACGCCAGACGCGACGCCACTGCCAGCCCTCGGCCTGGTTCATCGCGACGCCTCCCCGAGCGGAGCCAATGTACAATGGACGTTTGAACGTCAAGGGGGACTCCTGAGCATCGCGACTCAGGAGCCTAACTGGTCACGTAGCACCTCACCCCTTAGTTCCGAAAGGCTAACGGCGGTTGAGGTATGCGCGGGGCCCGGCTCTGCCGACGTAGAACGATAAATCTGTTCATGCATCTCCCCTCCCTACTTGCTATTCAAGGCCAAGGGGACTCAAGCATCGCGACTCAGAGCCTAATCGTCACGTAGCCCTCACTCCTTGGTCCCGCCCCGGTTTCAAATGGGCTAACGGCGGCTGAGGTATGCGCGGGGCCGGGATCTCCCGACGTAGAACACAAGCAAGTAGGAAGGAAAAGCGCAAATCTTGAAGAATTCAAAAGCAAATATTACAGTCCATAATTGTTTTCACAACGCCAAACACAAGTTTAAACGCCTCCACGAGGCATGATGCATGTTGCAAGAGCTGAAAGCAGGACAGGAGCCACGAAGGGGTCACTTTCCGGCAGCGCCATCGCTGGCGGCGGAGCTGCGCTGGGCAGGTTCGCCCAGGAGCTCAGATCGGTAGCACCGCCTTGGCTTGGTGTCAAGGCACGAACTCGCCAAAGAGCCTCCGCCGACCTTCACAGCTTCAATGCATGGCGGCAGCGGCAAGCTCACCACTCACGGGCTCCAGCAGGCTGTCCAGATCAACGTTGGGGTCACGAAGGTAGACGTGGGTGAAGACGCGTGTCAGTGCTGCAGAAGAAAGGACACGCGCCTCAGCCTCAGCCGTGGGGCCCAGGACAACCGCGACCTCTTCAAGGGCGCGGACTAGGAAGGGAAGCAACTTGGCGGGACCGTCCTCGGCGCCGGCAAGCGGACTCTCCAGGCCATTGTCACAAAGCGTCTTCAGCAAGGCACGAGCTTTCTCCTCCATCTTCGTGAAGGCCACGCGGTCCTCGGCCAGGACCCACGCCTTGCCGTCCAGCTCGATCTTCCTCGCCTCCAACGCCTGCTCCAGCGCATCTAAGCGGCCATGGCGCTCATCAAGCTCGGCATCCCGGTCCTTGGCAGCGGTCTCGCGGGCCTTCACCTCTGCCTCCTTCTCCTGGCAGTCTCGTGGAGGCCCTACAGCTCGCTCTCCAGCACCTTGCAGCGACCCCGAACATCCGCAACCTCCCCCAAGGCGGCATCGCGAGTGGCCTTGGCCTGAAGGATGGCCTGTTTTTCCTCGCCGCAAGCCGTTGCGGCCTGAACTAGCGCCGTTCGAATTGTAGCATCGGAGCGGACCTAGCTGTGGTTAGCCCAGCGCCCGCCACTAGGCGTAGGGTCGGCGCCCTGGAGATCTCCTCGCAGCCGGTCCAATTCAGCAGCAGCATGATCCAGGACAGTAGACGGAGTCGGAGAAATGGAAGTTGGCGGAGTAGGAGGAGAAGACGGCAGTGAGATCACGGCGCCATGAGAGGGGACCTTCTGCACCCTGACGACTACGGCGGTGGCGTCAGCGAAGGTGCCTCGACAGTCGCTCGGGCCACGGGGGCTGAGCTTGCCCCAACACACCCCGCCTGGCCTTGCGAGGATGACCGGAAGGAGAAGCCTGGGCCTTGCCGCACCCTTCTCCCGTGGGCGAAAATGCTGCCCTGCACGAAGCCTCAGCGCCTCTTCAGCTTTTTTTGCCAAGCAGCGCTAACCTAGCCAAAGAATATGAACGTCAAGCCTCAGCAACGAAGCAAGAAGCCAAACGAGAGCCAAGCACTTACTCTCGCGGGCTCAAGCGACCTCCGGCCGAACTTGAAGCCCGAGAGCCGGCTGCTGGGTTCAACCTCAAGAGACTCGGGAGCAGGAGGCACGTCTAGAGATCGCCTCGGAGCCGGAGCGAGCCCGCGGAGAACCAGCCCCGTCATGTCCTTCTTCGACCAGGGCGAAGACCACCGCCGCCATCGCCATCCTCGCTGCCGCCCCAGCATGAGGCGAAGAGCACGGACCTGCACCAAGGAGGGGCACTCGACTCCCGCCGGTCGCCTCGAATCGGCTCCTCCCTGCTCTCTCTCTTCATCCTCTCTGCCGAGTCGCCCGAGGATACGTTCACCAGGGCCGCCGGGTCCTCCGGAACATCCGCGGGCACAAGCCCGTCCCCGTTCAAAGCAGGCATGGAGTTCACCACCTGCTCCCAATCATCCCGAAGGAACAGGGGTACAGGAGCACCCTCCAGCCTCGCCACGTCGCCCCCGACCATGGATTGGAGGACCGCAACCAGATCTTCGTCAGCCAAGACTACGGGGCTCGGGCAAAGCCTCCACAGCAGGAGCGAATCCTGCCGAAGCGGGCCACCCGATGCTCCAGGAACTCCCTCAGGAGCGACACCCCGGTCAGCTTCGCCGACGCCATGTTGCCCGGCCACAGGTCTGTGTCCATCCTCTCCAACACTGGCTTCGCACGAGGATCGACGAGCTCCGCGCGAGACCAAGCGTCGACGGACTCAGGCTGCCTCGTGGGCAGGATCAGCTGGGGGTGGATGCGCCCAGCGTCCACCATAACCCACTTGCTCCGGAAGCCTTCAATCCTTTTCCCAGGCTTCGAGATAGCATCGGAGCTGGAGTACGCAACGAAGCTCGCGCACGCAGTAATGGGGCCGCGAGAAACCCAGAGGTAAAAGTAATGGCGCAGCAAGGCCACTGAGGGCTGTACCCCGACATGAGCCTCGCAGTAGTAGGCGAAGATCGCCAGGAGAAGAACAGAGTTGGGGTGGAGGTGCAGAGCTTGCAGGTTGTAATGGCGGAGGACAAAAAAGAAGAACTCGAAGAAGGGCGGCACCAGACCGGCGGCGATGGCGCTCACGAATAGCGGGTAGAAGGTGCTTCCTTGGTCCTCGAGAAGGGCGGAGCCGACCTTGAGCACCGCCACCCTGCTGCTGCCTTTGCGCCGCCATCATCAAAAGCGCTGGCAAGGCTCTTCTCCGACACGTTCGGAGGATCCAAAGCGGGCGGGAACCAAGCTCCGGCCGGGGTCTGGCGAGGCGCCATGCCTTGCTAGGGCGCAGGGTTGGAGTAGATCTGGTGATTTCGGAGGCAGGTAGGAAGAGAACGAGAAAGGGGATCTGGGTAACGACTGAAGACGGCAAAGAGGGTAAGCCTGGCCGGGTACCGCTCGTTTGTCAATTCGTGTAGTTGCCGAGGCATCGTGGGGAAGCAGGGACGCCCACGTCCAATCAATCGCCACGCGGCGCCCATGGCGGCAGGCTGTTGGGGCCCGCGGCGCTTCGCACTTGCCCCATCGCTTCTCTGCTAAGCCAAGTCCAGGCGCGCCTTGGGCCCGGGGGCTACTGTCGCTGTTCTGGGAATGGGGGTACCCAGACTTGCCGCCGCGGGCTGCGGCGTGGTTTCAAGGAGGGCCCAAGACGCCCATCTTCATCAACACAAGCTCAAGACCCTCGCGAGGGGCCAATCTTCGCGGGGCGGACGACAGGAAGCTTCCTCAGGCACGGCCTCTTCAGGCTGGCTCGCTAGGACGCGGAGAGATCAAGGCGGGTACATCACGAGGTGTCCATGATGCAAGCCATGACGACCGAGGCCGGACGGGCGGCAGGCGGGCGCCGGCCTGCGCAGAGTCCTTGTTTCCTCTTTGGTGCAAAGGGAGCAAGCGCAGGCAAGAGTATCAAGCAAAGGCAACCATTTTGGTGTAACAAGACCAACACCAGCAGAACGGCAGGAAGGAGGTCATCGTGGAGCCCAAGCCGGCGTCACCGTCAGAGTCTTTGGCAGGCGAAGACCGACTTTAGTCAGGATAAGTGTACTAGATGTTCCCTTTCAAAATGGCCAATTGTTGGCGCCCTTCCTGCTCAATATTTGGGAAGAGGACCAGGGCCTTGCTCTATAAATAGGACTAGCCACCACAGAGTAGAGGCATCGGAAAGGAAGCGGATAGAACTGTAGGAGGCGAGAAGCGAGAGAAGAGAGAAGAGGAAGAACCTTAGCCAGATCCACCACCGCAAGAACTCCTCACCTCGCGAGGCAGTTCTTCCTTGTATTGTTTATCATCAGCCCCTGAGGCAATCCATCACACCACAAACTGGAGTAGGGTATTACACCACAATGGTGGCCTGAACCAGTATAAACCCTCGTGTCCCCTGTGTTGTTCTTTGTGCAGTTTAGATCCTTGCGAGGCGACGAGACGTAGGTAGGTTGGAGGTGTGATCTCCGCGTGCACCCCAGAGTTCGAACCTAGAGGGTCTGCCGGAACCCGAAATCCGACAATAACTACGCATAATCTATGCATAACTGTGCATAAGCATGCACTTTGGTCAGTAAAGCGCAAGGCGGTGGCAAAACGCACAATTAACGCCTAGCGCTTTTTTGAACTATGATAGCAATGGAATCTTAAATTAGAATAGTTGTTCTTCATGTTTAGGCACTTGTTCTACATGAAGAGAGTACAGTAAGACGCAAGAATATAATACTTAAAAATAGAAAATGAGCTCATAGACCTTACAAGATTCTTGGTTCAGACCAAGACAGTAACAAGGCGCTCCTACCATCGCCCAAAGAATGTGTCTCTTGAGATCGTAAGGGAATTTGATGAGTTTCTTTGCCGGTGAAGCACGCTTTCTTCGTGTAATTCGATATCGCCACCAAGCATTCTTGAAGATAGCAGAGGTATTAGCACAGGTTACCTCATCCTTAGTTTCCAAATCGGTCCTTCTCCATAGAGAAAAATGGGAAAATTTGTTGTATTATAACCATCATGGAGGTAGGATGTATGGGACGAAGCAAAGTAATTGCCATGAATAACATTACTTACACATAACTCCTGGACAAACACCTGCAACTGGCATTTTCCTTCATCTTCAGTATAATATTTCCAAGATGGAAATATACGCACATACGATTTAACAACATCAAATGCGATAGATGCTAAACTAAGACTAGCTGGTTGTGCTTCCTCCACGGGAATAGGTGTACTAAGTGGTGGAGTTGGGGTTCGCCGTGATAGTACTGGCCCTTTTGGCACTGGAGCTGCCTTACTAACTTCTCTTGTTTGGGAGCTCTGTGGTTGAGATGGTGTTGTGATAACAGGAACTGGGTTACTATCAGCTTGGGTTGGGGTTAGATTGGGTGAAGCTGGTTCTCTGTCCATCGCAGTAGGGGTACAATCTGCGAGAGTTTGGGTTATGTGTGGTAGGGCTGGTTCTTGTGCATGTACAATCGGGGTGCTATCTCCACCAAGAGGTAGAACTATTTTATTTGAAGACCGTATTTTTAGTCCGCTAGATACTGGCATCACCCGCTCAAATTCTAATGGCTGATAAACAGGAAACATAGTTGAATGTACAGACATTGTATGAGAGACAGATGCAATAGATAGTGTGGAAAAAAGAGGGCATGAAATAGTTGACATGTATATTGTTTAACTGAAACGGATGTAAAAAATGTGACGGAGAACTGTCGTGTGTTTCTCATGGCAGATGTCCTAGCGTAAGGACTTAGTCGTGAGGCCAACGCATCTATGTAGAGAGGGGTTGATCGGGACGAGAGACGCAACACACAAGACAAGGATTTAGACAGCTTCGGGCCCCGGGAAACATCATCCGGTAACAACCCTACATGCTGTTTGTGGCTAGGTCTCATTATGTTCATGAGGGAGACGCCGGTAAGCCGGCTCTTTGAGTGTAGCCCTAGATATTGTTTCTTGTTGCTTGTCCCTCTTTGGGGAGCCCTGCCCCTCCTTATATAAGTTAGAGGGGCGGGTTACATCTGGAGTCCTAGTAGGACTAGGACTAGTCTATCTTCTCTTACAAGTTAAATGCAAGTCCGGGTCTTGCTTCCTAATAAAGGAAATATTTGTCATCCCTTTCCTCTTAAGCCGGCCCACCATAACATGAGCCGGCCTTCTAGGCCTTGGGCCTAGTCTTCTATCTGACCCGCCGTCGGGGTCATCCGTGAGTCGTCAGGCTCGTGAGGCGTCTGACCAGTGAGCCGCCAAACCTGTGAGTCGCCAGTCCTCCGGCGGGTCATCGGTGAAGCGCCAAGTCTGGCCGGTCATACTGCGGGGTATATCCCCGACATTAGCCCCCAGTTTAATTTGGATTTATCCATGTTAAACTGATCTTGTAAAACAAACACAAGAACAAATTTGACATATTGTGTTCCGGGTTAAAAATTCTTGTAAGCCGGCACCTGATCATCCTTAATTCCTTGTGCTCCGGGTTAAATATTCTCCTGAGCCGGGACCTAATTATCCTTAAGTCCAATTGTCATTTCCTTTCATTTAGAAAATACGGGTCAATAGCTAGCTTCATACTCAATTTGCTGATGTTGGTTTCTCACAGAAAAAATATTGTGAAGAATAATCCACTTGATTCGGCTTCCAAGGCACCGGCTTAATAAACATATTGGACTCAAGATTCATCTGGTGATCCGCCGGTTTAAAAATGTTGAGGCTGGCGAGCAAAATTGCTGGCTTGTAAATATTGATAACACCGGGTCATAACTGTTGTTGATGCCGGGTTAATCTTATGATGACACCGGGTCATAAACTTTGCAGATTTCTCTGATAATAATATAATACATGATTTGCTCAAAACTGATAACTTGAAGTTATTCCTCCCTTAAATGCATATCACCTGTAGCCCCCAAGTACCAGGTTGTCATGCTTGCAGCATCCTGGGACTTGTAATTGCCTTATGCTCATAAATATTTCCACCAGTGTAGCCCCCAAGGGCCGGCTCAATAAGATATTACTGAGCTGGGACTTTGTATATGATTCATTGATAATACCATCAAATGATGTAATCTCCACCATGGGGCTTGAACCCACATCCACAAGGTTAAGAGCCTTGTACTCTACCAATTGAATAGTGGATCTTTCAGTATAATGGATTAAGCTTGTGTACCTTGAATTTCCAACAGGAGCAATTGGTAGCCCCCAAGGGCCGGCTCATTTAAAATGTGATGAGTCGGGTCTTCAAAATGTTGAGCAAAAATGACTTTGCATTAGCCCCCAAGTGCCATGGTGCATGCTGGCAGTGACATGGGACTTGTATATTCGATGTAATCTCGATTAAAACAATGTAGCCCCCAAGTGTCGGGTCGTAAGCCTGCAGCGACTCGAGTCTATTTCCTCCATTGTAAAATAAATCATGCCCATTGATAAAAATAATAGCCGTTGCGCTAAAGCGACTTTGAAAACCTCCATCATAACACTGGTTATTGATAATCATAATAGAAATCCAGCCATCTTGGCTATTCAAGATTTGAATAATATAATCCGGTATGAAAACCTCAATCATTCAATATCATCATGAAAATCCAGCCAGTTTTGGCTATTAAAGACTTGAATACCTCATCGGTTGACAAGTAAATCTGGAGTTTAAATACCTGGCGACTCTTGGCCGATGACGACTTAATGCGCATTCACTATAAGCCAGAATTTTTGTAGCCCGGTGGCCTATAGCCCTTGAGAAAATCAATAATTGATAACCCTTTTGAGACACCAATTTCGGTGATGAGCTTAGACTGAAGCATTTATATAAGTCATAGTTCTGCAAATCCTGCACAGAGTTTAAACAACATATGCCCTAGCGACTTAACGGCAAGAGCCAGGGTGGGTAACCACGCAAATGTAGTCTTACCCTGCACACAAGTAGATCACAAGAACCCTTGGCGGTTTACCGCAGGGCGGGTCATAATACCTGACATATAACCACTGTGATATTGAATTTGTACTACCGGTTTATATGACCTGTGTAGTAAGGGTGATAACCCAATCTTTAGAAGCCAATGCTTCCACATAGATGGTCATAAGCTGGCGACTTATAATCAAGAAGTCAAACCGTGTTAAGCATAAACGACTCATATATATTTGAGATGTGATCCAAAAAAGGTCTCAAGTCAAACCCAAAAATTGTTCGCAAAAAAGACTTAAAAAGTTTAAGGCTTCTGATTCGTATACGATCAGAAAACCGTTCCAAAGGGGTTGAGCTAAGATTCGAATATGATCATATAGCCCCTAGTGGCTCTGGCGTTGCCGATCAAGAGGGTACCGACAGCTATGTTCTCTTTGGTTCGAATACGACCTATGTTTGAACAGGAAGACCCCAAATGACCTTGAGAGTTGTTTAACAACGCTGATTCGAATACGATCCACGTCGAACCCAAAAGAGGTTAAGCTATGATTTGAATACAATCAGGAAGCCCCCTAGTGAGCTTGGCATTGTGCCGATCAAGAGGGTACAGACAGCTATGTTCTCTTTGGTTCCAATACGACCTATGTTTGAACAGGAAGCTAAGTTTTGGCATTGCGCCGATCAAGAGGGTACTGCTAGCTATGCTCGATGAGCAGGAAGCCCCCAAGTGATCATAATAAGATAAGCCGTAAGGCAGGATACCCAAGTTTGAACCGCGGATCATGGCAACAAGTTCTTTTTGGCAACCTTTAACTTTTCTGAGAACTCGAACTTGTGAGAGATTAATTCGTTTTGAACCGGAACTTTAAACCAGATTTAAAAGCTTCAAAACTTTGTGAGAGACAAATTTACCTTGAGCCAGATTTTGAAACGGATTTGAGAGCTTCAAAGCTTTGTGGTAGATAATTTTCTATTGAACCGGTTTTTAAACCGGAATTCTCATTTTGAGCCGGAAATCTTCTTATGGCCTTTAAATTTTCATCGATCTTGAAGTAATCTCCGGGCCCGGGTTATTTTTCCCTTCAATGACCCGGAGTTCTTGAATTCATTGAAACTGGCTAATTTTGCCGAGTCATACCACTGTAGCCCCCGAGTCTCAAGACGACTCGAGGAGTTGGCTTGAGATTCTCCATATTTGACCAGAGCAGAAGGTGTATATCATCGGCGCATTGATAGCGCGATGTGAACCCACAGAAGGTTGAGGTGACTGCGGTGGGTTATAAATGATCCCGTATGAGCCGTGTCAGCAACTCGGCAAATGGCTCCTTCCAACTGGTTGTTCAAAGTTAACCAAACTGTAGTGGCGGCGACTCGTGCGCCTGCCCATTGAACCATCCAGTGCAGACGGCGGCTGATAATATATGATAATTTGCCTCCAGTTTGTTGGAAGAAAACCGGGCTTCCCAAGTAGTGACTTGCTCATACTAAATAAACAGATCATCCAGAAAAGGGTGGCCCGGTGTGTTGATGTAGACCAGGCCGCGAGAGACGGTCGGTAAAGACGACCGCCGCATCAGAGGCGGCTCAGACAGATGACCCGGCCGCGGTGTTGTAAGCCAGCGCGGACGGGGAAAATCGGCACCGGTGTCGTAAACCGGCACGGACGGGCTAGTTAATCGCGGGTGCGGTCCCGACAAGCTGATGTAAACCGGGCCACAGGGACGGCGACTTGCTCACGTTCATTCACCGGGTGTTATGACACGGTCGAAGCGCCAGTGTAGAACGTTGCTAGCGCGTGCTCCGTGCTCGTAATATAACGCCTCATTTGTAATGAAAAATTGTCCTGCGTCAAAAAATATCATATGCCAAAGTAATTGTTCACACAAAAATTTATACGTGCTATGAGAACAAACCAGATGGATATCACCTGATATTTTTTGTTCGGACAACCGATGATCCTTTCATCGCGACAGAGGCAGTTTAGGCTGGTCGGCGACTCAATATGGTCCCGGCGGTTTAAGCAGAAAACCTTCGGGATATTCTCCAGGTCTTTAAGCACCCTGCACGGGCGGTGCAGATGTATACGTCGCCTCCGACGCCGGCGCACGAGGACCGGATCATACCTTGGCCATGAGTCAATTGACTCGGTATTCTTGTCAAATAAACAAGGATGCTGGTGTTGGATGAATTTTCCGGTAGCCTGGCATGGTACAGATGCTTGCACGGCCCCTAGTGTCAACGTATGTTGGACTGCAAACTATCGGGCCCTTCACTCGTTCATCGGACACAGTCGTTTAGACGGGTACGGGAACCGCGTCTGACAACAATAAGCCTAGCATCTTCACTGTGGAGCAGTAATGGAGTATTTGATTCATCACTTTGACTAGTCTTGTCCTTCACGTGATGGATGATGGTCCTTCTTGGAGACTATGCTATTGTGCTTTTGAATTAGCACTAGTGTAAGTCTTTGGAGAGCAACCATCCACGGAGAAGTATCTCGCCGCATCGTATTTCCTGTCTCCGACTCACTCTCCTTCTCTCCCCCTTTTTTTTCTTTTTGCTCACAGAGAAAGCGGACGAGAGCAGCCGGCTACAGACGCCGGTGATGCACGCAGGGTGCATATAAACTGGAGGCGAGGCTTCAGCCGTGGCTGCAGCGAGGGCGAGCGGAGGAAGTGACTTGTGGTCATGCAGCAGAGGCGGCAGAGGCAGAGAGCCGGTCAGCGCATGTGGCAGAGACGACTCAGGGCCTCGCGGGCGCGAGCTCGTTAGGGCGGCCCAAGGCGGGACGGTGGCGAACGGGCCCTCGGACAGCGAGCAAGCTTAACGGTTGACGGGGTGGCTCAATGGCGCCGCAACCCGGTGGTGAGCCAAAGCTAGGGGCCGGAACCGGCCGGAGCAGCAGCGGCGACTTGGTGATGCATGAGCGGCAATGGCTCAGACACGACCAGGGAGGAACGAGACCGAGGCGACGGCGACGGCGGTCGGGGCAGCTCACCGACGGAAACGGCGTCTCAGTAGAGATGCATTGGAGGCCGACGTGGAGTCCGGACCAGCCACGAGTCGTGGTCAACTTTGGAAATTTTTTCCTTTGCTCCTTGGCATTGAAGTGACAGGTGTTAATATCTTACAAGGAAAGGTTGAAGCTGCAGCTGGCCCGTGCGACGGCTCAAAAGCGAGGCTAGCAGAGTTGAACCGGCCCGGGAGCAGCCAGCAGGAGCAGCAGTAGTTAGTCGGAGAGGGCGGGCCCCTGGCCACAATGCAGCGGCTGAAGACACAACAGCGGAAGCAGCGACAGCCGGTAACGGAGTTTTGATCCGTGGAGGATCTGGCCAATTTGTTTTCCTTGAGTCGTGATCCTACAAGCAGATGATTTTTCTTTTCCTTCAATACTTGCCTCGGGACTTGATTTTACCTTCACCTAGTCACATGACCGACTACTAGTTGAAGTAGTACGTGATGACTCCTTGGGTCTGACTTGAAGTTATTCCTCCACAAGTCACAGAGTAAACAGGAGCAGCCATTGTTGACTACCTCGGGACTTGGAACTTCTCATCTGCCATGGAGTAAATTGCCATTACTTTATAAAAAAATATCTGGTCTCTGGGCTGATTAGATAGTTCGATTCCGACTTGTCTTCCTGCGTACAGTGATTTGTGCAGTTAGTATTGTCGTCATACCCCATGATCAGAACGAGGACCCAAACCATGCTGATTCTGGTGACTTCAGATCGGATTTGATGTGCTGACGAAAATGGCTGTAGTGGAAAAACGATGGTCTCGGCGACTTGCGTCGGTGACTTACGGGAACGAAAAAAATGTAACCCTAATTTGTTGTGAACATTAAATCCCAGATCTTAAACCTGGACTGATGAACTTGAAGTTGAATCAAATATTTCTGAACTGGCTTTCTCCATCCAGAAAACCTGCAAATTTCTCGATCCTTGGAAAGAAATCCCTTCAAGAACTCAACACCACGGTGGGCGCCAACTATAGTGGATTTGTCACGACAGATGTCCTAGCGTAAGGACTTAGTCGTGAGGCCAACGCATCTATGTAGTAGCTTGAGAGGGGTTGATCGGGACGAGAGACGCAACACACAAGACAGGATTTAGACAGCTTCGGGCCCCGGGAAACATCATCTGGTGACAACCCTACATGCTGTTTGTGGATAGGTCTCATTATGTTCATGAGGGAGACGCCGGTAAGCCGGATCTTTGAGTGTAGCCCTAGATATTGTTTCTTGTTGCTTATCCCTCTTTGGGAGCCCTGCCCCTCCTTATATAAGTGTAACGCCCCCGATGCGGCTATATCTCCCACGTGTCGAGGCACGACTTAGAGGCATAACCGCATTGAAAGCAATGTCGCAAGTGAGGTAATCTTCACACCACCCATGTAATACATAAGGGAAAGAGATACATAGTCGGCTTACAGTCGCCACTTCACACAGTACATAAATAAACATCCATCAATCAGAGTACACTCAAGGTCCGACTACGGAACCAAAATAAAAGAAGATACCCCAAATGCTACACAGATCCCGAATCGTCCCAACTGGGCACCACTACTGATCATCGTGAAAAGACACATAGTAACGACCACGCCTCGTCGAACTCCCACTTGAGCTCGGCTGAGTCACCTGCACCGCATCGCCGGCACCTGCAACTGTTTTGAAGTATCTGTGAGTCACGGGGACTCAGCAATCTCACACCCGCGAGATCAAGACTATTTAAGCTTATAGGAAGGACAGAGAAGTAAAGTGGAGCTGCAGCAAGCGACAAGAATATATGGTGGCTACATCGCAAAAGAGAGCGAGAAGAGAAGCAAAGCACGGACGTGAAACTAGTAGCGATCAAGACGTGATCCTGGACTACTTACGTCAGACATAACTCCAACATCAGTTCACTTCCCGGACTCCGAGAAGAGACCATCACGGTTACACACGCCGTTGATGTGTATTTTATTTGAGGTCAACTTTGGGTTTTCTACAACCGACATTAACAAATTCCCATCTGCCTCATAACCGCGGGCACGGCTTTCAAATATATTACCCCGCAGGGTGTCCCAACTTAGCCCATTATAAGCTCTCACGGTCAACGAAGGATATTCCTTCTACCGAAGACCCGATCAATCTCGAATCCCGGACTACAAGACATTTCGACAGCAATAAAATAAGACCAGCAAAGCCGCCTGACAGCCGACAAATCCCGATAGGAGCTGCACATATCTCGCTCGTGGCACATCCGGATAAGTCAAGCTACGAGTAAAACCAAGCCTCGAAGTTTCCCGTGCAGTGGCCCCGCAGAAGTTGCTCGGTTCGGGCCAGATCAAGGAGCACCGTCCGGGGTTAAATAAAGATGACCTCGGCTCGCGAAACCCGGGGAAAAGGCTTAGGTGGCAACTGGTAAAACCAAAGTTGGGCCTTGCTGGACGAGTCTTATTCAAAGCGAACTGTCAAGGGGGTCCCATAAATCACCCAACCGTAAGGAACGCAAAATCAAGGAACATAACACCGTATGACGGAAACTAGGTGGCAAGAGGAACAAAACACTGTGCATAAGGCCGAGCCTTCCACCCTTTACCAAGTATATAGATGCATTAATTATAGCAGATAAATATTGTGATATCCCCAACAAGTAACCATGTTCCAAAAGGAACAACATCTCCATGTTCCAAGAAGGAACAAACTTCAGCTTCACCGCAACTAGCAACGCTATAAGAGGGCTCAAAGAAAGTGGTAACATAGCCAATCAACGGTTTGCTAGGAAAGGATGGTTAGGGCTGACATGGCAATATGGGTGGCATGATATAGCAAGTGATAGGCATCGCAGCATAGGCATAGCAAAAGAGCGAGCAACTAGCATAGCAAAGATAGAAGTGATTTCGAGGGTATGGTCATCTTGCCGCAATGTTCTCGAGTTGTCGAAAGCTTGATCCTCGTAAGCGCTCTCAACAGGTTCCTCGCTCACGCACTCGCCTCCGGCTCTACCCAAAGCAACAACACAAACAAAGGAACCACAATAAATCACGGTGCAATGCACAAACAACATGATGCAAAACATGACATGATATGCGAGATGTGATATGCAATGCGTATAAAGGCCCGGAAGGTAAATGATGAACCAGGCATCAACTTGGCAAACCAAGTATGTCACTGGAAAGATGAGATGATTTCGGTTGAAATCGATATAAAGATCACCGGAATCGGATGCACGTTTAGCAAATGACAAGCAAAACAAGAATGGCGCAAATCTGCCATTAACAGCATGATGCCACTTAGCAAGCAACAATTAATTAAGCTACTGCACCCAAACGTATCAACAAAGCACATGGCAGTGATCTACACAAGATGCTCGACAAAAGATGATCACTGAGCTACGGCTAGTTCACATCATAACAGGTTCAAACAAGCATGGCAAAAGTGCACAAAATATCAGGCTGGACATGGCAAAAACAGCATCAGGTTGCAATGTTCAGAGCAACAAAACTACATGCTACAGGACCTTAAAATAGCAAAACATGGCATGGCATGAATATAATCAAAGCATAGAACAAAAGTTCCTTACTGGCCATAAGCCAAAAAGGATTAGAAAATATAGTAACACCCATGTCAATATTGAAAGTCTCGTTAACAGATTCAGCAACATGACATGTCAAAAACTGATAACGAGTAAGCATGTTTACAAGCTCAATGCACTCACTACATAGCCTTATATGACAAACTAAGCATACATACATCAAGAAGACATGACATAGAAGACATACATGGCAATAACAATAACATAGCATACGTGGATCAACCACAACAACCTTGGCAAAATTGAATAACCTGTAAACAATCTGCCAGGAAACATTTGATAGCAAAAGTAGAGCTCGATTTACTCAAGCTATGGCACTCCATAATTGCAAAAAAAGGCATGGATGGATAGAGCAAGACATGCTTTACAAAACATCCTTACTGAAGTATCTCAAAATATGCATGGATCTCTCGGTAGCATCAAGTTAACATGGCATCAAAATCAGCTAAAACAGGGCTGAAAACAGCAACATCAGGACACCTACTTTGCATGCTTGTGCTAGTCACCACATAGATCACAAAAATACATGGCATATACCCCTGTAAAGATGGCATGGCATATTTCAAAACACATGTAGGACTCAAAATCATAGGGTGCACACATCAATCATGGCAAAAATAACAAAAGTGCAAGTTCTGTTAAGAAACAGAAACTAACATCACGTAGCAGTCTTCCAACAGAATTTCGGGCATCAAGATGAGCTCAAATGAAAATGATGCAATGAGATGAAATGATCTACTCTTCGAGACGAACATTTTGATATATTATACGCGCAAAATGGACCTACAGATGCAAAGATACACTCGGTTGAAAATGCAACAAAAAATCACTAATATACCAAAGACTTAGGGAAAAAAGGAGGGGAGAGAGAGCTCAACGGGCTCGGCGCGCAAACCGAGGCCGGATCGGGCTCCGGCCCGATCGGGACGCGGCGGCGGCGGAGAGGCTCGCCGGAGTCCGCGGCGAGGAGGAGGAAGGTGGCCGGGGCTCCGGTGGAGGGAGGTGGCCCGGCGGAGGGAGGCCGGCGGCGACGGGCGGCGACAGTGGCGACGACGACGCCGGCCAGAGGGCGGGCGGCGGGCCGGCCGGGCGGCGCGGAGCTCGGGCGGCGGCGGGCCGAAGGGCGGCGGAGCGCTGCCTGCAGGCGCGCGGCAGCTGCTGGCGGGCGGGCGGCGCCGATCGGGCCGGGCGGCTCGGATGGGCTCCCGGCCGGTCAAGCGCGCGGGAGGAGGCGAGAGGCCACGCGCGGCCTCCGATTGACGAGGGCGCGGACGTGTCCGGCGGCGGCTGGACGCGGCCCGCAGCGGAGAGGAAAATCTAGGGTTTCGGGGGAGTTTGATCCGCGAATTTGGACGAGGGAGTTTGCTTAAATAGGCATAGAGGGAGCTAGGAGAGTCCAAATGAGGTGTAGTTTTCCCACACGATCGTGATCGAACGACGGAGAGCATGGAAGTGACTTAGATGGGTTATTGGGCTGTTTTGAGGGGTGTTGGGCTGCAACTTAAAAGAGGCCTTTGCGAGAGTGCGTTAACCGCTGAGTACCAAACGAGCTCCAAATGACCAAACTTGACCGTGGTCTACGGTGGTATACCAAGGCCACTAGACAAACCTCGTCCATTTCGAGAAGGTTTAATACCCGCACACGGAAAAACGCAAAAGGGGCCGGGGAGATAGGAGTGCCGGATTGCAAAACGGACAACGGAAAAATGCTCGAATCATGAGATGAACACGTATGCAAATGCGATGCACATGATGACATGATATAAAATGCATGACATGGACAAAAAGCAAAAAGGAGAAAAACACAACCACGGAGGGAATATCATATCACAGTCCCGAAAATGGCAAGAGTTGGAGTTACAAATATGGAAAGTTACTCCGGGTGTTACAACACTCCACCACTACAAGAGGATCTCGCCCCAGATCTAGGTCTGAAAGAACTCCGGATATTCGAACGGAGGTGATCCTCGCGCCCCTGTGTAGCTTCTCACGGAATGGTGTGACCACTTCACTTTCAGGAATTTGATTGACTTGTTGCGTAGTCTTGCGCCGCTTTTTCAAGAATAGCAACGGGTGCTCATGATAAGAGAGATCTTCTTGAAGGTCAATCTCTTCAAGTTGATAGTGCGCTCAGAGTCTTGAAGCACTTGCGCGGTTGTGACACGTGAAACACATCGCACCTTGCAAAGTTGGATGGAAGCTCGTTGATAGGCGAGATCGCCTCTTTGCCAATGATCTTGAAAGGACCCACGATCTAGGGGCAAGCTTCCTTTGATACCGGGCGACGAGTGCCTTTCATTGAGAGACGCGGAGGTAGACATGGTCTCCGATTTCAAAAGCCACATCACGGTGCTTATCATCATAATAGTTTTCCGGCGCGATTATGCTGCTTTGAGATTCTCACGAATGACTTGGCACATTTCTTCCGCTTCGTGATCAAGTCATTGCCAAGAAGTTGGCGCTCACCGCCCTCGCACTAATTGAGAGGAGTACGGCACTTTCGCCATAGAGAATTTCAATGGGGCCTTGCCCGAACTCGCTTGGAAGCTGTTGTTGTAGGAGAACTCGCATGGAAGACAATCTTCCCACTTCATACCGAAAGAAATGACACAAGCCCCGAGCATATCTTCAAGGATTTGATTAACTCGCTCAACTTGGCCACTTGTTTGAGGATGGAAAGCTGTGCTGAAACGAATGTTGGTGCCCATGGCCTTCAAAAGAATCCCGTAACTTGGAGGTAAAGATGCTGCCACGGTCTCAAGAGATCACTTGTGGAATGCCGCAAGGAGACAATCCTCGAGGTGTATAGCTCGCCAACCGAGCTGCTGTGATAGATTCTTTGATAGGAAGAAAATGAGCCACTTTAGTAAGCTTGTCAATGACAACGAAGATAGCATCATTTCCACACTTGGACTTAGGAAATCCAGTCACGAAGTCCATCTCAATATGATCAAACTTCCATTCTGGAATGGCAAGAGGTTGAAGGAGACCAGCTGGTCTTTGGTGTTCTGCTTTCACTCTTCTGCAGACATCACACTCATTCACGAATTGAGCAATTTCGCTTCATTCGAGTCCACCAATATGACTGCTTGAGATCATGGTACATCTTCGCATTTCCGTGATGAATGGATAGAAGCGAATTGTGAGCCTCGCTCATAATGACTTTTCTCGATCACCCTTAGGAACCACAATCCGTCCTCAAAGAAAAGAGTGTCTTTGTCATCAACGTGGAAGCACTTGTACTTGGAAATGCCCTTGTCGATACCACGTTTCACCTTTTTCACCATGGTATCCAGAAGTTGAGCCTCACGAATCTGATCTTCCAAAGTAGGAGAGACTATGAGGTTGGCAAGAAAGCCTTGAGGAACAACTTGAAGATTCAGCTTGCGGAAAGCTTCACAGAGATCCGGTACCAACTTGTAACGCCCCCGATGCGGCTATATCTCCCACGTGTCGAGGCACGACTTAGAGGCATAACCGCATTGAAAGCAATGTCACAAGTGAGGTAATCTTCACACCACCCATGTAATACATAAGGGAAAGAGATACATAGTCGGCTTACAGTCGCCACTTCACACAGTACATAAATAAACATCCATCAATCAGAGTACACTCAAGGTCCGACTACGGAACCAAAATAAAAGAAGATACCCCAAATGCTACACAGATCCCCGAATCGTCCCCAACTGGGCACCACTACTGATCATCAGAAAAAGACACATAGTAACGACCACGCCTCGCCGAACTCCCACTTGAGCTCGCTGAGTCACCTGACCGCATCGCCGGCACCTGCAACTGTTTTGAAGTATCTGTGAGTCACGGGACTCAGCAATCTCACACCCGCGAGATCAAGACTATTTAAGCTTATAGGAAGGACAGAAGTAAAGTGGAGCTGCAGCAAGCGACTAGCATATATGGTGGCTACATCGCAAAAGAGAGCAAGAAGAGAAGCAAAGCACGGACGTGAAACTAGTAGCGATCAAGAAGTGATCCCGACTACTTACGCCGACATAACTCCAACACTCGTTCACTTCCCGGACTCACCGAGAAGAGACCATCACGGTTACACACGCGTTGATGTGTATTTTATTTGAGGTCAACTTTGGGTTTTCTACAACCGACATTAACAAATTCCCATCTGCCTCATAACCGCTGCACGGCTTTGAAAGATATTACCTCGCAGGGTGTCCCAACTTAGCCCATTATAAGCTCTCACGGTCAACGAAGGATATTCCTTCTACCGGAAGACCCGATCAATCTCGAATCCCGGACTACAAGACATTTCGACAGAATAAAAAGACCAAAAAAGCCGCCTGACAGCCGACAAATCCCGATAGGAGCTGCACATATCTCGCTCGTGGCACATCCGGATAAGTCAAGCTACGAGTAAAACCAAGCCTCGAAGTTTCCCGTGGTGGCCCCGCAAGAGGTTGCTCGGTTCGGGCCAGCACTCAAGGAGCACCGGTCCGGGGTTAAATAAAGATGACCCTCGGCTCGCGAAACCCGGGGAAAAGGCTTAGGTGGCAACTGGTAAAACCAAAGTTGGGCCTTGCTGACGAGTCTTATTCAAAGCGAACTGTCAAGGGGTCCCATAAATCACCCAACCGTAAGGAACGCAAAATCAAGGAACATAACGACGGTATGACGGAAACTAGGGTGGCAAGAGTGGAACAAAACACCAGGCATAAGGCCGAGCCTTCCACCCTTTACCAAGTATATAGATGCATTAATTATAGCAGATAAATATTGTGATATCCCCAACAAGTAACCATGTTCCAAAAAGGAACAACATCTCCATGTTCCAAGAAGGAACAAACTTCAGCTTCACCTGCAACTAGCAACGCTATAAGAGGGCTGAGCAAAGCGGTAACATAGCCAATCAACGGTTTGCTAGGAAAGGATGGTTAGGGGCTGACATGGCAATATGGGTGGCATGATATAGCAAGTGATAGGCATCGCAGCATAGGCATAGCAAAAGAGCGAGCAACTAGCATAGCAAAGATAGAAGTGATTTCGAGGGTATGGTCATCTTGCTCGCAATGTTCTCGAGTTGTCGAAAGCTTGATCCTCGTAGCGCTTCTCAACAGGTTCCTCGCTCACGCACTCGCCTCCGCTCTACCCAAAGCAACAACACAAACAAAGGAACCACAATAAATCACGGTGCAATGCACAAACAACATGATGCAAAACATGACATGATATGCGAGATGTGATATGCAATGCGATAAAGGCCCGAAGGTAAATGATGAACTAGGCATCAAATTGGCAAACCAAGTATGCCACTGAAAGATGAGATGATTTCGTTGAAATCGATATAAAGATCACCGAATCGGATGCACGGTTAGCAAATGACAAGCAAAACAAGAATGGCGCAAATCTGCCATTAACAGCATGATGCCACTTAGCAAGCAACAATTAATTAAGCTACTGCACCCAAACGTATCAACAAAGCACATGGCAGTGATCTACACAAGATGCTCGACAAAAGATGAGCACTGAGCTACGGCTAGTTCACATCATAACAGGTTCAAACAAGCATGGCAAAAGTGCACAAAATATCATGCTGGACATGGCAAAAACAGCATCAGGTTGCAATGTTCAGAGCAACAAAACTACATGCTACAGGACCTTAAAATAGCAAAACATGGCATGGCATGAATCTACTCAAAGCATAGAACAAAAGTCCCTTACTGGCCATAAGCCAAAAAGGATTAGAAAATATAGTAACACCCATGTCAATATTGAAAGTCTCGTTAACAGATTCAGCAACATGACATGTCAAAAACTGATAACGAGTAAGCATGTTTACAAGCTCAATGCACTCACTACAGAGCCTTATATCACAATAAGCATACATACATCAAGAAGACATGACATAGAAGACATACATGGCAAGAACAATAACATAGCATATATGGATCAACGACAACAACCTTGGCAAAATTGAATACCTGTAAACAATCTGCCAGGAAACATTTGATAGCAAAAGTAGAGCTCGATTTACTCAAGCTATGGCACTCCATAATTGCAAGCAAAGGCATGGATGGATAGAGCAAGACATGCTTTACAAAACATCCTTACTGAAGTATCTCAAAATATGCATGGATCTCTCGGTAGCATCAAGTTAACATGGCATCAAAATCAGCTAAAACAGGGCTGAAAACAGCAACATCAGGACACCTACTTTGCATGCTTGTGCTAGTCACCACATAGATCACAAAAATACATGGCATATACCCCTGGAAAGATGGCATGGCATATTTCAAAACACATGTAGGACTCAAAATCATAGGGTACACACATCAATCATGGCAAAAATAACAAAAGTGCAAGTTCTGTTAAGAAACAGAAACTAACATCACATAGCACTCTTCCAACAGCATTTCGGGCATCAAGATGAGCTCAAATGAAAATGATGCAATGAGATGAAATGATCTACTCTTCGAGTCGAACATTTTGACATATTATACGCGCAAAATGGACCTACAGATGCAAAGATACACTCGGTTGAAAATGCAACAAAAAATCACTAATATACCAAAGACTTGGGGAAAAAGGAGGGGAGAGAGAGGTCAACGGGCTCGGCGCCACAACCGAGGCCGGATCGGCCCGCCCGATCGGGACGCTGGCGGCGGCGGAGAGGCTCACGGAGTCCGCGGCGAGGAGGAGGAAGGTGGCTGGGCTCCGGTGGAGGAGGTGGCCCGGCGGAGGAGGCCGGTGGCGACGGGCGGCGATCAGGGCGACGACGCGCCGGGCGAGGGCGGGGCCGGGCCTGCCGGGCGCGCTGGAGCTCGGGCGGCGGCGGGCCGAAGCAGGCGGAGCGCTGCTCTGCAGGCGGGGCAGCCATGGGGCGGGCGGCGGCGCCGACCGGGCCGGGCGGGCCCGGATGGGCCCGGCGGGCAGGGCGCGGAGGAGGTGGAGAGGCCACGCGGCGGCCTCCGATTGGACGAGGGGCGCGGGGCGGACGTGTCCGGCGGCGGCTGGACGCGTCCGGCGGCGAAGAGGAAAATCTAGGGTTTCGGGGAGTTTGATCCGCGAATTTGGACGAGTGGAGTTTGCTTAAATAGGCATAGAGGGAGCTAGGAGAGTCCAAATGAGGTGTAGTTTTCGCCCACACGATCGTGATCGAACGACGGAGAGCATGGAAGTGACTTAGATGGGTTATTGGGCTGTTTTCGAGGGGTGTTGGGCTGCAACTTAAAAGAGGCCTTTGCGAGAGTGCGGTTAACCGTTGGAGTACCAAACGAGCTCCAAATGACCCGAAACTTGACCGGTGGTCTACGGGTGGTATACCAAGGCCACTAGACAAACCTCGGTCCATTTCGAGAAGGTTTAATACCCGCACACGGAAAAACGCAAAAGGGGCCGCCAGGGGAGATAGGAGTGCCGGATTGCAAAACGGACAACGGGAAAAATGCTCGGAATCATGAGACGAACACGTATGCAAATACGATGCACATGATGACATGATATAAAATGCATGACATGGACAAAAAGCAAAAAGGAGAAAAACCCAACCACGGAGGGAATATCATATCACAGTGCCGAAAATGGCAAGAGTTGGAGTTACAAATATTGAAAGTTACTTCCGGGGTGTTACAATAAGTTAGAGGGGCGAGTTACATCTAGAGTCCTAGTAGGACTAGGACTAGTCTATCTTCTCTTACAAGTTAAATGCAAATCCGGGTCTTGCTTCCTCATAAAGGAAATATTCGTCATCCCTTTCCTCTTAAGCCGTCCCACCATAACATGAGCCGGCCTTCTGGGCCTTGGGCCTAGTCTTCTATCTGACCCGCCGTCGGGGTCATCCGTGAGTCGTCAGGCTCGTGAGTCGTCTGACCAGTGAGCCGCCAGACCAGTGAGTCGGTAGTCCTCTGGTGGGTCATCGGTGAAGCGCCAAGTCCGGCTGGGTCAAACCTCCGGCCGGGTCATACTGCGAGGTATATCGGGACAAAGGACACGAGAGAGTTATACTAGTTCGGCCCCTTGGGGTGAAGGTAAGGCCTACGTCTAGTTGGGTTGGTATTGCTTGAGGTTTCAATAACCAGGGAGCGAGATACGCTATGCCCGGCTATTGATGAGTTGTTTCTTGCCCTAAGCCGCCAGCGGGTCGTCCCCTTATATACGCGGGTGGACGCCCTGCAGCCTACAGAGTCCCTTCCGGCTCATAAACAGTGTCCGGCTCGGAGACTAGTTAATTCTACCTTACGATATAAGTCATGTCATTATGGTGGTTTACCACTACGGGCCTTAAGCCGCCTGTGAGCCTTAGACCCTTTATTGAACCGCCATCTTCATGTTTGGTCTTGGGCTTCTTTCTGACGAGTCCTCTTTGCGTAACCTGGCCGCTCCTAGGCGGCTTACACAAATAGTTATATCCCCAACATTGGGCCCCAGATTGATTTGAACCGGTTCATGTCAATCTTAAAATACCTTAAGAAATTAACCTTCAGCCTTCTGCCTGTGTAAAGGTTTTTGACCCGCCATGACGTCATCTTCTGGATCCGCGTTAACCCGCCGTGACATCATCTTTACTTAAATTCATATTTTACTCCGCCATATCTTCGAACGGATATTTGCTTTTACTGACCGTTCCGAGAACCGAGGCGTCGGGGCCGCTAGATAATGATGTTTAGTCTCGTCGTTTCTCGCGCCATCTTAGTCGGTCTTCCCTTATAAATAGGCACGACCTAGGTATTTTCCATTCTCTCCCTCCATTCGTCTTCTTCCTCTCGTTGTTTCTCTGCTGCTCGAGCTTCGCCGCCGCCGCCACCGTAGATCTCCTCGTCTTCACCAACTCAGGCCCCTGCATCAACCTGGCTTAACCAGAAAAACGCGACGGACCTCCGCAGCAACTCTGCGTCTGTAAGTTTCTTCCTCCCTGTTCCTCAGATCTGCATTAGGAATTTCTAGTTCGTCGGTGTTCGTCGCCGTCCGTCACAAACCCTTGATAGATTCCACCTCCAACGCCCCTTTCTGATCTTAAGATAATATACAACTGCTGCGGTAGCTGTTTCGCACTCATTTCGGATGCAAATAGATCCCTTTTCTCTTATTCAGAGGCTTCCTTCGAGCATATGAACTTCTCTGCACTAGTTTTAGGTCTAGAAATTTTTCTTTTCCGAATGGCCATTTGATCTGAAATAATAGCTGCAACATGTGAAACCTGTTTGTTCCATACTCAGCCAAAAAATGCATATGTTACATCTGCTTCACACGATAGCGAATGCCGCCGGTTTAAGAAGACAACACTGATTGTCAGCCTTGCTTGCTTCCGGCAACTTAAGATAACTTAACTGCTTTTGGAACCCGTAGCGGCTTAAATGTGAAAACATAATCAGCCACATGTCATTAGGCCCCTTCTTAAGCCGCCATCTTGAATAGACTTAAAATGTTTTCTTCCGGGCTAAATTTGAACCGGAAACTCTTATTTTGTCATAGGCTTCAATTTATACAATGGTTCCCAAGGCTCGCAAAGCTCCCGTGACCTGCAACTGGGACAAGTCCGTCGTCACAGGAAGCACTTTGTCTGATTTTGTGAAATCCGTCCATCTGCCCAAGAAAGAGATCATGTCTTATCGTGCTCCTAACCCATTAGAGGAGAAGCCTCAACCCAAGGAGGGGGAGGTAATCGTGTTTACTGATCACATGAACCGGGGCTTCGCTCCACCCGGCTCAAAATTCTTCAGGGATGTTTTGCATTTCTTTGATCTCATACCTCAAGACATCGGGCCCAATTTCGTGTCAAATATTTGCAACTTCCAAGTTTTATGCGAGGTGTACCTTGGAGAAGAACCCAACTTACTTTTATTCAGAGAATTATTTTACTTAAACCGGCAGATCAAACGCGCCAACGGGCCCAGTCTGGAACTTGGCGGCATCTCAATTCAGCGGCGGAGAGACTGCCTTTTTCCTTATGCCGAACTGCCCAGTCATCCAAAGGATTGGAATCAGACATGGTTTTACTGCCAGGATACTTCTCCGGCTGAGGAAAATCCTCCGCCCGGCTTCCGCGCCTTGCGCCTTGAATCCAACCACCCACTGGCGGATAAACTGACTGCAATTGAGCGTCTCCCACTTGCTCCTACCATTAGTAAAATCAAAGCTCTTTTGGGAAATAGCTTAGACGGCATTGACCTGGTCCAGGTATGGGTCGCTTGGCGAGTGATTCCGTTAAGCCGCCGCCCTGGCTTAATGTGCACCTACTCAGGCGAGAAGAATGACCCACTGCGTCATAGTCCCGACGACTTACCAGATGATGTGGTGGAGGCTACGAACCAAACGTTGTTGAAAGAGGGCACGGTAACTAGTAATGCCTTTGGCTTACTTCCCTTCTGCAAGAAGAACCCGGCCCCTGCAGTAAGTCCTCAATCTCGATAATTACTCCGTACTGTGTTATACCTTGCTTTTATTTATAACCCCTACCGTTTCTTCTCAGGCCAATGACAACTTCTGGAAGGTCAAGTATGACCATGAGGTTGCCAAACAAGCCAGAGCGGCTAAGAGAACCGAAAGAAAAGCCGCCAAAACAGGAACTTCAAGGAAAAGGAAGCCAAGCGCTTCAGATTTACTTAAATTGGACGACACTTCTGACGATGAAGAAGAGGTAACCTTTAACTCCCTTGACTCTTTATCATCACCTTACTGACGTTAAACCTTTTCAGGAAGACACGGGGAACAGCCAAGCCGTCGAGGTAGAGGTAACTATAATCTCCTCTGACTCCTAGCCCCTGCCACGTCAGAAAATTCGAAGAGTAACACGGAAAGTACGATTTTCACATCCTTTGGCTTACCAAGATCCTCAATTTCTTTTAAAGCAACAGCAATTTGAAAGCCGAAGACAGGCCCGGACCAGCAAAGATGTAGAGCTCTCCTCAGGCTTACCTGACATAACTAGGAAGCGTCGGGCTGAGGTTATCTCCGATTTACGTTATGTTTACCCTTTAGCGGGTTTAATTCGTCAACCTCTCAATCCACCTGAGTCCAATTATCAGGATACCTCTCCTTCCTTCGGCGAGTCTATGCAATCTAACATGTCGGCTTTCAAAACTTCCCCTTGGTAATGTAATTTTGTTTACCTTATGCTCTACCTTACTTATGCTTTTGTACTCATCCTTCTGCCTTTGTTCACAGCGTGCAAGTGAAACTCAGTAAGAGGACAAAGAAGAGTAAGCCGTCCCGAGACCCGGTCGCGACTGAACCGGAGCTTGGCACGACTGCACCTGACAGTTCTACCCATCAGCCGCCGCCTGAACCACTGATCCACCCGCCGAATATACTCTCAACAGCTCTGATAACCCGGAAGCTCCTAGCCTGGCCAAGACAATTGATCCGGAAGTTGAGATTCTGAAGACTCAATTTGTTGAGCCGAGGCAGCCCACTATCCTTGCCAAGTGCTCTGCCAAGGAGGAGCTTCTGGAACGCCGAAAGGCCAAGCTAAATATTGCTGACTATACTCATTTGAGCATTGGAGAGATAGTCTCTGGCTATATCAATAAAGTACATAGCAGCCTGACCTGGAAATTGACATGGTGAAGCATATACAGCAAAAACCTGTAACGCCCCGGACACACCCGCCGGTGGTCGTTACTCCTGGCGGGATCTAGACTGGCCCCACAGATCAATACTAGTCTTTTCTGCGCACTTTGTCCTCACTCGTGCGCACCCGGGAGCAACTTCCCGGTCGGTCACCCATCCTGACACTACTCCAAGCTGAGCACGCTTAACTTTGGAGTTCGTCCAATGGGCTCCGGAAAAGAAGGAATTCCTTATTGATATGAGTAGTCTATCATCCCTAATAAGCCAGGCTATCACATACACCCCCACTCGGAGGAACCGACGCCCTCGTCGGGCCACAGAAACGCTCCTCTTGGCACAAACGTCAGGCTTCCAGTCCGCACATGTGCCATGTCGGGTGCCACGACGGGTCACAAACGTCGTGAACAACATGACCACGCACCTGTCCGCAACCATCCGTAACCGCGAGGGTCGGCTCGATACCAACTTGTAACGCCCGGACACACCCGCCGGTGGTCGCATTCTGGCGGGATCTAGACTGGCCCCACAGATCAATACTAGTCTTTTTCGCGCACTTTGTCCTCACTCATGCGCACTCCGGAGCAACTTCGGTCGGTCACCCATCCTCGACACTACTCCAAGCTGAGCACGCTTAACTTTGGAGTTCTGTCCGAATGGGCTCCCGGAAAAGAAGGAATTCCTTATTGATATGAGTAGTCTATCATCCCTAATAAGCCAGGCTATCACAAAACCTGAGTTATAACTTATGCTACTTTTCTTAACCATACTTACTGTACCAGCCCCCAAGTCTATTGCTTATGAATAAATATGCTGTAGACTTAGAAAACTGCTTAGCACTGCTTTGTCCGGCTTAGAAAGAAGATATTTAAGCCGGTTGTAACATGATACCTTGAACTTGCGATATACATTAGCCCCCAAGTGTCAAGTACCTTTGCTTGCAAAGTGCTTGGGACTTAATTTCCATGACCCGACATTGTAAGTTTAAAATTCTTCTGCATACATTACCCCCAAGTGTCAAGTATCTTTGCTTGTAAATTACTTGGGACTTAATGTTATCTTACCATGATTCTAACTATAACCCGGCACCAATACAGGCCACCATAAGTCAATTTGAGTCGTAGATTGCTGACCTGAAGAGCCGCCTGGCAGCTCAAGAACTTGAAATTCAAAAGGCCAACTCCAAATTTGAATTCAGTGTCTCTGAAAAAGAGAAGTTGAAGAATTTTTTTGCAGCGGAGAAGAAAATCTGGGCTGATGAGAAGGCCTCACTGGTGACCCGGGTCGAGACGGCAGAAACATCACTTGCAAAAGCAACAGCCGAGCTGTCTGGCTTAAAGCGCCAGATATCACAAATGGTCTCAGCAATCTTCGGTAAGTTACTATATATGACCTCAAACATTTGCAATCCTTCCTTTGATGAATATTTTAATTGTTATCTCCGGCTCACTTTATGTTTATGAACACAGGCCCCAGGAGCACAAACCTCAAGCAGAACATGTTAATCAAACTGAAAGCGGTTTACACTCTAGTGGAATAACTGTACACCGGGTCATAACGTGCCTTGGCCGTTGTGGCTCTATCAAATGACGTTCCCCATCTCCTGCAAGATGTGCTAAAGCGGCTTGCCGTGCTACCCCAGCAGATCAAAGAGCTAAGACGAGCATCTGCCAGGACCGGGGCTATAGCTGCATTGAGCCAGGCCAAGGCGTTGCTTCCAGAATTAGACCCGGCAGACATTGCTCTTGGGTATCCCAGCTTGAAGGAAGATGGCTCTTTATTCGAAGAGACAGACTTCACCGCCTGTGTGAAAGTCGTACGTCCTGTGGCTACTCTCATTGGGAACGAGATTGAACTTACCAAGTATCAGCCGGGCTATGACAGCGAGAACCGGAGAATCCCAACGCCTCACTATGATGACGTCAGCCTGATCCCTCCAACTCGTAAGCATACCTTTGCCCCTGAAGTCAACCCAGACGGTTTAATAGATGATGAAGCTGAGTTTGAAGCCTTGAGCGGCATTGACTGGGCCTCGTCAACCTTCCAGGACAGGGCAGCAGACGGAGGGGCGGAGAAGGATAACCCGGAATCTTCAAGCCAACCAAAGGATTGAACCGCCAGGCGTTTATGACTTTGTGAAAACAATGCTTCATTATTCAGACTCGGGGAGTCTTGTAATAGGGTAGAAAAACGACTCGATTTTTGTCATGCCTTCGTGCATGTTTGTAGCGCTTAATACTTTCGTAAGCCGCCATCGCTATATACTTCCAGCTTACGTTGATCTTTCCTTGATGTTAAAAATCTGTTTCCTTTATCCTGCATATAAAACAAGCAGAATTCCCTTGGCGACTTATCGCATCGGGGGTCACATAAAGTATTGGTAACCCGGAGCGCGAACCAAAATATTATATAAAGGCTGGTTTATGATTATATTTGTTAAACATAATCACAGTAGCATACCTGAGATCCTTTCAGTAATCTCGCCGGTTTATGTGACCTAAATCATGAAGGTAAGTTTTAACTCCTGATAGTTGGCACATATGATGTTCACCTGGCCCTTAACAACTGAAGTGACCAATATTAAACCGGTGGAACGAGAACCCCCTAGTACTTTCGAGAAAGCCTCACAATAGTCAAACATTTTTTTTACGAAGCATGATAAACTATAAAATTTGAAGGCCTCTGATTCGAATACGATCAGTGAACCGTTCCAAAGGGGTTAAGCTAAGATTCGGATACGATCATATAGCCCCAAGTGGCTGCGGTGATGCCGATCAAGTGGGTATCGACAGCTATGTTCTCTTTGGTTCGAATACGACCAATGTTTGAACAGGAAGCCCCCAAGTGACCATAAGAGTTGTTTAATGACGCTGATTCAAATACGATCCACGTCAGACCCAAAGGGGTTAAGCTCTGATTCAAATACGATCAAGAAGCACCCAAGTGGGTTTGGAAGTATGCCGATCAAGTGGGTATCGACAGCTATGTTCTCTTTGGTTCGAATACGACCTATGTTTGAACAGGAAGCCCCCAAGTGATCATGTCTAGATTCAGATATGATCATAAGCCGGACCAAAGGGAAAGCCGGATTCAGATATGATCCGCTCCCCGTTGGTTGTTTCCACCACCTGATAAAGAAGACATGTAAACCTTTGAAGGTGAAAAGAACAGAGGTCCTGCTTTATTGCTTCATATAATATATACATCTTCAAAACATATATACATCTTGAGAGCCGGTGGCTCAAGTATAGTAAGGCCGAAGATGGGCGATATTCCACAGCCGGCAGGTCTCCTTCTCCGACTTACGTGAGTCTTTGTGCTCTCGAACATCGATAAGGTAGTATGACCCGTTATGCAGATTCTTGCTGACCACAAAGGGTCCTTCCCAAGGAGGGGATAGCTTGTGCATATCAGACAGATCCTGGATGAGCCGGAGCACTAAGTCGCCTTCCTGAAAGGTTCTGCTTCTAACCCGGCAGCTGTGATAGCGGCGCAGGTCTTGCTAGTAAATCGCCGAGCGGGCTATTGCCGAGTCTCGCTCCTCATCCAAGAAGTCAAGTGCATCCTGACGATCTTTTTCGTTATCAACCTCAACGTAAGCCGCCACGCGGGGCGAGTCGTGCCGGATGTCACTTGGCAGGACTGCCTCTGCTCCGTACACCATGAAGAAAGGTGTGTAACCTGTAGATCTGTTAGACGTAGTGTTGATGCTCCACAGTACAGAGGGTAGCTCCTCCACCCAACAACCCGGAGTCCGCTGTAAGGGAACCAAGAGCCGGGGTTTGATACCCTTCAGGATCTCCTGATTAGCTCTCTCTGCTTGACCATTGGATTGAGGATGAGCAACAGCCGAAACATCAAGCCGGATATGTTCTCGTTGACAGAACTCTTCCATGGCACCCTTGGAGAGATTAGTGCCATTATCAGTTATGATACTGTGTGGAAAACCAAAACGAAAGATCACTTTTTTCATGAACTGAACCGCCGTGGCTGCATCACACTTACTGACCGGCTCTGCCTCAACCCACTTTGTAAACTTATCCACTTCCACCAGGAGGTGTGTCTTTTTATCCTTAGACCTCCTAAAAGGTCCAACCATGTCAAGCCCCAACGACCAAGTAATTGGAATCATCCTCAACTCTTGAGCCGGCACATGAGCTCGTCGTGAGAATTTTTGACATCCGTCACATTTGCTGACCAGATCCTCCTCATCATCATGAGTCGTCAGCCAATAGAAACCATGAAGGAAAGCTTTGGCCACAAGAGATTTTGAGCCGGCATGATGACCACAATATCCTTCATGGATCTCATGAAGTATCTCCTGACCCTCCGCAGGCGACACACAATGTTGAAACGCCCCAGTAACACTGCGGTGGTGTAACTCGCCATGAACAATCGTCATAGATTTGGACCGCCTGACGATTTGTCTCGCCAAGGTCTCATCCTCAGGCAACTCTCCCCAGGTCATATAGGCTAAATATGGCACTGTCCAATCCGGGATGACATGAAGAGCTGCCACTAGTTGTGCCTCCGGGTCTGGCACTGATAGTTCTTCCTCTGTAGGTACTTTGACAGAAGGATTATGCAGAACATCGAGAAAGGTGTTAGGCGGCACCGGCTTATGCTGAGATCCCAGCCGGCTTAAAGCATCATCCGCCTCATTCTTCCTTCGATCAATGTGCTCCACTTGATAACCTTTGAAGTGCCCAGCCACAACATCAACTTAACGACGGTAAGCCGCCATAAGGGGATCCTTGGAGTCCCAGTTTCCTGACACCTATTGAGCCACAAGATCTGAGTCGCCCAAGCACCTTACCTGGCTCAAATTCATCTCTTTAGCCATCCGGAGACCATGGAGTAAGGTCTCGTACTCAGCTGCATTGTTAGTACAAGGAAACATAAGCTGGAGCACATAACAAAATTTGTCACCTCAAGGGTAAGTTAGAACAACTCCAGCCCCTGAGCCTTCTAACTGGCTGGACCCATCAAAGTGAATAGTCCAATATGTGTTATCTGGCTTCTCCTCGGGTACCTACAACTCTGTCCAACCATTGATAAAATCCACCAGGGCTTGAGACTTGATAGCAGTCCGAGGCATGTATTTCAAACCATGAGGCCCAAGCTTAATGGCCCACTTGGCGACTCGTCCTGTGGCCTCTCTATTCTGTATGATTTCTCCTAAGGGGGCAGAGCTTACCACAGTGATAGGATGACCTTGGAAGTACTGCTTCAACTTCCTGCTTGCCATGAACACTCCGTAAACAAGTTTCTGCCAATGTGGATACCTTTGTTTAGACTCAATGAGCACCTCACTGATGTAGTAAACCGGCCGTTGAACCAGATGCTCCTTGCCAGTCTCCTTGCACTCCAACACGATGGCAACACTGACGGCTCGTGCGTTGGCAGCCACATATAATAGTAATGGCTCCCTATCAACGGGAGCCGCAAGGATCGGCGGCTCAGACAACTGTCTCTTCAAATCTTCAAAGGCAGTATTAGCAGCATCACTCCAGACAAAAGTGTCCGGGTTCTTCATCATCTGATACAGCGGTAGGGCCTTCTGACCTAGCCGTCTTACGAACAGGCTTAAAGCAGCAACACGACCTGCCAATCGCTGAACATCATTGATGCACGCCGGTTTAGCCAAAGAGGTGATTGCCTTGATCTTCTCCGGGGTAGCTTCAATGCCTCTGTTTGAGACCAGAAAACCCAGAAGCTTGCCTGCAGGTACACAAAATACACACTTGGCCGGGTTAAGCATCATCTTATAAACCCGGAGATTATCAAAGGTCTCCCTTAAATCAGATATCAAGGTTTCTTTCTCCCTGGATTTCACCACGATGTCATCCACATAAGCATGAACATTGCGCCCAATTTGATCGTGGAGACAGTTCTGTACACATCACTGATAAGTCGCCTGGGCACTCTTGAGCCCAAATGGCATAGATACATAGCAGAAGGCTCCAAACAGAGTGATGAAAGCCGTCTTCTCCTGGTCCTTAACTGCCATTTTGATCTGATGATAGCCCGAGTAAGCATCCAAAAAACTCAATCGCTCGCAACCCGCCGTAGCATCAATGATTTGATCAATACAGGGGAGGGCAAAGGGATCAGTCGGTCAAGCCTTACTTAAGTCCATGTAATCCACACACATCTGCTAGGTGCCGTTCTTCTTGAGTACGAGCACCGGGTTAGCTAACCACTCCGGGTGAAAAACTTCAATAATGAACCTAGCTGCTAAGAGCCGGGCGACCTCTTCTCCAATAGCTTTCCGTCTTTCCTCATTAAACCGTCGAAGAATCTGCCTGACCGGCTTATATTTCAGATCAATATTAAGGGTGTGCTAAGCGAGCTCTATCGGGATGCCCGGCATGTCAGAAGGTTTCCATGCAAAGATGTCCCGATTCTCACGGATGAACTCGATGAGAGCGCTTTCCTATTTAGGATCCAAGCTGGCACTGATGCTGAACTGCTTAGAAGAGCCTCCTGGAGTAAAGTCAACAAGCTTCATTTTGGCGGCCAATTTAAACTTCAACGCCGGGTCATGCTCTGTAGTTGGCTTCTTCAGAGAGGTCATATCCGCGGGGTCAACATTATTTTGATAAAATTTTAACTCTTCTGTTGCACAAACAGACTCAACATATGCCGCGTCGCCTTCTTCACATTCCAAGGCTACCTTTCGACTCCCATGCACAGTGATGGTGCCCTTGTGACCCGGCATCTTGAGCTGTAGATAAACATAACACGACCGTGCCATGAACTTGGCATAAGCCGGCCGCCCAAACAGAGCATGATATGGAATCTTAATTTTGACCACCTCAAACGTCAACTTCTCAGCCCTGGAATCATATTCATCTCCAAAGGCTACCTCCAATTCAATCTTAACGACCGGGTATGCCGACTTACCAGGCACCACCCCATGGAAAATGGTTTTGGATGTTGAGGGAGTCCTGGATTAGGGAGTGTCCGGATAGCCGGACTAGGACCTTTGGCCGGACTCCTGGACTATGAAGATACAAGATTGAAGACTCCGTCCCGTGTCCGGATGGGACTTTCCTTGGCGTGGAAGGCAAGCTTGGTGATACGGATATGTAGATCTCCTACCATTGTAACCGACTCTGTGTAACCCTAACCCTCTTCGGTGCCTATATAAACCGGAGGGTTTTAGTCTGTAGGACGAACAACAATGATACCATAGGCTAGCTTCTAGGGTTTAGCCTCTCTGATCTCGTGGTAGATCTACTCTTGTACTACCCATATCATCAATATTAATCAAGCAGGAGTAGGGTTTTACCTCCATCGAGAGGGCCCGAACCTGGGTAAAAACATCGTGTCCCTTGTCTCCTGTTACCATCTGCCTAGACGCACAGTTCGGGACCCCCTACCCGAGATCCGCCGGTTTTGACACCGACATTGGTGCTTTCATTGAGAGTTCCTCTGTGTCATCATATTTAGGCCCGATGGCTCCTCCGATCATCAATAACGATGCGCTCCAGGGTGAGACTTTTCTCCCCGGACAGATCTTCATATTCGGTGGCTTTGCACTGCGGGCCAATTCGCTTGGCCATCTGGAGCATATTGAAAGCTACGCCCCTGGCCACCAGGTCAAATTTGGAAGTTTGAACTACACACCCGCGTCCAAGGAGACTTGATCTTGATGGGTTCGAGCCACAGCCAAGCGCGCCCGCCCGCCACGAGGGCATGATCTAGCTCTGCCGCCGAGCAGTGTCTCGGAGGTCGCACCGGTGTCCGCTCCGACCTTTAGCTCGGAGCTGATCGCGCAGACGAGGACGGGTGGCTGGACACCGCCTCGGGTTTGCGATCTCTACGGCGATTGAGCCGTACACCTACCCCGCCCTTTGCGGCTTCGTGACTCAAGGTGCGGACTCCTCTCGGACTCGAGCCTTCGCGCCCCAATCGAATCCGATTGGGCGTCGATCATGGAATTCACTGCCGTGGACATCTTTCAGCACTCGCCCTTTGGCGACATCCTGAATTCACTAAAGTCTCTATCTTTATCAGGAGAGCCCTGGCGACATCCTGAATTCACTAAAGTCTCTCACTAAAGCCGGATTATGGTCAGGAAGGTTGGGATGCGGACGACGAAGAAATTCAAAGCCCACCCACCACCCACTTCGTAGCCACTGTCGATGATTTAACCGACATGATCGACTTGGACTCCGAAGACATCGACGGTATGGACGACGATGCAGGAGACGACCAAGAACCAGCGCCCACCGGGCACTGGAAGGCCACCTCGTCATACGACATACACATGGTGGACATCCCAAAAGATGGGAATGGCGATGGAACAGCGGAGGACGACCCCTCCAAGAAATAGCCTAAGCGCCGGCGTCAGCGGCGCCGCTCTAAATCCCGCCACAGCAAAAACGGTGATTCCGGCACGGGAGACAATAACACCCCGGACAGTGCCGAAGACAACCCCCTCCAGCAGGATTCAGCGCAGGAGGATGGAGAAGCCAGACCTCATGAGAGAGCAGCAGAAAGAGAGATAGAGGACGATAATTACATGCCTCCCTCCGAAGATGAGGCAAGCCTCGATGACGGCGAATTCATCGTGCCCGAGGATCCCGTCGAACAAGAGCGTTTCAAACACAGGCTTATGGCCACGGCAAGCAGCCTCAAGAAAAAGCAGCAACAGCTTAGAGCTGACCTAGACTTGATAGCTGACAGATCGACTGAAGTCCTTGCGGCCGAAGAGTATGAACTCGAGCGCACCTGCAAGAGCTACCCAAAACGCAAGATGCTACCCCGATTAGAGGAGGAAGCACCCAAACCTACATCACCAGCGCAAGATACGGCTGACCGGCCACCTCGTGGCCGCGACAAAGAGGCCTCTCGGCCCTCAACTCAAGCCGCACCCCGGTGCCGCTCAAAAAATACAAAGGCGCGGGGAAATGCGCCAGACCTGCGAGATATATTGGAGGACAAGGCAAGGCAAACAAGATCGATCTACGGATCGTGTGGGCGCCCCACGACACGTGACGATAACCGTCGTGCCGGATATGGCAACTCCGGCCGGGCCGAACACAGTAGACAAAGCTCATTTGAGCTGCGTCGTGATATAGCCTAACTGAGGCGCGCACACCCACTATGCTTCACAGATGAAGTGATGGATCATCAAATCCCTGAGGGTTTCAAACCCGTAAACATTGAATCATACGATGGCACAACAGATCCTGTGGTTTGGATCGAGGACTATCTCCTTCACATCCACATGGCCCGCGGTGATGATCTACACGCCATCAAGTACCTCCCACTAAAGCTTAAAGGACCAGCCCGACATTGGCTTAGCAGCTTACCAGCAGAGTTAATTGGTTGTTGGGAAGACCTGGAAGCCGCATTCCTCGACAATTTCCAGGGCACATATGTGCGACCACTAGACGCCGATGACCTAAGCCACATAATTCAGCAGCCAGAGGAATCGGCTAGGCAATTCTGGACACGGTTCCTAACCAAGAAAAATCAAATCGTCGACTGTCCGGATGCAGAGGCCCTTGCAGCCTTCAAACACAACATCCGCGACGAGTGGCTTGCCTGGTACCTAGGACAGGAAAAGCCAAAATCCATGGCAGCCCTCACAACACTCATGACCCGCTTTTGCGCGGGAGAGGAAAGCTGGCTAGCTCGTAGTAACAACATGACCAAGAGCCCTGGTAATTCGGATACCAAGGACAGCAATGGCAGGTCGCGTTGCAACAAGCACAAACGCCGCATTAATGGCGATAATGCTGAGGATACAACAGTCAATGCCGGATTCACAGACTCTAAACCCGGTCAGCTGAAAAAGCCGTTTAAAAGAAATACTCCGGGCCCGTCCAATTTGGACCGAATACTCGATCGCTCGTGCCAGATACACGGCACCCCCGAAAAACCAGCCAACCACACCAACAGGGATTGTTGGGTGTTCAAGCAGGCAGGCAAGTTATATGCCGAAAACAATGACAAGGGGCTGCATAGCGATGACGAGGAAGAGCCCCGGCCGGCGAACAATAGAGGACAGAAGGGCTTCCCCCCAGAAGTGCGTACGGTGAACATGATATACGCAACCCACATACGCAAAAGGGAGCGGAAGCGTGCACTAAGGGACGTATATGCGTTGGAGCCAGTCGCCCCAAAGTTCAACCCGTGGTATTCCTGCCCGATCACTTTTGATCGAAGGGACCACCCCACTAGCATCCGCCATGGCGGATTCGCCGCATTGGTTCTAGACCCAATCATTGACGGATTTCACCTCACTAGAGTCCTAATGGACGGCGGTAGCAGCCTGAACCTGTTTTATCAGGATACAGTGCGCAAAATGGGCATAGACCCATCAAGGATTAAACCAACGAAGACGACCTTTAAAGGCGTCATACCAGGTGTAGGGGCCAACTGTACAGGCTTAGTTACAGTTGAAGTGGTCTTCGGATCCCCGGATAACTTCCGAAGCGAGGAGTTAATCTTCGACATAGTCCCGTTCCGCAACGGCTATCACGCACTGCTCGGACGAACCGCATTTGCAAAGTTCAATGTGGTGCCGCACTACGCATATCTCAAGCTCAAGATGCCAGGTCCTCGAGGAGTCATTACGGTCAATGGAAACACCAGACGCTCTCTCCGGACGGAGGAGCATACGACGGCCCTCGCGGCGGAAGTACAAAGCAGCCTCTTAAGGCAATTCTCAAGTCCGGCTATTAAACGTCCGGACACCGTCAATCGCGCCCGGAGTAACCTACAACAAGACCGCCTGGAACGTTCCGAGCACACATAGCAATGCGGCCCAAACCCCAGCCCTCGCGAAATTGCGAAACCAGTACTACGCGTACATAATTACGCTCTGAAAATACCATGGGCATAGGGGGAGGGGCACGACCACGGCATGCCCAGAATGCGGCTCAACCGCACCAGGGGCTCCCGATTGTGTCATTCTTTGCTTTTCTTCTTTCTTTTTTACTTTCTGGACTCTGAACTCACGAAGCCCTGTCCGGTAGTAGAATCTCCGAACACACGATGCAACAGCCAGGGAAGCAGAAAGCTACGTCGAGTGTCCAGGTGGTCTCTATTACGAAGCGGTATACCTGTTTTACATACCATCCATAAGCTTACCGCTGGAGGGGACAAGTTAAAAGTCATGTCCCTTGCTTATCGTGACTATTTGTATCGTTCTGCTCTTCTGCAGTCCTTTTGAATAAACAATACATAGCTTCGCCTATTATTGAATTCCTTTTCTCTCTCTCTCTCTCTCTCTCTCTCTCTATATATATATATATATATATATATATATATATATATATATATATATATATATATATATATATATATATATATATATATTATGTTATGACATTGTGCAACCGTACACTTTAGTGCAGGCAATACACCGAGGGCTTAAGTACCCCACAATATGGTGTGATAAGTCCAACACTTTCACAAGTCGGCGGCCCGAACTTATAGCATTATATGCATCGGCTCCAATCATGTCTTGGGTCAATAGTTGGGTTTGCCCGGCTCCCATGTTTTGGTACCTTATGTTCCGTTATATCGGCTAAGGTAGCGTTGGGAGAACCACTGCGATTGTGCCCCAGTTGAGCTGGGTTAAGCACCTCAGTGGAGAAAGCTAAAACTGACCGTCATGATTGGGCGAGAGTCGGTCGCTGTTCGAGAGGTTTTCGAGTCCCTAAAGACTTATGCCGCTTAGAGCGAGGAGTCGGCACTGTCCGGCCTAGGCGAGGATAGCGCCCCGAACTCAGTCTTCCGAATACCAGGGGCTTCGCCAAAATTTCAAATTATAGAATTCTATTGCTAAGTGAGAGTGTTCAAGCATTATAGTCCGGTTGCCTTGTTCGTTGCGTTGAGCGCCTCCCTCGAAGGACCCAAGAATGGGAACAAGAGCGCTTAAGTTTATCCCGAACACCCCAGCACTCGTGGCATGGGGGCTGAAGCCGACGACTCGTCATCTCTCAAATTTAATACACAGCCGCACAGAAGGTAATATTTTAAATTCAAAAGTGTTGCTTAGCGCATATCAACAAGTTTTCAGCGTACAGGATAACAAATGCGAGTCTACTAAAAAATTACATCTTTGGAGCATTCACCCGCTATAAGGCGGGCACCCTTCAGGACGCCCTCATAATACATTTCAGGCTTGCGATGCTCCTTGCCCGGTGGTGGTCCGTCCGTCACAAGCTTCTCAGTGTCCATCTTGCCCAGTGCACCTTAGCACGGGCAAGGCCCTCGAGCACCTTCAAGCAGACGGAGCGCTTGACGACTTGAACCCATGGACAGGCGTCCACCAGCCGCCTCACCAGCCCGAAGTAGCTCCCAGGCATGGTTTCCTTAGGACACAACCGAACTATGAGGCCCTTCATGCCATGTTCGGCCACCTTATGGAGCTCGACCAGCTACTTCAACTGGTCTCTTAAGGGCCGGGTGTCCGGCCAAAGCATACTGAGACCAGAACACCTTCTCCGTCGAGCTTCCCTCCTCGGCTCGGTAGAATGCGGCAGCATCGGACACACTGCGGGGCAGATCTGCGAATGCTCCTGGAGAGCTCCGGATTCGGGTAAGTAACAGATAATTCACTTTCACATGCTTGCTTTGCATAAAGAATGCCTTACCCGCCTCTATCTTGTCGCGACCGGTTTTTCCGGATATTAAATTCCAGAAAATGGTCGTCGTGCTCATCAGCCCCAGGACTACTGTTAGCTGATGAGGCATCAACTCGGTACAGAAAATCCAAGCAAAATTACAGGATATATGGTACAAGACCATTCTGGCCTGTGAGTACAACAAGTGGTTTCTAGTGGTTGTTGGCGGAAGCGGTTTGTGGATCACCAGTGGAACTCCATTTCCCACAGGAACAGCTGACCAGGTTAACTCCTATCTTCGCGAGGCTGCTATCACTGTTGCTTAGGTTCCGGGGCGGTCGTCGCAACGGTCCGCTCCACGCAAGAAATCTGGCCAAGACAATAGCCGGGGACAAGCCAGTGAGTAATTTGAATGTACTCGCAAACATTAGGAACACAGACATAATATAACAATGATGTGCTGAAAATATTTTATGCTCATGGCGTCAGTCACAAAAGATAATAATAAAAAAATCTGATGCACGCAAGCATGTTACTCATGAATATGCAATAACATAGTAGTATTAAAAATTATGGAATAAATAACAAACATGCCACAGTCGGGCGTCTTAGCGACACCACCTAAAGGGCTTTAAAAGGAATGCCGCAGTCGGGAGTCTAAGCGACACCACAAAAAGGGCTTTAGAAGAAATGTCGCAGTCGGGCGTCTCAGCGACACCGCATAAAGGGCTTATAAAAGAAATGCCACAGTCGGGCATCTCAGCGACACCACATAAAGGGCTTATAAATAAACAGAAGCAATGCCACTGTCGGGCGTCTGAGCGAGACCACATAAAGGGCTTATAAATAAACAGAAGCAATGCCACAGTCGGGCGTCTGAGCGACACCACAAAAAGGGATTTAAAAGAAATGCTGTAGTCGGGCGTCTAAGCGACACCACAAAAAGGGCTTTAAAAGAAATGCCGCTGTCGGGGGTCTCAGCGACACCGCATAAAGGGATTATAAAAGAAATGCCACAGTCGGGCGTCTCAGCGACGCCACATAAAGGGCTTATAAATAAACAGAAGCAATGCCATAGTCGGGCGTCTGAGCGACACCACATAAAGGGCTTATAAATAAACAGAAGCAATGCCACAGTCGGGCGTCTGAGCGACACCACATAAAGGGCTTATAAAATGAATACGGTGAATATCCAGGAGGTAGAACCGTCCCAGGGATACTCAAGGATTCAAATAATATAAAGGGGCTAGTCCATAATAATAATCATCCATAATAATAATCATCATCATCATCACAAGTCACAAGTCATAAACCAAGTTCTGGTTTAACAGTTTCTCCTCCGAAGACCGACACTTGACCCATCCCAGACTATAATCCTTAACCAAGGACACGGCTATCCGAATAGGTTTAACCTCTGCAGAGGGTGTACTCTTTACCCACGAGTAACGGATTTCTTTAGTCCATCGGGACTAATTCCGTCTATGGTCTTTTAATTGAAAACACACCTGACTTGCACACACCAGCTTAACTTACCCGTGTCTGGAATCACCCATGACACCTGTTAAGCAAAACTCTAAGTGGGGAGGCTACAACCTCACGTGGCATGGGATCAAATTTATAACGCGCGCTCCAAGGGGTGGCCTCCCCTCTCGGTCTCAACCGGAAACACCCATGCCCCCGGACCAGGTGGCATGCCTACCGGCTTCAACCGATATCTTCCACCATGGCCTCTTTGTACGGTGTGTGCTAGAAAGAGGTTGACAACTTACTGAACCGTACTCTACTTGTTGTAGAGACGAGTGGTAGTATGAAACAAGCATGGGGGTTACTGGAACAAGACTCGATCTAGGGTCGACTCAGGAGGTTTAAGTATTCCCTGCATGATTAGCATAACAAATATATTTCATCCAACAGACAGAGTCACCACTCATCATACTCTTCATGCCATGCCGGACACACTCGTCTCGACGAGGAACTAGGGACAAGCTCTGGTCTACCCAAGACAGCGACTTTCCCATTTTTCCTTCCGGTAGGCACGAAAGGCATACGAGGATGGTCATCATCCCAAGCAAGTCCATTTCCAACAGCAAGGAAAATTTAAATAAGCATGCATGCAATTGATCATACCACCACATAAAATAACGAGTTCCATGTAATGAGGTGGTGTCATGATCGTGTCAAACAATGCATGCAACATATTGTGCCAGGGTTCAGAATGCTTTCCTTCAATGTGTGGTAAGTCAAGGTGCACTCCAAAACTTTTGAAAGTTTTCTTCTCTCTCTCCAAAGTCCTATTTTAAAATAAATATTAATTAACACACAAATTCGAAACAGCACAAAAAGTTGTTTTGAAAAATTATCAAATAAATCTTAAAATAAACTAGATCAAATTTGAGAGAGGTAGGAAAAGAATCATTTCATTTGGAGTTGTATTTAAAAAGTTATAGCCAGTCAAAGTCCTGGTCAAAACTGTTTTTTAATAAACCGAAAAAGCGTTTTAAAAGAAATACACGTCGAAGGCGCATTCGAAATGCGCTTCCACTTACTCCAGCGTGGACGGCGCTGGGTCATCGACGGTGGGCCCGCTTGGCCCATCGGTCGAGTTTGACCAGTCCACGCGTCGTCCCCCTCCGACCAACAGAGGTGGAGCTCGGCGAGGATTTGCCGGCAAACGGGGCGCCCTTGGTGATCTGAGGACATGGGTGTGCTCGAGGGTCGAGACGAATCCATGGGTACCCGCCATTGTCGCCGACGTGGGCGGAGTCGCGGCGACGAAGCCAGCAGCGGAGAAGGCATTGGGTGGGTAGTGGGTTTGGGGCTACGGTGGTTTCCGACCACAATTGGCGTGGGGTTGCACTCACGAGAGGAGGGAGAGCTCTGGTGGAGAGAGTGGAGAGGGGAGGCACCGGTGGCGGCGGAATCGGCCGGGACTTGGCGGCGACCGAACCGGCGGACTCGGGAAGATGGCCTTCCCTCCTCATTGCTGGCCAAGGTAGCTCTAGGGGATCATTTGAGGTTGCTTGAGGACTCGATTGAGCTCCGGGGCCCTTATATAGGCGGTGGAGGTCGGTTCCGACGTGGCCGGCGATAAGGACGACGGCGAACCGTCTTTCTGTAGCTATGGCGACGTGGCGACGACGCGCGCTAGGGGACGAGGCTGCGGATGAGCTGGAGATGCTTAAGGGGGCAGCTGGCGAGCGCTGGTGGCTTTGTCGGCACCGACTGAGGCAGGGGCGCGCTGCGGATGCCGGCGTGCCGCCAAGGCTCTGACGGCGGCGCTGTAGGCTGCCAGGGCGGCTTGGCGCGTTGCTGTGAGAAGGGGAGTGCATGGCGTGGCGCTACAGAGCGGGCCAAAACCAGGGGTGCGACGTGTCGGCTCGGCCGTGGCTCATGCAATACGCGCGCTCTGCTCGCGCCCAGAGCACGCACGGAATGTGTTCGATAAAATGCCGGGGCATGCTAGAGGTCTCAGGTGAGGTTGGCAAGCAACAGAACTAGGTTAGTGATAGAGGGAAGATCAAGGGAGAAGGTGGTTTGGTCTGGAGACCAAGTTCACCATGTAGACTTGAAATCATGCCAAATCTGGCCTTGCACTCAGGGTGTTTGTCAAAATGCCACAGGCACCTAGGCATTTCTTGGAGTGGCAAATTCTTCCAGATTGAAGTCTCTTTGGATGAAAGAGAGGGTGGTGAGGTTGGTTTGTGAAAAGCACAAACTTGCTAGTGCAAGTTTTGCAGAACTTCAATTCTGGACAGAACTTAAATGGCATCATCAAATGAACCAAAAGTATTCCAATGGTTGCATGCTCCTGGACTTAGGGGTTTGGCAAGGTACACTACAAGCAGGAGGAAAAATCAAGGGCCAATGAGCAAGCAAGGATATGGTTGCAGTACAATCCATCATGTTGGACCAGAATGAAGATGAGGCTGATTCACTCAAAATTTTCAAAGAACATCCTTGGATTTTTGCATATAGAGGAATAATATGCTCCTACTGACATCCCATAATTTTGGTGGAGGCTAGAAAGAAGTATTTAAAAGAGTTGCAGTGCAAAAATGCCTACTGGACCAGAGAAGAAAATTGGGTGTGGAGCTCAAAATAATTCATGAATAAATTATAACTTTGCACAAAAGTGATTTAAAAACATCACCAGACATCTCCAATTTTTGGTTGGAATATTAGGTGAATTTATCAAATGGTTGTAGTTCAATTATGGCCATATAATCTTGGAAAACCATTTTTCAAGAAACTAAAGATCAAGCAAATTAATTATGTAAGTAGTTCTACTAATAAAAGAAAAGTTTATCTTGAGTGGTTAAACAAGTCCAATATTATAAGTAAAAGATTTTCCATCTTAGGGAACAACTCCAAGATAACCAAGAAAAGAATGCTTTTGAAATCAAGAAAAACCAAGAAAAAGGAAAGTTAAATTTCCTGGCAAGATTTTTATTAGCAAAACAAAGTTAAAAATTTTGGGGTGTCACAACACTACCCCCCTTAAGAAAAATATCGTCCTCGAGATTTGCTAAGATTTATCTCTATAGAAAAATTCCATCAAAACAGAAACGGCTACAGTGAGAGGGCAATAAGTGGTGCAAAATACAGTGTGGGACACTGGCGCTGTGTGGAAAAATCTACGGTTAGGAGCAAAACGAGAGATTTCTACGCCGGATATAGATTTAGAATAAATTCTAAATCTCAAAATACGCTGGTCGCACCCGAGAGCACAGTGCTCTCTTCGGCTGACAGGTGGACCCGGGCCCACGGTCAGCCTCTTCTTCTTCCTCCGGCTCTCTCTTCTTCCTCTCCCCCGCGCGCTTTCCCGCGCTTTCTCCATCGGCGACGCCTAGCGCGTAGGGCATCTAGGCCGTACTGCGGTAGTGCGTGGCGTGCGAGCGGTCGGTGCAGCGTGCACTCACTTCGCGGGCCAATGTGCTGTCGGCACTGCTCGAGGATTCGCCTCCGAACACCGGCGATCGGGCGACGAGCGGCGCTGGTGGACCTCGCCCACCGTACACCGAGCTCGAGCTATAAAACGGCTGAGGTGTTCTCCTCCTTTTCCTCGCACCTGGCCTTGCTCCTCCTTCTCCCTCCTTCTCCTCTGTTTCCGTTGGCCGGAGCTCGAGACGGGGCTCTAATGGCGGAGGTGGTGCCGGACTGGTACGTGATCATGATGTGCGGAGGGCAGGCAGCGGTGCTGGGGCTCTCCGTGCTCCTGTGTGCGATCATCCTTGATGATCGTCGCGATGCCGCTGCCCGGTTGCTGGCTCTCCGCGGTGGTGGTGATCACGAGGAGTAGGTGGGGGTGTGCCGTGCGCTGACTGTTGTCGGGAGGTGCTCAGTTAGATGTAACACTGTTGCAAAAAATTTGCAAGCAGTGTATGTGTTCGTGTAATTGTGGTTGTGAGTCTGCATGTCGTGGTGCTACGGGAAATAAAATAATCCATGTCGTGAACGATGCAGCAATACCGGGAAAAGAAATCACACTCCAGGATTTTCTCGCGAGAGGACACAGTAATACAATAGGGTCAAATTGCAACAATAACTGAAACTAAACGGTTTACTTGCCGCACAAACTCGGGGCACTACGCATAAAATACAACACATGAACAAATGCCACAGCAATAAAATATAGCGGCGACGTCTAAAGTGAAAACGGTAACTGGACGGGGTCCTGAGAAAACGTCTCTGGGATACACTCTTCTTCTATCGGAGGAAGTGGATTGACTAGACGATGAATGTGTCTCTCCTGGTCGGGCCTCAACGATCTGCCGATGGCGATCTGAGGATTTAAATCTGCGAGGTTCTGTAGATAACCCATCACGCGTTGGGTTAAACGCTCTTGAGTGATGACGTATTGGACGAGGTTGGCCAAGACGGGGTCTCTCTCAATACGTCCACCTGGAAAATATGTTACTCCTCCGGGTGCTGCACGGCTCGGAAAATAATAATACCCTCGTTCGCTGGCAAAGGGCACCATGAATCGAAGGCGAGCGAGTGCTTCGTATGCCGCAGCTTCTACGGCCATATGCGGGGTTGGCATAGATTTCGCTACGAAGGAGACCTCCGTTGGATCTTGGTTTGGGTTTACGGGAGGGATGTGCACGGCTGCCCAATATCTCGAGGTGGGAAGGGTGATTCTCGATTTGAACAGCTCGTACTGGGGTGGCTGGGTAGCGCCCATGGTACTGCCGGTAAAATCCCACAATATCTTGACAAAACTACCCGGGGTTGCATCTGGAGTTCTCAGATAGATACTGGGGCTCGGCATGGCAAGGAATGGTTGTGAGAATGGTGCACAAGGTGACGGGTGCTTGGCAGGGTCACTCGGTGGCCCTTTTTATAGCACCGGAGATGGGTCATTTTTACCGTGGTGAAAGGTAAAGAATTTGCCGGCTCAGCTTGGGGTCAAGCCACATATACACACATCTCACTAAAGTGACGTATCACTGTGGGTGTTGCCGGGCGGTTTTTGGTGGCTGCGCCAAGGATAGAGAAATCACACTGCATGCTAATATATCCATGCAAGACTACTATATAAAACAGAGGCACGATGATAGGCTGCGTTAATTTAAGGGATCACAGGATTACAAAGCGAGGATACACTGGGACTCGACTCTACTCGAGTGACTCAGTCTACTTCGTTTACATCCAAGCGGGCGTCCCTTGTGGATATCGAGGCTTCTCCACGGTTCTCCCCTTTGGAATTAGCTGGAGAGGGTTGAGGGGCTGCAGGCTCGGGGTAGTGATGATGACCATCGCGGGGATTGTTGACCACAACCCCGTTGGAGTGTGCTCCCAGGAGGCGACGAAGCACTTCTGGGGTCATCAAAGCACCTTGGCTGACGGCTGGGGCTGACCTCAGGGTCTCGATCGGGTGTCCGAACAGCACGACTAGGTTGTCAGTGTTGGGCTCGATCTCTTCTCTCGCCGGGGCTCGATGAACCTGCTCTCCACGAGCTGTGATCAGATCAATGGTGATTTGATCGAACAATGCCTCTAGTGCACTCATATAGCGCACTAGGTGCAACAATGCGGGATCTGTCTCGTGATCTTCGTTGGCTACTTGGGGTGGTCTACCGTACCCTTCACGCCTGGGGTAGTAGTGGAACGAGCGACAGTTAACTCTGGGCGACAGGTGCCTGAGATGAACTATAGCCTCTCGAGCAGCTAGTTGGATGGATTGTGGCTCAAAGGAAGTTGTTCTTCCGGTGAACCTGTAGGGCGCTCGGGCGCTAGACCCCTACCGTAGATGTGTACCGTGGCCCAGAATTGACAGCTCTCTCTGCTCAGGGGTCCTTGGTACACAACATACTCAGGTGGCTCTTCTAACGCATAGGCTCGGCGGGTGAGGTTTGCGAGTATGGTCACAAAGCCTCCAAGGTTGGTTGCTGTGGTCTCATTGTGCACGACGGGACCGGGCATTGTGGCTTGGTTTGGGGAAAAAGTTGTGCTGTGCTGGGTTGGGGCTAGCGTGCCCTTTTTATAGAAAAAGGGGACGGAGTCTTCCTTCGCACGCTTGTGAATGAGACACCTTGGTTGCTGGTCACTGGTGCGCAATAGATGGGCTAGGTTGATAGGTTGGGCACCGACCGCCAAAAGCGTCGGGTCACTGTGTGGCTATCTTGTGCGTGAAGCTTGGCTGGGGTTTACTTATGGCTTGGTGGTTTGTTTTGCCTAAGTTTATTGACCTGGCTAAGATAGGATTAGCCAATGGTCAGCCTGGCTCTGATACCAAGTCTGTCGCGACCGGTTTTTCCGGATATTAAATTCCAGAAAATGGCCATCGTGCTCATCAGCCCCAGGACTACTGTTAGCTGATGAGGCATCAACTCGGTACAGAAAATGCAAGCAAAATTACAGGATATACGGTACAAGACCATTCTGGCATGTGAGTACAACAAGTGGTTTCTAGTGGTTGTTGGCGGAAGTGGTTTGTGGATCACCAGTGGAACTCCATTTCCCACAGGAACAGCTGACCAGGTTAACTCCTATCTTCGCGAGGCTGCTATCACTGTTGCTTAGGTTCCGGGGCGGTCGTCGCAACGGTCCGCTCCACGCAAGAAATCTGGCCAAGACAATAGCCAGGGACAAGCCAGTGAGTAATTTGAATGTACTCGCAAACATTAGGAACACAGACATAATATAACAATGATGTGCTGAAAATATTTTATGCTCATGGCGTCAGTCACAAAAGATAATAAAAAAAAATCTGATGCACGCAAGCATGTTACTCATGAATATGCAATAACATAGTAGTATTAAAAATTATGGAATAAATAACAAACATGCCACAGTCGGGCGTCTTAGCGACACCACCTAAAGGGCTTTAAAAAGAATGCCGCAGTCGGGCGTCTAAGAGACACCACAAAAAGGGCTTATAAAATGAATACGGTGAATATCCAGGAGGTAGAACCATCCCAGGGATACTCAAGGATTCAAATAATATAAAGGGGTTAGTCCATAATAATAATTATCCATAATAATAATCATCATCATCATCACAAGTCACAAGTCATAAACCAAGTTCTGGCTTAACAGTTTCTCCTCCGAAGACCGACACTAAGACCGACACTTGACCCATCCCAGACTGTAATCCTTAACCATGGACACGGCTATCCGAATAGGTTTAATCTCTGCAGAGGGTGTACTCTTTACCCACGAGCAATGGATTTCTTTAGTCCATCGGGACTAATTCCGTCTACGGTCTTTTAATTGAAAACACACCTGACTTGCACACACCAGCTTAACTTACCCGTGTCTGGAATCACCCATGACACCTGTTAAGCAAAACTCTAAGTGGGGAGGCTACAACCTCGTGTGGCATGGGATCAAATTTATAACGCGCGCTCTAAGGGGTGGCATCCCCTCTCGGTCTCAACCGGAAACACCCATGCCCCCGGACCAGGTGGCATGCCTACCGGCTTCAACCGATATCTTCCACCATGGCCTCTCTGTACGTTGTGTGCTAGAAAGAGGTTGACAACTTATTGAACCATGACGGAGGAGGCCATCCACTTGCCTCCCGCTCCGGACATAGTTGGAGAAGGTTGAGGTGGGATGTGCGGACTTGGGCGCTAGAGCTCAAGTCTTGTGAAATGGATGAGCAAAGGAGGAAGAAGGCGTGTGTGAAAAAGTGGATCCTTATCCCTTATATGGGCGGACAAAGTTATGCGTCCCCACCGGCCGATAAAACTCGCTTATCTCCCAAGCGCCATAATCAATGGCGCGGTTGGATACCTACGCCAGATATTGATGAGAATCCGGAATAAGGGACACGATCTCTGCTTTGACAAGGCGTGCCAAGAAAACCGCCTCGCTAAATCGCCGAGGTGGGACAGTGAAAACGATTCAATAAAGGCTTGGCGTGGTGTGATGTCACGCTGCGAATCGTCGTGATTGAGTTTGTGTAAATAGTATTCTCTCTCGGTGGTATGTGGAACTTATTTTACAGAGCGGACACTATCCTTGTGTTCAAAATCTTCTATGAAGAATTCGGAGGAGGAACCCGCCTTGCAATGCGAAGACAATATCGCGCCGGACTCGTCGTCCTTGAAGCCTGGTTCAGGGCTACTCTTGAGGAGTCTGGATTAGGGGTGTCCGGATAGCGGACTAGGACCTTTGGCGGACTCTGGACTATTAAGATACAAGATTGAAGACTTAGTCCCGTGTCCGGAAGGACTTTCCTTGGCGTGGAAGGCAAGCTTGGCGTCTGGATATGTAGATCTCCTACCATTGTAACCCGACTCTGTGTAACCCTAACCCTCTTGGTTCCTATATAAACCGGAGGGTTTTAGTCCGTAGGACAAACAACAATCATACCATAGGCTAGCTTCTAGGGTTTAGCCTCTCTGATCTCGTGGTAGATCTAATCTTGTACTACCCATATCATCAATATTAATCAAGCAGGAGTAGGGTTTTACCTCCATCGAGAGGGCCCGAACCTGGGTAAAAACATCGTGTCCCTTGTCTCCTGTTACCATCCGCCTAGACGCACTGTTCGGGACCCCCTACCCGAGATCCGCCGGTTTTGACACCGACAGATGTCCTTAAATTTTTGTCAGTCAAACCCATGCGTCGAAAGGTCTCGTAATAGAGGATTGATACTGCTACCTCCGTCCATGAGTACCTTGGTGAATTTATATCCACCGACCTGAGGCGCCACCACCAAGGCTAACTGACCCGGATTATCAACCCGGGGTGGGTGATCTTCCCTGCTCCATACAATAGGCTGCTCTGACCACCTTAAGTAACGGGGAACTACCGGCTCAACAGAGTTCACAGCCCTCTTATGAATCTTCTGCTCACGCTTGCATAAGCTAGTGGTCAACCCATGATATTGCCCACTATTCAGTTGCTTCGGATGACTTTGATAACCCTACTGCTGCTGTTGTTGTCCCCCTTGACCAGGCTGCTGTTGATTATAGCCGCCTTGATTTCCCTGAAAGCCGGAACTTGAACCGCCGCCCGGGCAATGAAAGCCGCCGGCTCCTGAGCCGCGGCCTGATCCATGATTGCCATCAAACATATAGGAATTCTTGAAAGCCTTCATGATCGCGCAATCTTTCCATAAGTGAGTGGTGGGTCATTCTCGGGTGCCGTGTCTCGGGCAAGGCTCATTGAATAGCTGCTCAAGAGATGGGTGAGGGAGTCCTGGATTAGGTGGTGTCCGGATGGCCGGACTATAGCCTTTGGCCAGACTCCTGGACTATGAAGATACAAGATTGAAGACTTCGTCCCGTGTCCGGATGGGACTTTCCATGGCGTGGAAGGCAAGCTTGGCGATACGGATATGTAGATCTCCTACCATTGTAACCGACTCTGTGTAACCCTAACCCTCTTCGGTGCCTATATAAACCGGAGGGTTTTAGTCCGTAGGACAAACAACAATCATACCATAGGCTAGCTTCTACGGTTTAGCCTCTCTGATCTCGTGGTAGATCTACTCTTGTACTACCCATATCATCAATATTAATCAAGCAGGAGTAGGGTTTTACCTCCATCGAGAGGGCCCGAACCTGGGTAAAAACATCGTGTCCCTTGTCTCCTGTTACCATCCGCCTAGACGCACAGTTCGGGACCCCCTACCGGAGATCCGCCGGTTTTGACACCGACATTGGTGCTTCCATTGAGAGTTCCTCTGTGTCGTCATCTGTAGGCCCGATGGCTCCTCCGATTGTCAACCACGATGCGGTCCAGGGTGAGACTTTTCTCCCCAGACAGATCTTCGTATTCGGCGGCTTTGCACTGCGGGCCAATTCGTTTGGCCACCTGGAGCAGATTGAAAGCTACGCCCCTGGCCATCAGGTCAGATTTCGAAGTTTAAACTACACGGCTGACATCCACGGAAACTTGATCTTCGACGGGTTCGAGCCACAGCCAAGCTCGCCGCACTGTCACAAGGGGCATGATCTAGCTCTGCCGCCGAACGGTGTCCTGGAGGCCACACCAGTGTCCGCTCCGACCCTTAGCTCGGAGCCGACTGCACCGATCGAGGACGGGTGGCTGGACACCACCTCGGGGGCTGCGATCTCTACAGCGGTTGAGCCGTACACCTACCCGGTCCTTTGCGAAGCTCGTGACTCCAAGGTGCCGGACTCCTCTCCGGACTCCGAACCTTCCGCACCCCTTCCAATCGAATCCGATTGGGCGCCGATTGTGGAGTTCACCGCCGCGGACATCTTTCAGCACTCGCCCTTTGGCGACATCCTGAATTCACTAAAGTCTCTCTCTTTATCAGGAGAGCCCTGGCCGGACTACGGTCAGCAAGGTTGGGATGCGGACGACGAAGAAATTCAATGCCCACCCACCACCCACTTCGTAGCCACTGTCGATGATTTAACCGACATGCTCAACTTCGACTCCGAAGACATCCACGGTATGGACGATGATGTTGGGGAGGAACATGAACCAGCACCTATAGGGCACTGGAGAACCACCTCATCTCACGATGTATACATGGTGGACACACCTAAAGGAAGCGACGACGAGGAACAACGAGACGCTACGAAGGATCATTCCCTCGAAAAGTAGTCAAAACGGCGATGTAAGCGCCGCTCAAAGTCCCGCCTCGACAAAGAGAACAACCATACAGACCCAGCCATAGAGCAAGGCGAACTGGTGGACGACGAACATGCTATCGAGCAACCATCCGAACAGGACAACCTGGATAAACAACCCGTCCTCGGCGAAGATAACAGTTCGGACGATCTCACGCCGGACAAGTTCTGGAGCGGAAGAACCTCCACAAAAGGCTGCGCCGCCGCTGCGTAGCCTGAAAAAGCGAAGCGGAAGCTCAAAACAGTGGAAGATGCACTTAGAATCAGATGGAGCAAAGTACTCAACACATGAGACAAATCGGCGACGATCGCCCGAACAAAGAGCTACCCAAAGCGAAAACTACTACCTGAATTTGATGAGGAGGCCGTAGAGCCCCCGCAATCAAAGAACAAGGAGGCCCAGTCGGATAGACGACCCCATGGAAAATATAGAGCGGCAAACGGCGCTGCACACAGGTCGGCACGCGATCCGCACAAGGATTCGCATCAAAAAGATGGCCCAGTTAGATCTATCTACAGGCCAAGAAAGCAAGCTCTAGTAAGCAAAGCAACACATCAAGTACCCGAACTTCACGGTACACCTAAATATAGGTGTGCCGCACACCCCCTATGTTTCACCGATGAGGTCTTGGATTCACAATTTCGGTGGATTCAAGCCCGTAAACATAGAGGCATCTGACGGAACAATGGACCACAGAGTGCGGATTGAGGATTACATCCTCCACATACACATGGCTAGAGGAGATGACCTCCACGCCATAAAATACTTACCCCTCAAGCTCAAAGGGCCAGCCCGGCATTGGCTTAAAAGCCTCCCCGAAAACACCATTGGAAGTTGGGTAGAGCTCGAGGATGCTTTTCGGGCAAATTTTCAAGGGACCTATGTCCGACCTCCGGATGCAGACGATTTAAGTCACATAACCCAACAATCCGGAGAGTCAACCCAAAAATTCTGGAACAGATTCCTTACTAAAAAGAACCAAATAGTCGATTGTCCGAACGCTGAAGCCTTAAAAGCTTTCAAACACAACGTCCGAGAAGAGTGGCTCGCCAGACACCTCGGCCAAGAAAAGCCATGAACAATGGCTGCATTAACAAGCCTCATGACCCGCTTTTGCGCGGGAGAGGACAGCTGGCTGGCAAGATGCAGTACCAGCGACCCAAGTACATCCGAAGTCAGGGATGGAAACGGGTAACCACGACGCAGCAAGGACCAGCGTCGGACCAAGGGAAACAGCCCGAAGAGCACGACAGTCAACGCCGGATTCAAAAGCTCTCGGCAGAATCATAAAAAGCTGCCCCTTAAGGATAACAGGGACGAGCTATCTAACTTAAACAAAATCTTGGACAAGATATGCCAAATCCACAGTACTCCCGGGAATCCTGCAAACCATACCCAAAGAGATTGTTGGGTCTTCAAGCAGTCCGACAAACTCAACGCCGAACACAAGGGGCTCGACACACCAAGCGAGGACGATGACGAACCCCACATGCAGAGCACTGGAAAACAAAAAAATTTCCCACAAGAAATCAAAACAGTAAACTCACTACACGTGACAAAAGGGAAAAATAGAGAGGCGCCCATAGAGGTACGCGCCATACGGCCTATCCTAGAGGAGTCCCGCCACTGTTTGTTAAAACCAATCACCTTCGACCATCAGGATTACTCTAGAAGTATACGGAATGCAGGTTGGACTGCCTTGATATTAGATCCGATAATTGGCGGACTCCAATTTACAAAAGTCCTAATGGACGGCGGCAGTGATCTAAACCTACTATATCAGGACACAATCCGCAAAATGGGGATAGACCCAACCAAAGTTCGCCATAGCAACACTTCCTTTCAAGGGGTAATGCCAGGCCCATGTGCACATTGTACGGGGTCTCTACTGCTAGAAGTTGTGTTCGGCTCACAAGACAACTTCCGCCGTGAAAAGTTAACCTTCCACCTCGCCCCATTTACAAGTAGCTATCAAGCAATATTGGGACGCGAAGGTTTTGCCCGCTTTAACGCAATACCGCATTATGCATCTCTTACACTTAAAATGCCTGGTCCACGCGGCATCATCTCGTTAAAGGGAAACATCGAGGGTTCCTCGAGTCCGGAAAATCGTGCGGTTGCCTTGACAGCCACACAATAAACCGGCTTCACCAATAAAAGCACTTAGACAGGTCGTCCAGACCCCGGACACGGCTGGACGAGTCCAGCGTAAACATACAAGGGCTTACTAGACGCATACCCCCGTACAAGGGGCTCCGCGCATGCACAACAAGAGACGATAAAGCTCAATTTTATTCATTTTTTGAATTGTACTTCGTTTATTTAATATAACGTACATTTTTGCACGATCTTTTCCAACTAAGTTCCTCTCTTTTACAGATGAACACCGTGCTACACCCGTCCAGGATACGGCACAACGGAGACATAGGCGGAGACGTGCAGTAGGGACCCGTTGCAAGGATTCTTTTCAGATTAAGACCCTGCGTAAACCTTTTTTACTGTCTCTTGTTGATACCCATCCCCCGGTTTCTTGCTATAACCGAGGAGGAGACTGGCATTTTGGCATAGGCCACGTCAGAATTTTGCTCGTACCTGGACACCAGGGGCTTATTACCAAGGGCGTTGTTCGGCCCGTTTTCATAAAGACCGAATACCTTAGGGAGTGTTCGGTGTCTCGAGTTAGGCCTTATATGCATCAGCTCCGAATCATGTCTTTGGTCAAATGTTGGGTTTTCCCGGCTCCTGAGTTTTGCTGCCTTACGTTCCGCTCTATCGGCTAATGCGGCACCGGAGAACTATCTGCGATTGTGCCCGGTTCGCCAAAGAGCACCTCGATGAAAGCCGCCCGACTATCATGATATAGCGTTAGACTGGTCAACCACTCGATGACCCGCTGGAATCTTTAGAATTCCTCCGCATTGACGAAGGGCCGTTTCGGTCGAGGCACATCTGGCGCCCGAATTGGGTGGCGCGGTGCCCCTAGGGGCTATATAGTAGCCCCAGCGTCGAACTCCTATGGCTAAGTGAAAGTGATAAAGCATTATAGTCCGGTTGCCTAGTTTGCTACGCTATCACCTCCTTTGTAGGACCAAGACGTCGGGTCAAGTGTGAAAATGCGCTTTCTGCAAACACCCCACTAGTGCAGAACCGGGCGATAGCACCGGTTCGTAAAGCCCTTTAGTGCGGTTCCACAACCGCACTAAAGTGTGGTCACTAAAGGCCCCCCTTTAGTACCGGTTCATACGAACCGGTGCTAAAACCAACCACGTGTACGAGCCAGCTCCGGGGCAGGGAGCCCTTTAGTACGGTTGGTAACACCAACGGTACTAAATGTTTAATGAGTTTTGTTTTATTTTTATTTTTCAATTAAATTTGTGTTATCAATTTAATTCTTTTTCGTTTGCTGGTATTTTACGATACTACACATTGTACACGTTATATATATATATATATATATATATATATATATATATATATATATATATATATATATATATATATATATATATATATATATATATATATATATATATATATATATTTCTAATAGAACCAATCATGCATATATATATATATATCATCAATGTCTCACAAACCATCATATTAATTAATTCACACATACATACATATATAGCTATATACAATTTCTCCTACATATGCATGTTGCCTTCGGAGCCAGTGGCATTAGCCTAATTGATGCCTTGAACACGATGGGGGGTGGCGGGTAATAGTATTCTCCTTGGTTTATGACCTGGTCGAGCAAAAATCCCGCTATTTCCTCTTGAAGTGCTTCTACGCTCCATTTCTAGGAGCTTCTCCTGCACCTCTGTGAACTGTTAAGAAGGAGATCAATATGCATGTGTATTAGTTGTGTGACTAGATATCGATAATGGTGTAAAATTGTGAATAGTGTTTTGACAAGCGTACCCATTCCTGTCTTTGAGATCTGCTCCTTCCGGACGCCATCATGCGAATGTTCTCATAAGCAGAATGCACACAGATCAGACCCTGCGCTTTGCTTGAGGGCCTTTACGAGAATGGAATTTGATCAGATAATAATTAATCAAGCATGATAATTAGAGATGGCAGCTAGCTAGCTAGCTAGTACTATAATTACTTACCTTGGTGAAACCATTTAAGCTTTTGTTTCCATTCTCTTGGGGTCCTGTTGATGAACCTTGCCCAAGCCCTGCCGCCGACAAAGAAAATGAATAAAGGGGTTATTAAATAGTTCATATCATGAAAATGATGAACTAAATAGGCGAGATATATAGTTAATAATGATTGAAATTACATGTTGACTATCCCAAACAAGATGTTATAGTCAGTTTTTTACTTTGAGTAGTGAGTCCGAGATTTCAACTGTTCGGCGTCAACTTTAATGATACACAAGACCCAGTGATATCTGCATGCACACACGTTTGCATGTCTTAATTAAGCGGGCATATGTAAAGCAAAAACATGTAGCTAGCTAGTAGGCAAAACAGAGAATTTGTAGTACAAGGCGGTGTGACTCACTTTGGAAGTTGTAAGGAAGTAGTATATCTTCATTGTATTTGAGGCGCTTCAAGAACTCTAGCATGTTGTCCTCTCGTCCTTTTGATAACGTGGATTTAGATTCCATGTGTATTCATTAACGGTGTTTGGGTCAATGAACCCGATGCTAAAGCGTCCACCTTTTCTCATTTCATATATCTTCATCCTGCATATAATACCACGAGAAAAGAATATAGTGAGGATAATTACAGGTAATGATTGATCAAAAGGATCAGTACAGCTAGCTTGAGACTTAAATTACGAGAAAGAAATCACTTACGGACAATAGCAACGATGATAGATTTGTCGAGTGCGTCTTGATTGTATAACTGAAACAGTTCGAATACTCAACGGACACAGCTTTCTCATGGAAGTAATGCTCCTCCTTGACATTCACCATGAGGGACAATCGATCGGAAATCTTGGTAATGTTCATGTACCATTGATGCAATTCATACATTCTCGTTGGGAGGTTCTTGACCTTATCTGGATGGACCAAAGGTTGGCCGGACATATTTCCGTTTTATTTCATCCTCTCTAAGCACGGGCATGGGCTCGATCTCGAGGAGTTGTCCAACAGTGATTTTGAGAACTTCAGCCTGCATTATATGGTCCTCCGTTATTACCACATTGCCCACCTCGGAACATAAACTGTTTGCCCACAATAATATTGGTAGCGTCGTCTTTATCACGTGTTGTTGGCACAACAAGCGAGGGATCGATTATGCCACTGTTCTCCCAGGTTGGGAATGGTTTTCCGCATTTTTGACAGCTGCTTCTTGTTTGCTCGATCCCGAGCTCGCCTCCTTACGTAGATGTGCTCGATTTAACTTCCTGATGTGGCGCTCATAGTCTGTGTCAACAGGCTTGGGAGCTGGTGGTTGAGCCATCTGAATGAAGTGGTCAATCGTTTCCTCGGGCACTTTCTCCCTTGGCGGCGGTGGCGGTTTCGGTGCAAATTGGGCTTCCACCTCGGACTTGATATGGCTGCGATTTCCTCCTCGGACCTGTCATAAGACCTCTGCGGAAGAGGCGTGAGGCTTGGACCATATTTATATCGCTTGCCTCCGCTTGTACTTCTGTACTACCTCGACTCGTGCCGCTCGCACCATAGCTGCGGGTGTCTCTTCTGCGATTCTTGGCGGCGGAGACGCCGGTGTGACGGGCTGAGTTGGGCGAGGAGGTGGCTGCTGAAGATGTGCGGACTTGGAGGAGGAGGCCTGAGGTTGTGCGGACTTGGAGGAGGTGGGCGTCGACACTGTGGCGGACTTGGAGGAGGAGGAGGGCGACACTTTGCGGACTTGGAGGAGGTGGCCTGACACTTTGCGGACTTGGTGGACTTGCAGGAGCGGAGACTGCTGACTCGGTGGCGGACTTGACGAGGAGTCGGATGACGCGATGTCGGTGGCCTTGAAGATGATGCAATCCTTTTCCATAGGATGATCGATGGTTGGCGTCTCAGAAAGCGCTTGTCCTCACCTCCGTGAATGTCAAGCTCTAGCCCGAATATGGCTGCACCACCTCGTCAACCATGACACAAGCATAGCCCTCTGGAATCGGGATGCAATGGTAGGTTGCTTTGGGGTAATCTGGAAAAGCTTCTCCGTCCGCCACCTTCATGGATATGTTCTTCATTTTGACGTGTAGCTCGCAGCTAGTGTTCTCCGTGATGTCATCCACGGGTATCTACCCAGCATTGCGTCGTCTGGGTGGAACCCACGCTGCTTCTCTGCATGGATGGGGCGGTGCTATCCAATGCTGGATCATCCGCTAGCTGCTGCAGCTGCCGAGACCCCTTTGCTGGCTAAGTGAGTCGATCTGCTCCTGCTGCCGCTGGAATTTGACCGCCAATTCCGCTTGACTTGCTTCTAGGCCTTGAAGGCGTTCATAGTCCCTTCCTCTGCTCCTCCTCCATCTTCCTCTTCTTCTCCTCCAAATCTTCTTTCTCGCACGGGTTACGTAGTCGTTGTTCCATCTGAAAACCCCTCATACCACGGAATGCCCCCTTGCCTCGTGTTCTTCCCGGGTGTTCAGGATTTCCCAGGGCACGCGTAAGCTCGTCGTTCCCTCTGTTGGGCTGGAACACCCCCGATCGTGCCTCTTCTATTGCAACAAGTATCGCATCGTCGGCTCCGTTCAGACATGCCTTCGTCGAAACTTTACCTGTCTTCGGGTCCAACTCCCCCCCATGCGCATAGAACCAATTCCTGCACCTGGGGGGACAGCTCTTAGTATCCGGAGTGACACCTGCATCCTCCATCTGTTTCTCAGACTTATCCCACTTAGGCATTGCCACCGCATAGCCACCTGACCCCAGCTTATGGAACTTATCCTTTTTTCGGCATTCTTTTTGTTTATTCTCGACCGTTCCTTAGCTAATTCCGAATCCTTGAATTTCACGAAATCGTCCCAATGAGCACGTTGGTTCTCTAGTGTTCCCTCGAATCTGAGTCTTCCTTCCTCCCTTGACGTACTTGTCCCATTCACGATTCTTGTGGTTCTTGAATGCAACCGCCATCTTCCTAAGAGCAGCGTCCTTGACTTTATGCACATCTGCTTCGTGAAATGATCCGGTAGGGTGAAATGTTCCATGAGAGTATCCCAAAGCAGATCTTTTGATTCTTGTCGACAAAAGTAACATATGGACGTGGAGCAGCGTCCTCTTTGCCTTTTGTCCTTTGTCTTTTGCTGGCTCTCTCCATTCTTGAAGGGAGATCGGAGTTGGTCCTTCACAAGAACTCCGCACTGACGAATGAACTTGTCCGCAATCTTCTTAGGCGCTAATGGTTCGCCATTAGGTATGACTGCCTCGATATTGTACTTTACGCCCTCCTTCAACTTTTTGTTCGGGCCTCGTTTCGTCCTTTTGCACAAGATTTTCTCGATCGGATGGCTGAAAGAACAAAGATCGATTCGTTAATATATCTTCAAGTCATTTAAAACATGTGATGATCACCGAAACCTGCTTATATAAATATATATACCTCGCGGTCTTTGTTGTTTCAGGATCAACATGTTCTTCATCATCGTCATAATCGTAGTTCATGACTTCATCAATTCGATCGTCGCGATCGAATATCATATCACCCTCTCCGGTGTTGTTTAGAAATTCGAACCGTCATAATCTTCTTCATTCGATTATCATCGGCCCACGTATCATATCGAACATGGTCTGTTCTCCCTCTCTGTCGGTATTGTCTGCCATAGCTTTTATTTAACTAATTCAAAAGAAATATAAAACAATTTAGTATTCAAATTACATCGTCTCGAATAATAGATATAATCTCAATACTTCGTCTAGAATAATAGATACAATCTCGAATACATCGTCTCGAATAATATATAATATTGAATAGTACATCACCGGCTAGCTAATTAAAGATCAAATACTACAGAAGAATCTAGGACACTCATGCGGTCGCGCGTCATGGCGCGGTGGACACCCAAAGAGAAGGAACCCTCACGGGATCATAGCTGATGTGAGATCCTCAAGATCTTGCCGGTATTGGAGAACCTGCCGCCCTCTAACGCAACCATGTAGCGATGGGCGTGCTCGTCCTCCTCCTCGACACGGCGACGTACCTCCTCCGCGGGCCGGGTCCCTCCGCACCGAGACTGGCCCACGCGAACGCCACCAAACGAGATCAGGGTCGACGACGGGACCCGGGCCGGTTCCTCATCAAGCGGCGCCCCTCGAGCAGCACCTCCCGGTGCCAGCCGGGCGAGCCAGATCCGGACATGGGCGGCTGGACGTCGTCATGACGGGTCGACGGCGAGGATGCGGGCGGGCATCGTCGAGAACAAATACTAGCTATATGCCCAAAAAAATAATATTTTTTAATGATTGGATTTTGATAACTAAAATTTCTAACATTTCTACTATTTCAAAAATCTATATACTATTTCATACTAATTAAGCATCTAACACTAAAACAGAAAAACAATTTCTATACATCCATTAAAAACAGAAAAACAACATTATATAAAAAATTCCATACTAATTAAACACTAATTATATCCATCTAACATGCATTCATACATATATACTAGTGAAAAACAATAATCTAAAAATCTAAACTAATTAAACATACAAAATCGTATATACTAATATATACATGCATTCATACATATATCGTGTATGTGTGTGTGTTCATCATGCATGTGTGTGTGTATGGGCTCGGGGGGGGCGCCCATGGTGGCCCGATGAGGCGAGAGAGGGTTAGAGGGGAGAGCTCACAGCGGGCGGCGGCGACAGCGAGGCGACGGCGGGGCAGCGACGGGCAGGCGTGACGCTGGCGCGGCAGGCGACGCAGGGACAGGGACGGGCCAGGCGGCGACGGAGACGAGCGGCGGCGACGGGGCGGGCGGCAGCGGCGAGGGGACGGCGGCGCGGCGACGGGCGGCGGCGGGACGGGCGGCGGGCGATGGCGTCGGTGACGTGGCGTCGATCGATCGGGCGGACGGTTCAATGGGGAAACAGAGGAAGAAACAGAGGAGAATGAAATTTTTCTAAGTGTTGTATATATAGAAGGCACCTTTAGTACGGTTGGAGCCACCAACGGTACTAAAATCTGTTTTGGCCAGCCAAGCAGCGGAAGATGACCCCCTTAGTACGGTTGGAGCCACCAACCGGTACTAAAGGTCTGTTTTGGCCAGCACAAGCAGCGGAAGCGACCCCTTTAGTACCGGGTGGTGGCACAAACCGGTACTAAAGGCCCCTTTAGCACCGGTTTGTGCCACCACCCGGGACTAAAGGGGTGCCACTAGCAAGTGCGGTGCGGCAAGTTTAGTCCCACCTCGCTAGCCGGGGCGACCGCACTGGTTTATAAACCCCGTGCGGTCGCTCTCTCGAGCTCCTCTCCAAAGCAGGCCTCACTGGGCCTCGTGTTCTTCTGTTGCCTCAGGCCCACTTGGCCTTTATGGGCTGCATCACCCGCCCAACAACAGGTTGGGTTTCTAGTCGCATGCAGGCCGCTCTGGCCTAGTAGGTGGGATTTTTTTGCTTTATTTATTTTTGTGTTGTTTTTTTGTGTATTTAGAGTTTCTTTGTGAATATTTTTGCTTTAGGTACAAAAATTTACAAACTTTCTGTTAGTGCCGTAGTTTTCAAATTTGAATAGTTTAAATTTTGAATTATTTGAAATTAGTGTGAATCACTAGTTTGTGAATAATTTAACTTTAAAAATCAGTAAAGGCATGAAAGAATTTGTTTGCACATAAAATTTCTTCGTTTCAAATGCCAAAACACATAACTACCCTAACTATTACAGAGATTCCCCTCGGGTGTGAAACACAGAAGAAAGTGATGATAGTGAAGCCGATCACATCCCAGATCTTTGGGTGTGAAACTTTTTCTTCAGCGTGTGTCCCTTTGCGCCGTAACCATGGAAAATCTTCATCATTTAACGGGATGCTCGGGTCAATATTCACTTGTGAATGGAGAAATTTCATCAAACTTTTCATAATCTTCGACTTGTCTGTCTTGTCATCCACTCCCACGATGTTTCTCTTCCCGAAAGAACTATGTGCCACTTTGGCTCATCGTGCGATGCATTCGCTTCCTTATCTTTTCTTTTTCTTGGCTTGGTAGACATGTCCTTCACATAGAAAACCTGTGCCACATCATTGGCTAGGACGAATGGTTCGTCTGCATACATAAGATTGTTGAGATCCACTTTTGTCATTCCGTCTCGCGGGTCTTCCGTTACCCGCCTCGTGTCATATTGACCCATTTGCACGAAACAAAGGGACCTTTAAACCACGTCGATAGTCAAGTTCCCATATGTCCTGTATATAACCATAATATGTTTCCTTTCCGTCTTGGTTTCTGCATCAAAGCGGACACCACTGTTTTGGTTGGTGCTCTTCTTATCTTGGGCGATCGTGTAAAATGTATTACCATTTATCTCGTACCCTTTGAAAGTCATTATATTCAAGATGGTAACTGGGACAGCAAGTACAGGTCATCTTCAATAGAGGTGTCATGCATGGTGCGTATCGCAACCAGTGGCGAAACTCCTGGTTTGTTCACGTGTAATCCAGTCATCGAGACCGCTCCGGGTGTTTGGGCGTAGCAAATTCTTGTGTTCATCCATATACGGAGCCACCAAGGCGGAATTCTTTAGAACTGTGTAGTGTGCTTCAGGAGAGAATGTCCGTCCATACATATTATTTGTTCCCCTCCTAGCGTGCCTTTTCCATCGATCCTGCCCTTATGCCGCGATTCAGAACACCAATCGGCTTAAGGTCAGAATAAAGTCAATACAAAACTCAATGACCTCCTCATTTTGATGGCCCTTGGAGATGCTTCCTTCGGCCTAGCACGGTTATGAACATATTTCTTTAAGACTCCATGAACCTCTCAAAGGGGAACATATTGTGTAGAAATACAGGACCCAAAACGTTAATCTCTTCGCATAGGTGAACTAGGGCGTGCGTCATGATGTTGAAGAAGGATGGTAGGAACACCAACTCGAAACCGACAAGACATTGCACCAAATCATTCTGTAACCTTGGTATGATTTCGGAGCGATTACCTTACGAGAGATTGCATTGAGAAATGCACATAGCTTCACAATGGCTAATCGAGCGTTTTCGGTAGAAGCCCCTCAATGCAACCGGAAGCGCTTTGCGTCATAATCACGTGGCAGTCATGAGACTTTAGGTTCGGAACTTTTTCTCTGCCATGTTTATTATTCCTTTATATTCGACGACAAGCCAGACGGTACCTTAATACTGAGCAGGCATTCAAAGAAGATTTCCTTCTCTTCTTTGGTAAGAGCGTAGCTTGCATGACCCTGATATATGTCGTCTTCTCCGTGCATACGTTGCTGGTCCTCCCGTGCCTCAGGTGTATGTTTTGTCTTCCCATACACGCCCAAGAAGCCAAGCAGGGTCACGCAAAGATTCTTCGTCACGTGCATCACGTCGATTGCGGAGCGGACCTCTAGGTCTTTCCAATATGGCAGGTCCCAAAATATAGATTTCTTCTTCCACATGGGTGCGCGTCCGTCAGCGTCCTTTGGAACAGGTTGTCCGCTAGGACCCTTTCCAAATATCACCTTCAAATCCTTGACCATATCATGTACATCAGCACCGATGACGGTGGCGAGGCTTCATCCGTGATCCGCCTCACCTTTGAAATGCTTGCCTTTCTTTCTTACGGATGCCTGCTCGGAAGAAATCGGCGATGTCCTGTACACATTCTTCATACAACTATTCAAATATATCTTGTCGGTATCATCCAAACAGTGCGTGCATCCGCGGTATCCCTTGTTTGTCTGTCCGAAGGTTACCGAGAGCAGGCCAATCATTGATGGTCACGAACAGCAACGCCTTTAGGTCAAATTCTTCCCCATGTGCTCATCCCACGCACGTACACCTGTTCCATTCCACAGCTTGTAAGAGTTCTTCAACTAATCGCCTTAGGTACACATCAATGTCGTTGCCGGGTTGCTTAGGGCCTTGGATGAGCACTGGCATCATAATGAACTTCCGCTTCATGCACAACCAAGGAGGAAGGTTATACAAACATAGAGTCACAGGCCAGGTGCTATGGTTGCTGCTCTGCTCCCCAAAAGGATTAATGCCATCTGCGCTTAGACCAAACCATACGCTCCTTGCGTCATCTGCAAACTCCTTCCCGTACTTTCTTTCGATTTTTCTCCACTGCGACCCGTCAGCTAGTACTCTCAACTTTCCGTCTTTCTTACGGTCTTCTTCGTGCCATCGCATCGCCTTTGGCATGCTCTTTGTTTTGGAACAACGTTTCAACCGTGGTATTATAGGAGAATACCACATCACCTTGGCAGGAATCTTCTTCCGGGCGCCGCTCGACATCACCATGCTCATCGCGGCTGATCTTATAGCGCAATGCACCACATACCGGACAAGCGTTCAAATCCTCGTACTCACCGCGGTAGAGGATGCAATCATTAGAGAATGCATGTATCTTACGCACCTCTAACCCTAGAGGGCGACAGCCTTCTTTGCTTCGTGCGTACTCTCGGGCAATTCGTTGTCCTTTGGAAGCATATCCTTTATCATTACCAGAAACTTTCCAAATCCCTTGTCGATATACACCATTCTCTGCCTTCCATTGCAGCAATTCCAGATGTGGTGCCCAGCTTTTTCTTGTCACCTACGCAATTCGGGTACAACAATTTTTTGTGATCCTCTAACATGCGCTGCAACTTCTTCTTCTCCAAATCACTTGCGCAGTTTCTCTTTGCATCATTTTTTGTGATCCTCTAACATGCGCTGCAACTTCTTCTTCTCCAAATCACTTGCGCAGTTTCTCTTTGCATCGGCAATGGCCCGACCTAGATCATCAACGGGCTCATCTGATGCCTCTTCTTCAGCTTCTTCCCGCATTGCCGGCCCAGCTTCTACCCGCTTACCGGCTCAGCTTCTTCCCCCATTGTTGTATCATCGTATTCAGGGAACCCATGGCCAGGATAGCTGTCGTCGTCCTCTTCTTCTTCATTGTCTTCCATCATAACCCTCTTTCTCCGTGCTTGGTCCAAACATTATAGTGGGGCATGAAACCGACTCAAACAGTGGGCGTGAATGGTTCTTGACGAGAGTAATTGCGACCATTCTTACAGCCAGCACATGGACAAGGCATAAAACCATCCGCCCGCTTGTTTGCCTCAGCCGCAAGCAGAAAAGTATGCACGCCCTCAACGAATTGGGGAGAGCATCGGTCATCGTACATCCATTGTCGGCTCATCTTCATTACACAACACCGAATAGACCAAATTAATACAAGTTCATACATAAAGTTCATACAACACTTAAATGCAACAAACAAATAACTCTCTAACTAAAGCATTTAAATGCAACAACAAATGCGATCAAGATCGCAACTAAGGTAACAATTGATCCAACAGCATAATGATACCAAGCCTCACTATCGATGGCATATTTTCTAATCTTTCTAATCTTCAAGCGCATTTTCTCCATCTTGATCTTGTGATCATCGATGACATCGGCAACATGCAACTCCAATTCCATCTTCTCCCCCTCAATTCTTTTCAATTTTTCTTTCAAGTACTCGTTTTCTCTTTCAACTAAATTTAACCTCTCGACAATAGGGTCGGTTGGAATTTCCGGTTCACATACCTCCTAGATAAAAATATCTATGTCAACTTGATGGGCATAATTTGTCATAAACACGAAATGCAACAAATAGTTTTAAAGAGAGAATATACCACATCCGAATCATAACAAGGACGAGGGCCGACGGGGCGGATATCAAAACCATGGCACTATGTATAACAAACAACGTCGGGTAAGATAATTATTATACGAGTAACTATATATCCAAATCACACAAACATCAATTTTTATATAAAATTTCATGAACAAGAGGCTCACCACAAGGTGGTGCCAGCGACGGAGACGAAAGGGCGATCGACGGTGGTTACGACAGAGATTTAGAAGGCACTAAGTAAACCACACCTACATATGCAAACTAAGTGTTATTTTGACCTCAAATTGCATATAAATCAAATACTAGCACATATATATATATATATTTCCTCCCAAATTACTAAACTCACAAATTAATAACTATATAAACCAATGCAAGAGCTAATCTAGCAATGAGAGATGAAAGGACAAAGTTGCTAACCTTTGTGATCACTTGAATGGATGGGGGCCTTCAAATCTTGACAAATTTTGGGCAAAATGTGTGATGAGCTCGAGGGAGAAGAGGAAGAACAGAGAGGAGAGGAGAGGGAAAGGGGAAGAACAGAGCGAGCTGGACGAAGGGTTTATATGCAGGAGGACCTATAGTACCGGTTCGTGGCACGAACCGGTACTAAAGGTGCTGGAGGGGGCCCAGACTGACAACATCCTGCCACCACCCTCATTAGTACCGGTTCGTGGCACGAACCGGTGCTAAAGGTTAGCCACGAACCGGTGCTAAAGGCTAGCCATTGGAACCGGCACTAATGTATACATTTGTGCCGGCTCTAATACAAATCGACACTAATGTGTTTCACGTTTGACCCTTTTTCTACTAGTGCCCCCGCATTATATGCGTGGGGGCTGAAGCCAAAGACTACCATTTTTCAGGTTATATACACATATACATTAACGGCCGCACAGAAGGTATTTTAATTCTTGAAGGCACAAGTATGAAAAGCTTTTATATTCCATCGAAACCTTGTTTCACAATAATACATGTTATTCGAACATAATATCCTTCGAACATCAAGGTCTCTATTAAACGAAGCGCCTGCAGAACTTCCTCGAAAATAGTGCTCGGCAGTGTACTCGGCTTCTGTCCGAATCTTGGGATGCAACATCGGTGGCCTTCATCTCCGCCAAGATGTCTTGACACGGGCAAGAGCCATCCGCAAGACCTCTATGCATGCTGACCGCCTCATTGCTTTGATATGCGGCACCGCACCAAGGAACTGCTGCACCAAGCCAAAATAATCTTCGGCTTAGGCCTTTTCGGCCACAAATGAGTCACGACATCCTTCATGGCAAGTCCGGACAACCTATTGAGCTCCACCCATTCGGCCAAACGATCGGTTAATGGAAGTGGACGCTCTGGATTACGGAACTGCGACGAAAAAAGCTCTTCCATCTCGTGATCCTTTTGATCTCGGAAGTGTTTGGCCGCGTCCGCGGCACTTGCCGCCAAGTCCAGATAAGCATCCTCCGCACTCCACAGCCGGTCCAACTGAGCATATTTAGGATCCGTGAACTTCCACCGCAGCAGAAAGGGCTTTCCAGCCGCGATATCTCTGGCCTGACGTAGCTCCTCCTTCATAGCTCTCATCGCAGAGCGAGCATCCTTGGCCTCGGTGGTGGCCTTCTTCAGGTCCTCTTGCTTCGCTCGACCTTCTTTTTCAAGAAGCTCGCGATCGGTCGGTAGCATTCTTCAACTTCACGGCCATCTCGCCATTTCCTTCTTGCTTCGCGAAGAGCAGCCTGTTCGCTTTTAGCTCTTCTATGCCTTTAAAGGCAGCCGCATCACTTTTTCTCGCCTGCTCCTTGGCTCAGTAAGTCTACCATGAGGTTCTCCATGGCAGCGACACCATCTGCATCAAGCATACATGTTGTAAGGCACGGGCATCTAGCTCCCTTACCAGGTGTCCGCGGAGAAACTACATACCTTGTGACTCGTCAAGCCGCTTATTGACAAGTGTGATGTCGGCATCCGCCACGTCAAGTTGCCGTTTTAGTTCGGCAAATTCATCAGTTCGGCTAGCCACCGGACGCTTCGCCACCTACATAGGAAGGGCGACATATTATACCTGGGATTATGATCCTCGGCTCGCTGTCATTTTTGACAAAAACCAAGTCTCAGGGGCTACTATCTACACAGGGCGCATCTTATATATGCGGAACCGTCAAAAGGTACATCATTGCACGTACCTCAAAACCCGTCAGTAAACTCCTGGAGGCCTTGTACAACCCGCTCTCCGCAGACGAAATTTTTTCAATCACCGTACCCATCAATGCACGGTGATCCTTTGGGATAGACGCTCGCCCGAGCAGATCCTTCAAATCCTCCGACCATGCACCAGGCGGTGTCGGACTCGTCTGATGGCCTTTTTCGAAGGCCGGACACGGAGGGCTTTGGGAGGCCCTACGACCGCCCTCCGCCCTTGCTGGATTCGGGTAAACCCTCTGTGACGACACCTCAGGATCGTCCGCCTCGCTAGGCGGTACGGCAGGGGGAGGCGTCCCGCTCTCCATCATCTCCGGACGAAGATCCTCAAGACGAGCTCACGAGAAGGGCTGAGATCCGAACTACAAGGTAAAATTTCGGTCATCTTCAGAAATAAAACAGGGATGTCTCTTATTTTAAAACTCCCCTCTCTACTTACGGCTCGCTGGAGGGCTAATCTCCTTGGGGAAATCGTGCGGCCGGGGCATCTCCCGGCGCAGGACCCTCTGGCGAAGATTTCTTCCCCCGCTTTGAGGCCTTGGTCTCCGGATCTTCAGAGGCGGTCCTCTTCTCCCCCTGGATGGATGGATTCTTGATCCCTCCTTTCTTGATAACCTCCTTCATGGAGGCAGTAGCTTCCTTGTTCCCCCCTTCGCCTTCTTCCAAAGGCGCAGCCTCCAGCATCTTCATCAACACGGGATCCGGCGTGGTCTCAAGGAGGGGGGCCGGACACCTGATCAGTTTTGCTTACGCTATCCACTCCTGTTTAAGGGACAGCTCTTTTAAGGGCAAGTTTATGATAAATATACGGATAACGTGTCCAGGTACAGGACTACTTACTTGAGTATCCGGGCGATTGCAGCTCAGACCTGCGTCCTCGGTCAAGTCCGGACATATTGCTTGTGATCCGAAGAATAGTTTGTACATCTCCACGGGCGTTGCACCCATAAAATGTTGGACAGCTCGTGGTCCCTCCGAATTGAACTCCCACAGGCGGAGGGGGCAACGTTTGCAGTGCAGGATGCGATGAATCAGCATGACCTGCGCTACTACGACCAGATTGATCTCTCTCTCTAGGAGGTCTCGAATACGGCCCTGCAACAAGGGCACGTCCTTGGACGGCCCCCAGTCAAGCCCTTTATTGACCCATGATGCCAGCCGCAGTGGAGGACCCGAGCGAAAGGCAGGTGGCGCCACCCATTTGGTGCCCATGGGAGCTGTGATATAAAACCACTCTTGTTGCCAAAGACTGAGCTCCTCTTGAAAAGAGCCCTCGGCCATGAAGGCCAAGATTCTTGCTTATAAGAGCCCCTCCGCACTCTGCCTGTTGCCCCTTGATCATCTTCGGCTCCACCTTGAAGGTCTTGAGCCACAATCCGAAGTGAGGGGTAATGCGGAGGAAGGCTTCGCATACGATGATGAACGATGAGATGTGGAGGATGGACTCTGGATCCAAGTCGTGAAATTCCAGCCCATAATAAAACATGAGCCCCCTCACGAAGGGGTCCGTCGGGAAGCCTAGCCCCCGAAGGAAGTGAGACGCGAACACCATGCTTTCACTGGGCTTGGGAGTGGGAATAACCTGCCCTTGGGTAGGCAGCCTATGCGAGATTTCGCCGGTTAGATACCTGGCATCTCTTAGCTTTAGGACGTCTTCTTCCGTGACAGAGGAAGGCATCCACTGGCCTTGAAGGTCGGAGCCGAACATCATCGAAGGTCCAAAGCGCCTGAATCTGGAGCATTGGGTGTTGGAACTCGAGGCGTGGGGCGGATTCGATTGAGATTGAGAAAAAGGAGCAGGGCCTTGGTCTCTTTATAAAGAGGTTGAAAACAAGGAGCCCTCCCCGTGACCGTTCGGGACTCGCCTTCGATAGAGGAGGCGTGCCAACGGGCACGACTGGGTTACCCACGCCCGTATTAATGAGAATCCCGGAATAAGGGGACACGATCTCTGCTATGACAAGACGTGCCAAGGAAACCGCCTCACTAAACGCGCTGAGGTGGGACAGTAAAAACGATTTGAATAAAGGCTTGGCCATGGTGTGATATCACGCTGCAGAATACGTCAGCAGGTTGAACTTGTGTAAATATTATTCTCTCTATGGTGGTATGTGGAACTTATTTTGCAGAACCGGACACCGTCCTTGTGTTCAAAATCTTCTATGAAGTATTCGAGAAGGAACCCGCCTTGCAATGTCAAGACAATATGCTACCGGACTCGCCTTCATTGAAGCCTGGTTCAGGGCTCTACCGAGGAGTCCTGGATTAGGGGTGTCCGGATGGCCGGACTATAGCCTTTGGCTGGACTCCTGGACTATGAAGATACAAGATTGAAGACTTCGTCCCGTGTCCGGATGGGACTTTCCTTGGCGTGGAAGGCAAGCTTGGCGATGCGGATATGTAGATCTCCTACCATTGTAACCGACTCTGTGTAACCCTAACCCTCTTCGGTGCCTATATAAACCGGAGGGTTTTAGTCCATAGGATGAACAACAATCATACCATAGGCTAGCTTCTAGGGTTTAGCATCTCTGATCTCGTGGTAGATCTACTCTTGTACTACCCATATCATCAATATTAATCTAGCAGGAGTAGGGTTTTACCTCCATCGAGAGGGCCCAAACCTGGGTAAAAACATCGTGTCCCTTGTCTCCTATTACCATCCGCCTAGACGCACAGTTCGGGACCCCCTACCCGAGATCCGCCGGTTTTGACACCGACAATGGGCCTGACCTGCCAGATCGAGGGGGCGGTTTTACCTTACGTCTCTGATTGTTACCCTGCGCAGTGGCATTGGCCACAAACTCCGGGTTACCCTCAGCCTTACGCTTGTTGCCTCCTTGATTCATGGGGTTATGCTGCTGACCCTTTCCATTGCCGTTCTTCTTTCCCTTCCCTGTCTTTTCCTCATCAGACGCGGGATTCTTTGTACTATTAGATTCGGCATATTTGACTAAAACTGCCATCAGCGTACCCATATCATTGCAATCACGCTTAAGGCTCCCCGGTTTCTGCCTTAGAGGCTCAAAGCGACAATTCTTCTCCAACATGAGGACTGCAGAACCGGCATCCATCTTATCAGATGAATGTATTATCTCCTTGACCCGGCGCACCCAATGAGTCATGGATTCACCCTCCTCCTGTTTACAGTTTGTCAAGTCCACGATCGACATAGATTGCTTGCAAGTGTCCTTGAAGTTCTGGATGAATCGGGCCTTTAGCTGTGCCCATGAACTAATGGAATTGGGTGGCAAGCCCTTCAACCAAGACCAGGCCGTTCCATCCAACATCATGGTGAAGTACTTAGCAATTGCTGCGTCACTGACCTCCAAGATCTCCATGGCCATCTCATAACTTTCGATCCACGCTCCGGGCTGTAAGTCGGCCGTGTAATTCGGCACCTTTTGAGGTCCCTTGAAGTCCTTGGGAAGACGCACATCACGCAGAGCCGGCACCAAACAAGGAACACCGCCGGTTCTAGTAGCCACTCCCGCCCCAACGGAAGTCGTCGGATACTCTGGGAGATCTTGATGAGCCGCCTATTGAGCCGCTAGCTGCGCCGCCCGCTCGTCCTTCTGACGTATTCGGTCTTGTAGCGGGTTATAGCCACCGGGCTGGTCACGACGCCGGGCGTTGCTTGACAAAGCCTCTGACTCCATGTGCCTGCTGTAACTCGGACTCCGGTTTTGATGACGCGGTGCTAACCAAGGCGGAGGAGTCGAATGAATCTTGTCCCGGCTATAAGAATAAGTCTATTGTTGAGCCAGGGCCGTCTGGACAAGTTCTCTGATCATCCGGGTCTCCACCGCTGTCGGATCATCACCGTCCACTGGGACAGCCGCCAAACGCGCCGATGCTGCGATTAAGTTCTCCATGGGGTTGGAAAAGTGACCTGGTGGTATTGGTACATAGCGGGACGGGGCCATACTCCCATGAGGAGGTGCCATCTCTCGAAGCTGAGTCGGTCATCCTGCTCCGGTTGTCATGAACTGATTTGCTTCGGGCGGGTTGCTAGGACCGGCACCAGGTGTAGCGAAAAGGTTCCGAGGGTCATATACCGGAGGCAAACGGGATTGAGTTTTCTGGTGCCTCCTTCTCATCACCTCATTAGATGCGTTCAGGCTCATATTAAGCTGGAAAGCTTCTGACTGGAGCCGCTGCGCCCGTGAATCCAAAGCCGCCCGTTCAGTAGCTAACCTGGTGTCCTCAGCTGCCAAGGCCTCCTTGGCCCGAGCTATCTCCTCACGCACCTGTGCCACCTCCGCGTTATGCTCATCTTGATTTGCAGGAATAACCGTGGCGGTTAACAGGGTTGTAAGCTTATCCATGAGATCCATCAGTATCTGAGCCAGCGGGTGCACAGGGCCTCCTGCCCCGGCCGCTCCTGACCCAGACGTTATTGCTGCAGCGGTTGTAGAGTCCCTGCCCAGCTTGGCGGCTCATAGGGGTCCGGAATACTGGAGCCATCGGAACAGCCCCCAAGCACGCCATCTTGCACTTGATACAACGAATTTGTTGAACCGGCGGATGAATCACCGTCAGAGGGGACGGCCGTTTCACCACCATCTTCAGATCCTTCGGAAAGTTCCTCTCCATGGATGCAGCCCACGAAGGCACGCTTCATGACGGGTTGAACTTGGGCGGGTCTCGCGCGCTGAGCCGTCTCGATGAGGTCGGTGCAGTTGTCCGGCTCAGGGCCCGGCTCACCAATCCGGCCGATGAAGATGTGGATTCCGCCGAAGGGGACCCGGTACCCGTACTCAATTGAGCTGGCGTCGGGGCCCCAGCCTTCGTCATCGATGTAGATCTTGCCGCGACGAATCTTGGTCATCCGGCCAACTACGTATCCCTTGATGCCTTCGAAGCTGCCCTTCAAGAACTCAAATCCACCGTGCGCTGCCCCCAAGGTGGGCACCAACTGTCGTGGAATTGTCACGGCAGATGTCCTCTTGCAAGGACTTAGTCGTGGAGCCATCGCAACTAGGAAGCTTAAAGGGGTTAATCGGGACAGAGGACACGAGTGAGTTATACTAGTTCGGCCCCTTGCGATGAATGTAACGCCTACGTCTGGTTGGGTTGGTATTGTTTGAGGTTTTGATAACCAGGGAGCAAGATACGCTATGCCCGGCTCTCGATGAGTTGTTTCTTGCCGTAAGCCGCCAGCGGGTCGTCCCCTTATATACACGGGTGGACGCCTTGCAGCCTACAGAGTCCCTGCCGGCTCATAAATAGTGTCCGGCTCGGAGACTAGTTAATTCTACCTTACGATATAAGTGATGTCATTATGGTGGTTTACCACTACGGGCCTTAAGCCGCCTGTGGGCCTTAGACCCTTTATTGAACCGCCATCTTTATGTTTGGTCTTGGGCTTCTTTCTGACGAGTCCTCTTTGCGTAACCCGGCCCCTCCTGGGCGGCTTACACAAATAGTTATATCCCCAACAGATAGCACGACATAATTTCACATATATGGTGTCTATCTAAACTTGATAGCATAGCATAACATAATTCAAAGATATGCTGAATAACTGAACAGGATCGATGACATAATTCACCTACATATTATCTAAGTAATCAGGATCGCATCATTTAATTCACATATGTGATTTATATGCTAAACAGAGGGCATTCGATATGATGTCTGAACTAAGAACATGGTGTTGAATATTGTGTATATGATGTCTAAACTATGCAATGCAAGAGACCGTATGCATGATATGAGCAGTATAACCGTGCCAAGTTAGAGCATACACCTCAGTGGGGGAATAGGACTGGTCATCTGTCTCAATCCATCTCTCGAGAAGCTATCGACCCAACAATAGATCTGCTTGACGGTGTAGCACTGCTCTCTCAAGGCCTTGTTTTCACTCCAGATTTTTCCATCTCCCACCCAAATGGCTGATTCACAGGAAGAGAAGTTTAATGTACAAACATTGTCGACAAATGGAAATGTAATGAAGAAAAGGATGGGCAAGATATCATTCAAACATTGTCGACAAACAGGATGGCATTGCACATTTCACATATATTATGGCTGGCTAAAAGACATGAGACTGCATAATTCCCATATATGATATAGAAACTAAACAGGTGGCATTACAGAACATGTATAAACTAAGCAGATGACATATATGATGTCAAAAGTAGGCACTGCAAGGCAACATATGCATGATATGACTAACATCATCATGCCAAGGTAGAGAAAACACCTTGTGGGGTAAATAGGAGTGGTCAGCGGTGTCTGAATCCGCCTCAGAATCGATATCTTCCTCTAGATTACAATCTGGAGAGGGGTAGGGAGGGTTTTCCATTGAACCCACCATGGAGCGATGTCTGCATGACATTGTATTGCCGCACAAAACTCTTCTCTTTTTCTCTACATGTTCAGCATGACTGTGTACAATATATGACATGCATACGAAAAAAATATGGTGAGATTATGTAAGGAGAGCATGCAGAAATTTAGAGTGATGGTAACAACTAGTGGATCAACATTTTTCCGTTGAACCAAAATAGCCCTAATGGATCGACGTGAATTTATAGTAATAAGTGATGCAACAAGTGTACAACCTCTTTGCCGTAGCCGTGTCGACCTGAGCATCATTGGGTTGGTCGCTGAAGCAGTTGAGGCGGAGGTGGCTGTCGGAGGTGTGGAGGAAGATCTCGAGGAATCAGAGATGGCGCCCAAGGCACTGCTCACAGATGGATCGCTCTGTCGTTGGAGCAGCTCCGTGAGCAGAAGACGTGAAGGCTGAAGCAGCACAAGACAGACATTGTCAATCTCAAGTGGGATTCTAATAGCATCTCCAATAGATGATGTAAAATGGATGTAAAATTAACATCGGCAAAAACCACCTGACTACAACAGATGAGGTAAAAACTGTTGACTCGAACTTAATCGTCAAACTGAAATTTCATCAGGAATTTGAATGCTACTGTCGAAACTGAACGCAATTCTAGCAGAGAGGCACTTGACATGTAGTTTAGGGAGGGCCTGCAGTTCAACTTCAACCTGCACCCCCTGGGCTACGAACCACCACCGGCCGAACCGCCTGCCCCAGCGCCGCCTCGCCGCCCCAAAACAACTCGCCACCGCCGCCTGCCATCCCTCTAGGCCCCCGCCCCCACCCTGAACCCTAAGATAGATAGTGGGGTACCTATCCGGCGATCCCCCGTCCGCGTTGCGGGTGGTTCTTCCTTAACTCCGGCGAGCCCCCCCAACCCCTGAAAATCGACTCACCCAAAAGTCGATTCAGTCGACTGAAGTGTGGCTTAATCGGAGCAGAGCAACAACACGAGCGAGGGGGAGAGCAGCAGCAGTAGCTGGGCGAGCGAGCGATCGAGCGAGAGCTAGAGTAGCAGCAGCATCGCGAGCAAGCGAGCGAGAACCGGAACAACATCAGCAGATCCGGCTGGTATGGACGCCGCCGCTGAAGGGGCCTCGCACTGGGGGAGAGCCGCCATGGAGATGTCGCCCGCGGCGCCGGCTTCAAGGTATCTGCTCCATGGGGGTGCGGGATGGAGCACCGTCGGTGCCGGGAGGTCGAGTTAAGGAGAAGGTGCGATGCGATGAGTGTACAACCTCTTTGGTGGCGCCGAGTAGGCCTCGGCTTCGTCCGAGGAGTCGGTGAGGATGCTACGGTTCCGCTGGAGCAGGTTAAGGCGGCGCTGTGGGGATGGAGCAGCCGTGATAGACGAGGCGATCGTCGGAGCAGCTCCTTGGAGGTGGAGGACGGGGTGGCTGAACCAGCGGGACGGCGAGATGGACGATGGATCCTCATCCGGGGAGGTGGACGAGGGACGTCGAGCTGTTGTGGTGGACGATGTCGTCGGGGAAGAGGATCCGGCTGGGCTGCGGTGACATGGCGGACGGAGGAGGGTGGGGTTTCGCGGCTAGAGCGGAGAGGTTATGGCGGCCTGGGATTTCGAATGGCGAAAAGGGGGCGATGGGAGGGGGTGAAGCATGACTTAGGGACGCGCTTGTCCAAAATGTAGGGTGTGTTACAAAAGTACCCCCCACCAACTTGAACTAGCGGCCCTTCCAGCTCAGGGTTAGAGGGGGGATTTGGCGTGTCGGGATTTGGCAGCTGGAGGGAGTTTTCGCGTGCGTTGTAATTTCGGGATAGCAAGGCGCGGGTTGTGAAGGCGCCAGTTTTCGGAGCACGATATCTAAATTTTCGGGATATAACAAGACGTGGGTTGAATTTTAGGGACAAGTCTAACGTGTAGTAATATTGTACTTGTACGCACTAAATCAATTCACACTTCCTCAACCAAAAAGAACATGAAAAAATAAAACTATTCACACCACACAAAGAGAGAGTCTTGCCCGCTTTTACTATACAAATGTTATTCAGTTATCCTCCTTCCATCTATATAGGGCCTAATGCGTTTTTCGATGCTAACTTTGACCAAATATTAGAGCAATGATATATGACATGCAACTTACACAAAGCACACCGTTAAATTCGTCTGTGGAAGGTTCTTTCAATGATATAATTTTCACATTGTGCATGTCATGTACTATTCATCTTGTCAATAGTCAAAGGCGGTCTTAAAAATCTCATTACGCCCTATATAGATGGAAGGAGGGAGTATGAATCCATGTTATGTCCGATTAAATTTTTTCGCTTGTTGTATAATGCATGTAACCTAGTCATACCAACATTTTAGTGCATTCCAAATGTCTATACTACTATTGCAATTCGAACTAAGTTTGAATTCGTTTCTCTATTTCAATAAGAATCTACAATCATGATTGTTGCCAACTTCAACCATCATAGTTTCCTTGATATCCGCCAGATATAAGTCGGACGGCCTATAATGCAGGATAGCAGGCACACCATCATCAACAACTCTGTTTTTTTATAAGAGTAGAGATAAAATATATTAAATGTAGTATAACATGTTCATAACCACACCATGTGTATCACCGTTATATATATTCACACATGCGTCGGTTTGAAACACTATGATAAATTCTTCAAATATCCGAATTCACTTTTTATAATGAAGTATATATGATCTCTATTCGCCTTTTACACCCACACAACCCTCTTATCTTTGTAGCTAGCACTAACTTTCTCTTGTGCATGCACACCCGCATCCCTCTCACCCTTCCTCAAAGATTCTCTAGCTCCATCACGCAAATTCAGATTTTCACTTTAGGTCGCTCACCCATGGTGTGTGTAGGCCCCAGCTCCTTCTTTACTAAGACACATCGATTGATATGCCTCTCTAGCCAGTGTGTGTCTAGCACAAACACAAGCTTCCCTCTTCTCTTGTCACCGCCCATGCCTCACTTCCACCACTCTTTTCATCGCTCTCGTACTCGCACACCCTCCCCTTGATATAGTATGCCTCTCGTACCACCTCCTACATGCATCCCTCTCTCTCTATCCTTCTCCTCATGCCTCATTTGCTTCTAACACACACATGCATGTATACCGATCGATCTCCCAACATATACCTAGATCGACTTTAACTACCCCCCCATCGATCGACGTACCTCACAAGTTATGTCTCTCCTTTCTCTAACAAAGGGCGATTGATCTACCTATGTAGTTACGTCTGCTTACCACAGCCACATCGTCCCCCCACATCATTCGTGCATGCCTCCTGACCCGTCTCTCACACGCACGTGCACAGACAACAAGTAGCCATCTCCTCTGTTATTGATATTGCGGGCGTGCCCTCCGTTTGTCTAGCAAGCCTATCCCACCATTTGTTAGAAGCAACTCTACTACCACCCCTTCAACACTCTAGCTCTGTCTCTCTCCCAACCTTATTCCTCTCCTACACATATGGATGGATGCCGATCGATCTCCCTTAATACATGAGGCAGATCGATCTCCTTAATACATGAGGTAGGCTTCTCTCCTCCTCCACACATATACCAGCCATTGTACCTCTATAGTTAATTGGGCCTCCCTCTTCCCCCACCACACACCGATAGTCGAGCATTGCGGGTAGGTATCCATGCCACAGAGACAAACTGGAGATGTCCCATCTCATGTTCCAGTAAGCTAGCCACTCTATATCTTTGACGTGGGCACACACAAATTCGATGGCACTCTTTATCGATCGCGCGCGCACACACACACATCATCCCTCTCTTCGATTCTATGGACACCTCAAGCCGATGATACCTCTACTCCCTTCTCGTGGATCGCCCCCTCTCTATATATGTTATAACCAGGACTCTATTTCACACACATTGCATATGTTACATTTTTTGATTGACCCCCCCCCCCAAAAAAACTCTCAAGAACCCACACACTATATCTCTCTAGGTTTGTATCTCTCTCACACAACCCCACGTAGGTGGTGTACGTATACAAGAAGAGAATATGTGCACCGTGCACATACTCACGCTTCGTGCCCAGCCACACCCGCGCGGGTACACGGTGGAGCTCATTTCTTTACGAAATGGCAGCCCACGTACTAATTTGAACGCCTGTAGCGCTTGTTTACCTAGGGAGGTCGTGTACCACGCCACGAAACAAAGTACGACTTGACGCGTTGCCGCTTTATTTTTAAATAAAGTAATAGCGCTCAATGGCACGTACACAGAATATAAAACGATTTTTATGGAGAAAAAGGTAGTCCGCTCACTATATACAATGGAGCCTGCCTGCCTGGTTTGTCGCTCTTCAGAGTATCTCACACAAGGCTACGGTCGCCTCTCTCTCTCTCACCGTTGGTCACTGATCCGGCCGCATCCCATCCGCCGGGGGAAAGGGAGTGTGGTGGCCTCTCTCTCTCCCGCTGGTCACCGATCCGCCGCATCCCGTCCGCCGGGGAAAGGGAGGAAGTGCATCATTCTCCGCTCAAGGCACCGAGGCAGCACGTCCCGATCTGCGGTACACGCCGCTCACTCGACCTAGCTCGCGCTGCAGGTTTACGCCACCTGCTTTCAGATTCCGCTCGCCGCCGCCACCTAGTTACATCCCGACGACCTCCAAGTATCCCCTCCGGCCTTGCTCCACTGCCTGTCTTCCCACGTCGCTGCATGTGGATCTTCCATAGTTCTTTGCCCAAAACATAGCTCGTCCGGCGTACTTTCCATATTGCATTCTCGTCCTCTCACCGTTTTAGACAAACACAACCATGTTTTTATCTTCCCTTAGGACAGGGAATATGCTTCTTTTTTGTCGTCGCATGTGTCATCAACTGTTATTGGCCAGTAATTGTTTCCTTTCTACTAGCTCCTTTTTGCAAACAGGGCTATCCATTTCACCTCATGGCTATTGCGACCTTTTGGTGAACTGCACGAATCACTTTTTTCTTAAGAGTGTTTTGTGCAGTTGTACTAAAATGTCACATGGGCAACGTCTCTACATTTCAAAGGCGATCGCACAAAGGGAGATTGGTTTTGCTCTATCCTCCTCATCCAACTCCGAGCCTAATCTTCTCCAACTAGTTAGTCTTAAGAGAGACCGCAAAGGTGACCGCTTCTATTTGTGTGTTTATTGTTTCATCAGCAGTCCTCTATTATCGTAATCACACTTAATATCTTTGGAACAGGATGCTCAGCTCTATTTTAGTGGAATTGCACAAAATGATCGGAATGTTGCATGCTCCGCATAACTACTTTTTCCCAACATGCCTTGTTGATTTAGACAGAGCTGGGGGGACGTTGCTGCCAATGAAAGCATGGATCAATTTTAATTTAACACCTTCTCACAACTTTGTCTTCAGCCAGATGTAATTATTAGGTCTGATCTGCTAATAATTGACATGCATTAGCAAGGAAGTTAGTTTTTTATTGTTTCCGAAAGAGCATCGATGGCAAGACACGTGAAACAAAAGCTGAAAGCTCACACCATTGTACAATTTCATGTCGCTGGAAAATTATTTGTATAGTTCGTCGATTATGTAAACAAATGATGGAAGCTTGATAGCATTGCTAGAAGCCTCTTCATCATCCGGGTCCATGTGCCATGCACAAAATTATACTCCTTCGTTCCTAAATATTTATCTTTTTACAAATTTCAAACGGGCATATTTTAGAGTGTAGATTCACTCATTTTTCTTAGTATGTGTACTCCCTCCATTCCTAAATATTCTATTCGTCTTTCTAGAGATTTCAACAAGTGACTACATACGAAGCAAAATGAGTGAATCTAAACTCTAAAATATGTCTTTATACATCCGTATGTGCCACCATTTGAAATCTCTAAAAGACAAATATTTGAGTAGTCACTGTTGAAATCTCTAAAAGACAAATACTCCGAGTATATTTAAGAACCGAGGGGTAGTGCACAACCGCATGGGAGACTCAGCCCGGTCGCTTGCGCCGCATTAATAGTGAGTAATGAGCAGTCAAATCTTAAGCCCCACCTTTCCCCTAATCGTAAGTTGCTCAAGAAGCAACCATCAATACGCTCTTCTTTGAATCCGCCATACTACTCCATCCGTCACTGCTTATACAGCGCTTTGAAAAAAGAAAAAAATCTGTGGGACCAAGGCAACTAGCGATCGGCCTGAAAAATAGCATTGGTAGTTATAGCACGGCATCTATTACTAGAGGGAATAATGTGTACACACATGCATGCAGTGCTTCCACCCCGGGTACACACATGCATGCACTTACTCCACTCCGTAGTAGTACAGTACATGGAGAGAAAATTGTGGACTTGATTGCAGTTACCACGCCCTAATTAATTGAGCATTAAACCAAACGCGTATAAAGTCTCTCTGGTGGTGGAAATGCATTGAGAGAAATGCATCATAATGAAGCACGCCCTGTAAACTGTGACAGAGGGAGGAGTAGTATGAAGGTGCAAAACCTAGTATGCATATGGCCAGTCGGTCAACGCACCTCCTCTTGGCATATCACTGACATGTGGGACAGGAGTGTGAGCAAACCGATCTCAATTGACGGCAAAGAGCCAACCCGCCGTTCCTTGAGAGAGACGAGGAGCGAGAATACACAGACGGGCTCTTACGGAGGCCAAGATATATTCGAGCATGGTTGGTTGATCGATATCATCAATTACATGTTGGGCTGCCGTTTTCAGCCCTTCTCCGGAATAAATGTGTACTTTATCAGAGATAAAAAAATAAGAGTACAGACGCTCCACCATCCGGTTCTAGTAGTAGTACTACTCGTACTACTGCGCTTGGCTCTTCGCCTCTTCGTGAAGTCGAACAATGATGGCACTCCGCATGTTGGGTACTACAGTGTATGCCTCTGACAATCTCACACCGAATGGACTGATGCATGTCCACCGAGGGTAGGTTGCATTAGTCAAAAGGCATAAGCGAGCTTCACCTTTGTCCTGCAAGCTTCTCCTTGTTTTGCGAGTTGACGGGACACACGAAAAAGTAGTGCTAGTCCATACTCCGTCCTTTCCGGTTAATATGGCTTAATCTTTTTTGCGGGTAAATGAGAGAGCTTTATTCATATATAAGCATTCTTAGGACGAACAGCCAAGACACTGGTCACTAGGAAGCGAGGTACCCCACAAAAAAAGAAGTAGGAAGCGAGGTGTTTCATCAAGCCAGCACTCGGCCACATTCAAAGTGCAGCAAGCACGGTTCGCACGAAGATGCGCCGCAAGGTTTGCTGACATGTTTACATGCTGAATAACAAAAAAATAGGAAATATTACCGAGAGCTACTATTTGTAATAGGATATGAGCCAGAATTAAGCGAGAATTGTGGCGAGTGTTCCATGCAATCAACTTCCATTATCACATGCGAGAACCCTCGAAGAGAACCAAATGTGTTGAAGATTGATTTATCACATTTTAAAATTATAATAAGAGTGCAAACGCTCCTCCATCCAGTTCCTAGTACTAGTATATTACGTACCTTTATAGACTATAATAGTAGTACTAGTAAACTTTGCGCTTGGCTGTTCGCCTATTCGGGAAGTCGAACAATAATAGCACTAGTAGTATAGTGTATGCTTCTGGCAATCTGACACCGTATTAACTGTTGCACGTCCACCGCATGAGCGAGGGAGAGCTTGCATTAGTCAAAAGTTTCTCCTTGTCCTGCGAGCCACCGCGCGCAAGCTTCTCCCGTTCTGCAACCTTCTCCTCGTTTGGCAAGTTGATGGGACACAGCAAAGTAATGCTAGTCCACACTGCCTCCTCTAGGGTTAATATGGCTTAATTTCAAACGAGATAAATACACTGTCTGTCATTGTATATTTGTAAAAATACGGTCAGTGGACTTCATAATACGCTCATTGCGCTCATACTTTCCGGTGTTTATACGGTCACTAGCTCACCCTGACTGAGTATGTGTGTGCATGCACGTGTAGGTTGAGCACTTGAGCGTGACCGTGTGTGTTCCGTCATGTGCTCGGACATGCATGCATTAGGGCGCCGCACGCATTTTTAAGGCCCATGTGTACGCAGGACTGCTGCATACATGTAGGGGAGTACGCAGGGGCCACTAAGGAGCAGCCAAATCACACAAGAAGTTAGTCGGTATAAGCAACCATCATTTCACTCTTGAATGACACGTATGCAATATAAAATGGTTGATATGGAGAGAAAAAGAAAACCACTATTTATACACTAGCAGGAGCCTAAGCTACAAGCCTGCTTGCTTAGATTGCTCTCTTCACAAGCATAGAACGACGGGCCCGATCCCGCACTGGGGAAGGAACAATATTCTGCGAGACGTGGTCGACGTCGGCAAGGAGAAAACCCACAATCATCGTCCCAATCGGGGTCACAGCGGTATGGGCCGATGCAGCGTCCCAACCGCCTCTTCTAGCTAGAGCCGACGTCCTGTAGTCCATCTTCCTTTGAAGCCGGCTTGCTCCACCGCCGTAGCTCCATCTCCATGTCGATCTTTCTCTACTTCTACCGCTTCTACTTGTGATGAGTTTATGTCTCATGAACTAGTGCCGACTATTATTCTAATCACACTTCTTCAATATCTTTGCCATCGTGGGATGCTCGTGTCGATTTTAGTGGAACTGCACAAAAGCATCAGATATCCGAGGGTGTCAGCCGTCTTTCCTTCGACAGGTTCTACCTGGCTAGGAAATTAAATCATGTTTAGGGTTTAGCACTACTAGGAAAAGGGCTATAGATGAAATGGACACTAATGGCGCACCAGACATGTGGTGCGCCATTAGTGTCCAAATACTAATGGTGCACCACATCCACGGTGCGCCATTAGTAACATATTTTTTATTTTTTTTCAAAACTAGTAATGGCGCACCAGGGGACAGTGCGCCATTACTAGTTAAACTAGTAATGGCGCACCACATCCACGATGCGCCATTAGTAATTTTTTTTCATTTTTTTTATTTTTTTTCAAAACTAGTAATGGCGCACCAGGGATAGTGCGCCATTACTAGTTAAACTAGTAATGGCACTAGTAATGGCGCACCACATCCACGGTGTGCCACTACTAAATTTTTTCAATTTTTTTTCCATTTTTTTTATTTTTTTTCAAAACTAGTAATGGCGCACCGTGGGAGTGGTTCGCCATTACTAGTCACAGTGCCCCAATACTAACTTGGCCCAAAAATTCCCCCGAATGCACCCCCCCCCCCCTCGGTGGACCGCCTTTTCAGTTTTAAAAAAATAAAAGAAAATGATGAAAATGTCAAAAAAATAAAAGAAAATAAGTTTCCCATGTGATATGTGGTGTAGTTGTTGGGAAAATTTACAAATACGAATTTCGACTTTATTTGCAAAATCTGTCGGGAATTTGTAAAATGGGCATAACTTTTGCATACGAACTTGGATTAAAAAGTTTCCTATATGAAAAATCATCTACTCGAAAAGTTACATCCGATTTTAACGGGGACAACCCCGTTAATCATTTTCAAAATCCTCAAAAACCTAACAGAAAAAAGTTACGGAGCTTTTAAGATCTGGAGGCAAAAAAATTCAAAAAAATTCAAACTTACTAGTGGCGCACCGTTTGCTAGGTGCGCCACAAGTAACAGAAAAAAATAGTTTCAATTTTTTTCAGGAATTTTTTTTCATAATATGATACGTAATATGAACGGAAGTTTGAAATATTTTTTCAAAATTTCATCACACTCATGAACATGAACAAAGTCCTAAACATCAACAAGGTTTAATAGGATTGATTTGCTAGATATATCAATAAGTGCCTGTGAAGTGAGCTGGTGCTGGGGTTGGATAGAACTCTGAAGTTAAGCGTGCTTGGGCTGGAGTAGTGTGAGGATGGGTGACCGTTCGGGAAGTTTGACCACGGAGTGCGATTTGACCCGAGATTAAGCCATAGTTACCCGAGATTAAGAAAAAAAATGAAAACAAAAATAAAAAATTTAAAAAAAATTAAAAAAAATTAAAAAAAATTGAAAAAAAATTATTACTAATGGCGAACTTCTATGTGGTGCGCCATTACTAAGTCAGATAGTAATGGCGCAACTCTAGGCATACTAATGGCGCACTACAGGTGCGCCACTAGTATCTGGTATACCAATGGCGCACTAGGAAAAACTGGTGCGCCACTAGTAGGCCTTTTCCTAGTAGTGTAGGGTTTAAGTCGTAGTGACCCCATCAGTAGTTTTTCTTTCGTCCACGCTCTCACAACTTTTTTCTTTAGTTGTGAAGCAAATATTGGCTATGATCTATGAATCATTGAGATGCATCAGCATGAGTGTTAGTTTTCCTTTGTATTTGATGGAATGTTGTAACGGGGCAACCTTGGAATAGGAATGAAAATGGAGTGGAAATTTCCGTTTTTCCAGAGAAAAAATGGAAACGGAGTATACGATAACTTTGTAACGGGGCAACCTTGTAACGGGGCAACCTTGGATCGCGCCATCGAGCAAAACCAACGTTTAAATCACATCTGTCGTGTTCGTGTCTCACCCTCCTCCGTGGCTCGACCCCACACGGTTGCTCGGCATGCCACTCACCGCAAACCGAGTATACGATAACTTTCCCGCCTGCTTGTCGATGGATCGCGCCATGGAGTACTAGCACTACTGGAAGAGATTGATGAGTTGGGGGAGGACAACTAGCTGTAGCACGGACTCCCAAGAACTTTTTACATGCATTTTGTAGCCGGCTATTGCGACCTTTGAACGCGGAGCAGCCGCGTGCACCCGGAAGCGGCGCGGGCGACGCTCTCTCGACCAGCGTCGCTTCAATGCCGGCGCCAGTGAGAGGTCGCGTCCGCTCTGGCCGGGCATGAATGCGTAATCGACCGCTTTGTGCAGGAAGCACGCGCTGGGTGATGAAGAGGGTTTGTTGGTCAGACCGCCGTGGCAGCGGTCCGGACGCGCGCAAACAAGAGATGTCAGACGTTAATATTGCTGTGTATATAATTAACAACGTAAATAATGTGCCAGTTGGACAAATATGATTGGAGATGGAGATGGAAATGGAATTTTACGTAAACACGGATATGCATGTCTATGTCTATGTGTGTGTGCGCGACGACGCTCGCGACTTGGAAGCGGGGGCGTGTTTTTGATCAAGTTTTCTTTCTTGGTACGTTAGAAAATCAGTTTGTCTAATTCACATCTAGATGTTATTTAAGGATATCACATCTAAGCTCCCATAAGTATATAATGTAGCAACAAGAAACAAAAAAAACTAGGAAAAAAAATAGACCACAAACTAAGTGGACATCAACTTAGATGTGACCATCTAGATGTGTCCTAGACAGACCCTTAAAAAATTGTCCGCCAGTTTTCGTTTCTTTTTTCAGGAACGCGCGTATTCTATTTAAAACCACTGCTATGGAGAGATTTATTTACTCCATTATAGCCTCTTGTTTGATAGAGTTTCTCGCGTCTCGCTCTCTCACCCTCTCCATATCAAAACAAGATGACAGTGTCCACTCTATCTCTCTCCTCACCGGTGGTCACAGATCTGGCCGAATCTCGTCCGTTGCGGGAGGTGAGGAGGTGCAGCGTTGACGTTGTCGCCATCGGCGACGGAGGCAGCCGATGCGCACCGTCGTCTCGGAGCCGGCGTGGACGAACATCCTCCGTGCCCTTGTTCGCTGCCGTCGTGTGGGCAGGTCCCGCCCGCCCGCCTAAATGACATCTCGCCCACCTGAGGTATAACTTCTTGTACTGGTCCAGCTCCCCAGGTCGCTGCGTGTAGGTTTTCTTCTATGCGACTACTCCCCAGCTCCCCATGCATAGTAGCTAGGGTTCGTCGGCTGGTCCAACATCACCTACTAGTACTATTATAGAGGAAATGCCGCTTGAAAAGTTGTCCTGATTTATGCCTCGATGGAGGTATACATGTTGTTTCGACAAAAACTACATGGTGGTTGTGCGGTCATTCTCCATATGGTGGTAGTACTATCACTGGTTAAATGAAGAAATGCTTTTTTCCTCGGTTATCCTGGTTTAGTTCCCATCAAGATAATTATGATGCTTCGCTTGTTGGTGTACTTTTCATTAATTTTATTGACAATTGAGTTGTCGCTAAACCTTTTTTATATTTTTGGAAACAGCGATGCGTGTCTCCATACCCGGGCATGTCTTCCTCAATATTAGTGGAACTGCACAAAATTGGATGGCCATTGATGTTCCGCCTCACTGTCCTCTGCCACGTGGTTCTTCCTTTCTCGAGCTTGATTACTGAGAAGAAACAGACCACAGTGAGGATTTGTCGAACTTCATAGGTGCCTTACCAAATTTGATGCCAAATGATGATGCATCACCATGATGACCTATCGATGCTCATGGTTGCGCCTCATGGTTGCGTCGGCTGGTGAAGCTGATCGATTTTCAATGAAAAACAAGCTGTCTTCCATCAGTGCTCTTTGCTTATTACGCACAAAGATGATATCCTTCGTCAGTTCACCTTGGTTGCGTTGGAGACGCAGTTGTCTTTCACGTTGGTGCAATTTATCACACAATTGGCTATGAACCAAATGTTTCCTCGAAGAAGGATCGACGTTGGTACTAAGAGCATAAGTTTTGTATTGATTTGTAATCCTTCTCACAACTTTGTCTCCAGCTCCCCTGTAATTTTATTTGTCCAGCTATTAACTTTGATTTAAAAATGTTGTGGACTAAAAACCCGGATGGACGTAGTAGCCCTCCATTTTTATTTACTCCGCATATTAGATTTGACTGAAGTCAAACATTGTAATACTCTCAAACCTTTCCGATAATTGAAATTAAAATTCTTTATTTATACACACTCTCACACATTTCCGATAATTTGGCGCATGTGTGGTTGTTCACTTAAGGGAGGGTAGTGTACCACACGTGAAGGACAGGAAGTGCGACCAGAACGCGTGGGCGTGGATCATTAGTTCATCGGAAGTAGTACTAGTTTTCTTCACTGTACATTAAATAAAGAGTTTTGTTTCGTACTTACACAATTTAAAATGATTGTTATGGAGAGAATAAGAAAACCACTCCACTATATATTAGTCGTATACACGAGAGTACTATATGGATGCACCTTCATTGGCTTAGTGCACTTGCCTTTGGATTCATGACATGTGGGCCCAAAATGTGGCTGGCTCACCTGTCATACAGCCAAAAGCAGGTGCAGTGAAGGCACGAGAGCTCAGTCCGTACTACAGTAGTATATATATAAGCGGGAGCCTCAGCGCTTGTTCGATAGGGTTTGCACTCTCCACACGCTCGCCGCACTACATATATGTTACACGCTGGAGGATCAACGTTCATTTGCTAGGGTTTGCTATATTCACAGTCTCTCACCCTCTCTTCACCAGATCTAAACAAGACTGCGTTGGCCTCTTGTCTCCCCCCCCCCCTCACAGCTGGTGAAGGAGGCGTCTGTATCCCGTCGCACCCGGAAGGGGAGGAGGTGCAGCGTTCAATCTATCGCCTTCGGCGAGGGAGGCAATCCACTGCCGGCTGCGCTGTTCTCTTTCACCCAGCGCCTGTGCGGGAGGGCCACCGACCCCTTATTTCTCGCTACCGTACGTAGTGTGGGAAGATACGGCCTCCCGCCGCACGCCTTGCCACATCCCGACGACCCTAAGGTAAAAGTTTCTTTGAAACCATCGTTGCTCTAGCTGCATGTGGATCTTTTTTTATCTGTAGTCGAATCTAGGTCTTGGTTCAAAGAGGAAAGAAGGGTGTGGTGGGCTGGAGCAAGAATCTAGGACGTGGTTCAATGAGGAAAGGAGGGGCGGAAAGTAGTATAGACTGGCTATCCAGCCACTTTGTAGGTCGAAAAGGGAAAACGGGGGTAACCCCGTACACACATCTATAAGGAACCGATCTCTTTGTTGAAAAGGGAAAGAAACTGGGGGGTCGGGTAGTTTGTGTAGGACTAGATTTGCTACCCACACATAGGGAGAAGGTTCAAAGAGAACAAATATGGGACAAGCGCATATATGCTGGTTGACTACATACTCTGCATCAACCATTTATACGTGTGGATGCACATGGTGCTGGCATGTCCCATACAACTATTTTGCTGTTGTTAATCTAAGAATTCCGTCGGAAAATTGAAGCAATGCCACTTCTAAAAGTAAATTACATTTTCAAGAGAATGTCTTTGATAATATGAATCAATGCAACTGTTTTAGAAATGCTACTGTCCTACTTTGTTTTCCATCCAAGATAACTTACATGCTTCTTTCTGTCACCGTTTGTTTCATCCTCCTTTATCGGCAAGTAATTGTTTCCTTTTTTGCCTCTGTTAAAACAGGGGTATCGATTCAACTTGTTGCTATTGCGACATTATGCTTTGCTACTCGAAACACTTATGTTTTAAGAGTGTTTTGTGCAGTTCAACTTGAATGTCACACCGGTGACTTTGCTTAATTTTGGTGGAACTGCACAAAAGGAGATTGAGATTTGTTTCCAGTCTTCGTGGCGAGTTGTTTCAAATCTTGGTCTCAACCACATGATGTGTAGTGTGCTTTGAGATGTTGTGCTACTTGTTTTGGTACTGGCCGCGCTTGCTGACGCTGCCCCCCTAGGCTGTTGCATGCGCTCGGTTCTCGCTTTGTCTTCTGCTTGTTGGGATGCTATGTATTTGGTTGTCTTGCAAGTACATTCAATGTACTGACCTGGCATGTCATGCCAGTTTTGTAGGTCGTACCCGTATTGTTCGCCTGATCCGTCATGCTAGTCCGTAACCTTGCCAGTCATGTGAGTTGTGGAGCCTAGCCAGAGTTGATGAGCCACCAAACCAAGACTTCCGCCGCCATTTAAATAGGCTTAGGGCTATGCCAGATAATTGTATTCATCAATTATGTAATCTTATATACATGTATTTGATGAATATTCTTGTACCTGGAATGTTGTATTGTGGACCTGTCGTGCGTCAGGTGTTATCTTGGGCTGACGTGCGAAGGCCCCCTGCTCCATGCGGATCGGGGTGCCACAGGTACCATGCTCGTCGGTGCAACGACGAACCACCTCGGCTCTGGCACGTTGGGCAGACTCACCATGTAATGTCTAGACCGTGTAACCAGGCGTAAAACCAAACTTCAGCAGGTCTTTACTCATTTCAAGCTCCTCCCTCTTTCTATAGTTGTCGCAACGGCACAGGGGCACCAGCTTAATTCTTGGCCATTTGCAAATGCGGATCTAACAAACTCCTTGGTTTTTGTTAACCATTCCTCGGTCCAAACTTTCTGACTAGTGTAACCGGTGTACATCCATGCACGATCACTCATATTGACTTCCTACTGGACACACAAGAAATATGTAAATAATTAAGCAAACCATATCCATCAGTTAATGGAGTTTGTCAGTTTTATTCCGTCAATGCAACCTACACGCTAATAGGTAAAGATAGGTCCTAATTCACTGAGTATGTGTAGATTGGGTTCGTTTTCCTATCGCTCGATTCGACGCAGGTTTCGGCAGCACCTCCCTGCTGTTCTCCTGATACACGTCTCCGCAATAAGCAGAGAGGATGTGTACCCGGAGAACAACAGGGAGGCACTAACGAAATTCTGCATCGGATCCGGAGCAGAGCATATGGGAAAACGAACCCAATCTACACATACTCGGGCTGTCCATGGATAACGTTGGACAATTCGAAAGAATCACGATTATAAATATGCAAATGCATGCATATTTATAGATGTAACCCTTTTGAACGGGAGATGCATAGTGGTTACGCATACTGATGATTGAGACCTATAGCTAGCAAGTTTCATCGGGAGATGTCATTTGTGCTCACCATCGAATGCAGGGGCGGAGCTCGTCGAACACTAGACCCTCACGGCGACGAAATAACTGCACATTTAAATCCAAAGATAAGTAACATAGCAATTTTGTTTCTTCTGTCGACCTAACAAAATATTGACAACAGGACGAGCGGGTTAGGGGATCCTTGGCGTCGATGGAACCCTAAATAGCAAGTATCATCAGTGCGATATACATGTAGCGCTCGGCGTTGAACACTAGATCCACATTCCACAAGTGAAGCTGTCGCCCGGTGTCCCGCAACAATAGTTCTGGTGGCCGATGACGGTCTAACACCATCGCGAATTTGTCTGGCAGCCTCTGCGATGAGGATTAAAGCCAAGTTTTGAAATTTCAAACAATCAAACTGACTTGAGTCAGTTTGGGTGTTTCAAGTTTCAACATTTGCCTTTTAATCATCATCACAGAGGCTGCCAGACAAATTCGCGATGGTGTTCGACCGCCATCGACGCCGAGAACAGTTGCTTTGGGACGCCGAACATCGGCATCACTTGTGGGGTATGGATGTATTGTTCGACACCAACGGCCACATGTATCTCGCACCGACGATACTTGCTATTTAGGGTTCCATCGACACCGAGGAAGCCCCTAATTAACCCACTCGTCCCCGGGCGCCCCCTTTTCCTATATTTTGTTTCATCTTCAACTTCTACTTCTTTTTTTCATCATCATCTTCTTCTACTACTTATTGTTCTTTTTACTTCTTCTTCTTCTTCCTCTTCTTCTTTTTCTTTTTCTTTCATCTTTCTTGACTATTCTTTAAAACAAGAAAAAAACCTAAACAAAACTATAAACTAAATGTAACCTAAAATAAAATAAATTAACCTAAACTAACCTAAACTAAACTAACCTAATTAATCTAAACTAAACAAACATAAACAAAATCTAAAAAACAGAAAAAACTCACTAACCTAAACTAAACTAACCTAATTAACCTAAACTAAACAAACATAAACTAAACCTAAAAAACAGAAAAAAACTCACCACGATGAGGGGCAGGGCGGCGGGCGGTGCGGTGCAGTGCAGCTTAGCTGCTCGACGGGGCGGCCAAGGCGGTGTGGGGCAGCCACGACTGGGAAGAAGGGCGGCGCGTCAAGGGCGGGCGGCGTCGGTCTTGGGTGGCTAGCGACGGGTGGCGCTGGGCGGTGTTGCCGGCGACGGGGGTGGTGCCGGGCGGCCGGCAAAGGGCGTGGCGGTGCGGGTTAGGGGTGGCGACAGGGGTGAGGGCTGGCGGCGGCTCGGGCAGGGGACAGACAGATCAGAGAGGCGGGCATGGGCCCGGGCGCGACCCCTTTTCTGCTAGCTAGTAGGGCACATCTCTTTGTCGTCCGCGAGCGGACGACAAAGAGTGTACCTAGTGGGGTGGGGCCGGGGGGAAAGGGACGACCTAACGGCCATTTTCTTTGCCGTCCGCTGGCTGACGGCAAAGAACTTTTGCCATCCGCCAGCAGACGGCAAAGAAAATGGCCGTTAGGTCATCCTCTTAAGCCCACCACCCATCCTCTTTGTCGTCAGCTAGCGACGGCAAAGATATGCTGATGGCAAAGCCTTCCGTTGCCGTCCGCTGCCTCTTTGCCATCCGTTTTCCGGTGGCTGATGGCAAAGCCTTTCTTTGCAGTCCGCTAGCTGACGGCAAAGAGTCGGCAGACGGCAAAGAAGCTGATTCCAGTAGTGGTGGATAATGATTTATCTTGGGTGTCAACATTGCATTAAAATGATTGTGATGTAGTATGATGATATGGTATCCTCCTCTGAATGTTCTAGTGGCTTGACTTGGCACATGTTCATGCATGTAGTTGAATCAAAACCAACATAGCCTCTATATATTTATGTTCATGGTGTTCATATCCTACTCATGCTAGTATCCAATGTTACTTATGCATAATGCATGTTCATGACCGTTTTCGCTCTCTAGCTGGCCACTTCCTAACCTAATTGCTAGCCTTTGCCTGTAATAAGCGGGAATTATGGTTGTGCATCAAAAATCCTGAAACCCAAGTTATCCCAGATGAGTCTACCATACCTACCTATATGCGGTATTACCCTGCCGTCCTAAGTAAATTTGCATGTGCCACCTCTAACTTCAAATAAATATCCTTTTTGTGTGCCTGGATTGTTCATAGAGCGACAGGAGGTAGTCAGTATCTTCCATGCTAAGCGGGCTATTCTCATGATGAGTGTTTATTCACTCGTCCTTGCATGAGAGGGTCGGTAATAGGGATTCCCAGTCCCGAACTCAAATTGCAAATAATTGAACAAAACTCCCCAGGAATGTTGTTGGTATGGATGGTATCCATTGTTTTGGATCAGTCGTGGAGTGTGATTGTTGGTGGTGGTCTTCGCGCATCCAGCCGCCGTCCGTAGCGCGTTCCCGAGCGTCGCCCCAGCGTTCGCGTGCTCGCCGGTGTTCAACTCCGGCGTGCTGACGTGGCAACGTCATTAGTGGCTAATGACCCACTAAGTAACCCCCTGGCTCGCTGACATGCGGGCCCCACTGCCTAACTAACCAGCTAACAAAAATAGTTTAAGTTTAATCTAAACACAATGGCCCCACGCGTCGGTGTTGACCTCGCTGATGTGGCCGTTGACCGGACCCACCTGTCTGTGACACTAAATGTCACAAGGTCACTGACTAGTGGGTCCCACTGAGGGAGTCCTGGATTAGGGGGTATCCGGACAGCCGGGCTATATACATCGTCCGGACTATTGAAGCGTGAAGATACAAGACTCAAGACTTCGACCCGTGTCCAGATGGGACTTTCCTTGGCGTGGACGGCAAGCTTGGCGATCCGGATATTATATTTCCTTCCTTGTAACTGACTCCATGTAAACCCTAACCCTCTCTGGTGCCTATATAAACCGGAGAGGTTGGTCCTTAGAAGGCCGATCACGATTACAATCATACCATCATAGGCTAGCTTCTAGGGTTTAGCCTCTACGATCTCGTGGTAGATCTACTCTTGTACTACCCATATCTTCAATATTAATCAAGCAGGAAGTAGGGTTTTACCTCCATCGAGAGGGCCCGAACCTAGGTAAACATCTGTGTCCCTTGCTTCCTGTTACCATCAGCCTAGACGCACAGATCGGGACCCCCTACCCGAGATCCGCCGGTTTAGACACCGACACCTACTGCTCAGGTTTGACCTGGACCGTGCCCCCTTGACCTGCTGACGTCATGATGATGTCAGGCTGACGCAGTAATCCTTTTCTGGAATTTAAATAAATCTTAAATGATTTGTTTAATTCAGAAAATATCCAAAACTTTGAAAAATCATAGAAATTAATCAATAGCTCAAAATGAAATAAATTATATATGAAAAATTATCAGAAAAACCCAAGGAATCTGAATATGGAATTTTCATGCATGTTTGAACAACTTAACCTCACTGTTTAGTCCAAAACATGATAATGTACTATTTGAATTCATAGTTTGAATTTGAAATTGAACCTTGAGTTCAAATCAACCCAAACCTTTCTGTTACTAGTTACATTAGCCGAAATCACAACATATTGCCATGTCATGATCCTGCATCATATTGTGCATTGCATTGATTGTGCTCTTCCTTGTTTGCCGATAATGGTCCCCTCTCGGTAGACGCTGCTCCGACGCTGTGATCGTTGACACTGATGAAGACTCAATGTTATCTTCAGAAGTGCCAGGCAAGCAAAAAACCCTTGTTCATTTCGATACAATCCCACTCTCTTGCTCCTGCTCTCTTTTACTGCATTAGGACAACAATGATTCATCTGTTACACTGCTATGTAGTTGAACCCTTTCCTCTGCATGACCTGTCATTGCCACAAGAATAGATGAAACCCACTAGCATGAGTAGGAGTTGTTTGAGCCCTTATGTGCCTACTCATTCATGCTTGTTTGTCATGCCTGCTACTGCTTAGAGTTGAGTCAGGTCTGATTCATCGGGGATGAAACGGAGGTGTGCGAACATGTCCTACTGTGAGAGCTAAGTGTGTGAACACCATTTGGTAAAGGTAGCGGTGAGAGGCCATGTAGGAGTACATGGTGGGTTGTCTCATTGCAGCCGTCCTAAGGAACTGAGTTCTGTGTTTCTGATCCATGAACAGTTACTACCACACATTGGGTTCCGGGCGCTCCAAGCTCTCTCGACTTATTAATCAACCTGATCTCTGTCCAGGAGTTGCAACTAGTTTCTGGTGTTTGTAGTAGTGTTATTAGTCTACCAAGTGGCACCCGGTACAGGTGGGCTTGGGACAGACTAGGCACAGTGGCACGGTGTACCAAGTGGCACCCGGATGGTGGGCTTGGGAACCCTGCTCACATCGTTTGGGGTCGTGAGTGACACCCCGGCCGGATCTCCTTGGGGATGGAACCCGAATAGGCGATAAACCTGGACGAGAGACTTGTGTGGTTAGTAAGGTCTTGGCCGACTCCCTCGCCAGTCTTCCGCTTGAAGGTTGCCGAGATACACGACGTGTACATGGTGGTAAGTGGTGAGAGCGTGTGTGAAGAACTACACCCCTGCAGGGTTAACATCATCTATTCGAATAGCCGTGTCCGTAGAAAAGTACTTTTGGGTTGCCTGTACAGTTCATAGACAAGTGAAAGTGGATACTCTAAAATGCGCAAGATAAGCGTGAGTGCTATGGATGGCGTTCTCGTAGGGAGAAGGAAGCGGATCCATAGTGGTGTATTGATATGGTGAATATGTGGGCTCGTGTGCGCCACCTCAAAAGAGTTACTTGTAGTCGTAGTTCAGGATAGCCACCGAGTTAAAGCTGGCTTGCTGCAGTCAAACTCCACCACCCCCTTTGTTGATAATAATGCATATGTAGCTAGTTCTGATATAAGTCTTGCTGGGTACATTTGTACTCACGTTTGCCTATTTTATGTTTTGCAGAGAGACGTCAGGCTCGCTAGTAGTTCCGCGTGAACTTCGACGTTTAGCTTGTTACCTCAGCTACGATCTTGTACCCTTGGGAGGGTCTTGTAGATAGTTAGGCTTCTCAGCCTTTTTCATTCGTAGTTGTCTGTACTCAGACATGTTAAGCTTCCGCATGTGCTTTGACTTGTATGCTCTGAATGTTGGGTCATGACACCCATGTTTGTAATATCTCGCTCCTCGGAGCCAAATGAATAAATACTTTTAGTCGTAGAATTTTGTTGTGATGCCATGTTGTATTTACACATATCGGGCATATTGTGTGTATGATTGAAATGCTTGGTATGTGTGGGATCGGACAACCTAGTTGTTTATTCTTGGTAGCCTCTCTTATGGGGAAATGTAGTCTTGTGCTTCCATGAGCCATACTAGTCCGCCACAGCACGGTTCACCGGAGTCCTGCTAGCCCAGCACTACAGCTCCGGAACACTTGACTGGCCGACATGTGATTCAGTTCGTTCCTTTGTCTGTCCCTTCGGGGAAATGTCACGCGGTGACATCTGGAGTCCTGCCTAGCCTGCTACAGCCGAGTTCATCGGAGTCCTGTTAGCACAGTGCTACAGCCTGGATTCGCACGCTGATGACCGACATGCTCGATGTTGATTCATGTATGCATGTCCCCGTAAGTTAGTGCCACTTTGGGTTCACGACTAGTCATGTCGGCCCGGGTTCTCTGTCATACGGATGCTAGCGACACTATCTTATACGTGACCCAAAAGGCGCAAACGGTCCCGGGCCATGGTAAGGCGACACCCCTGGGAATACTGTGCGTGAGGCCGCAAAGTGATATTAGGTGTTACCGGCTAGATCGATGTGACTTAGAATCGGGGTCCTGACAGCTTTGGTATCAAAGCCTGGCTGCCTGTAGGATTACCATGCCAAACTGGTCGAAGTTGAGTCTAGAAATGCTTTAGTTATATAAGAGAATTGGAAGGGAATGTAAGGCTCTTTTTACTCCTTTTACCTTATGCCTTCTAATATGAGTCAACCTCTTCTCTTCTACGGGGATTAAGAACTAGGCTTCTCATCTTTCTATCAGGATCACGTGTTACTAATCCGTAGACTTATAGTAATGTTGGATTCAAGTCTCAGTTTAGTTTCTACTACTTCCGTGTGTTCATAGCTGGCCTCAGAACCTTGATATTGTGATGCTGAGTGGTCATGCCACTATTTTGCAGGATGTCTCAAATCTTTTGAGCATTTACAGCCGTTATGCTGTCCGAGTCATCCCAGGTTTCTAGATAGTCTGATGCACTTGCAATCATTCCTCCATGTTCCTGATGACCATTTGGGCCAGATTAATCACACTAATCGATGAGTTGAGGTACTCTGTTGCCTAGACATATATGTTGGAGCTATTATTATGACCCTAGGTGTCTTAGGGAGTCACCTAGTAATCTAGCAATGCTTTGCATTCCCAGTGTGATGATTCTGGCCATTATTCTCGAAAGCATCCCGTGATGCCATTTAGTAGTAGGTATTCCACTCCTGGGTTCTTGACCCAATATTCACTCTACTTACCTCGTGTTGATAGTGTTGCTCATACCTTTAGGATATTAGTAAGCTTTGCAATAGTCCTCGAGGTCTGTGGTATTTCCTTCTTCCAAATACCATGAACTGCTTATGGCAGAAGTTCTTTTGAACCAAAAGATCACAACCAGAGTGCTCTTGATGAGTTCTCCATTTTACATTGTGAATCTGCCAATTCTACCGTTCTGCATGGGTTATCCGCAGGAAATGTTGACCTTTGCTCGACATACTAATCTATGCATCCACAACACAGAAAGATATATGTTCCTTTGAGTTGCCCCTCTCTCTAGTTGCATCCTAATCTCCTCTATCATTTGATAGTAAAGAGCATGTCATGCACTCATGCTCATCGATATCTCATATTCTTGTGGTCTGTCAAGCCATTCTATTCCGGAATGACTAGGAGAAACAAACTCCAGTACCTTCTCCATCTCCAGGATTGGGTCAAAGCAGTTGTAATCCGCAAATCAAATGCCAACCCAGCCTTTGATTCTGTTCTACCCTGAAGTATTACCGTCTTATGTCAAGAATGTCTTGAGAATTGCATCACCCCTTGTGAATTCTTGACGCGGTGATATTTCTTGCCATCATTGTTCATTCCTCGGTTTCCGTGTTATTGTAACCGGAATGCCGACAAGTGAATCGTGATGTGTGAAATCAATACCCCTAGCAACTGTGTTGCTTGGTACTTAATGGACGATAATTCCATTCTTAGCGTGTTGGTTACTAAACCATCATTCTAAGATTGATCGTGCTACCTAGCCCATTTTTCCCGGGTGCACTCCTCGATTAATGAGATAGGATTGTGGCAATCCATCACTCTCTTGGTACCATCGTCTTGCCCTGAAAAGCAAGAATGTTCTCGAGTTTAGTAACATATTGGTGGTTCATGATTTTCCGAATGTATTCTCGGAAGTGTTACCAGGTTGTCACCTAACCGCTATATTGAGTTCGTGATAAAGTTGGATTATTGTAACCACCCCTTCTCCAAGAATCTGAGTTGGATACCATGAACTGGTTGGTTAAGCTGAACAATAACTTGGAGAGTTGGAAGATAAAAGCTTTATCTGACTTAGTTCATTTTAGGGGATATCTTGTATGTGTGTTGAAGATGGTATTTTCATCGATTGACCCTCGTGATCAGTTAATGGACCTATCATCTTATCCAATCTTTGATTCGAGTATGGATTATCCTCAAATCAAATCAGAACCAACGATATTCATAATGTTGTCTTACTCGTGGTTGTTTCCTCGAGCATACATCATTATATATTTTGGGTCTGACCAATGCTATAACCTTGTTAACATAGTTGTGGAATTCCATCTTCATGGAAATCTTGATGATTGTTGTTGAGCTCATCATCAACATTTCATATTGTCCATGATTCATGTTGAACATCTAAGTTAGTGTTGGAAACTTTTGTAAGCATTTCTTCATCTCCCGTTCATGAAGTATATGTTTTGGTGAAAGAAGTGACTTTCTCCAAGTTCACGTGCATTAGGTGTAAGATGCCGCCATGAATTTGAGAAAGGTTTGTTTTGTTTCCTCTGGAATCATCCCAAAACCGTCATGCATACGTGCGAAGTATTTTGTGGTTTGGTAGATTAATTACCTCCACTCCATATGTATTCCCTAACACACCAAGCCACTGATTGATTTGTTCAAGGAGAAGAAGTTCCTTCCTAAGAGCTAATCCGGACTTGTGTAAGGACTTCGATATCCTCGATGATGGTTCCTCGCCTGAACTTTGGTAGTGTTTTATTGTAAGGCTACTCTGTGGTCATGCTTGTCTTGGACAACATGTTCACATGTGTGTAGTAGAACCAGCTCATGTTTTGGAGCTTGCTATCGTAGTTCATCTCCCGAGAGTCTCGCAACGTTATCTCATCGACTTATGTTGCAACCTTTCTTTTCTAGACATGTTGTCTGAAAAATCCTGTTACCAGCCAGATCTGAATCTCAGGCAAATATGATGGCTGGAACATTTCCAAGATCTATGATGTAGGTCCCGACGAGGTTGATGTTCTGGCCGACACACCTAGCTGGAAGATCTATTATTGTAGTATCTTGAATGAGCAATTCGACCATCTTCTCCATGAGGATTTGGTATGACTTATTCTACAAGTTGTTCCTTATGTATTTTTGTGCTCCCGAAGTCCGACCTTAGCTTGATGGCCATGTTGATGCTTTTAAGAATTGACCGTGGTACCTAGTACATCAAGGAGAACATTAGAAGCGGAGTGCTAAATGTCTCTCGGTCAATAATCCAGATTTGCTTCTTTGGCATTGCTAAGTAAAAATCTGAGAAAGTGATGGCCTCATTTGCATCTGCATCCTCCATCACCGTTTATCATGGTAGTATGATGTGTTGCCAGGATCCTCGGCACGGATGTTGGTAAAACCTTGATGAAGACGGAAATGCTCAAGTTCTTAAGAGCATACTCAGTCATTGGGTTATATCCTCAGTATCAATTGGAATGTGCCTTCCGTTGCCGAGTTGTCCTATAACTCTAGTTTCCTCTCCCAAACTAAGTATGCCATTCTTTCGAATTCATTCAAATGATCAATTGTGATTTTCCTTAGGCTGGTATAGAGAGTTTCAATGACCTCTGTATCAAAAGTAATTCTTTTTGCCACTTAAGGGAATAATTCTACAAGTCACCTTCCCCGAGGTGTCCTGTTATGGAACCATGGCAATTTTTCCTCGCTACTTTGAAACCCTCGTCAATTGTTTCTTCCGTCCTTTTTAAGGTGTGTTTTGCCCCTCAGCTCAAGAGATATTCAACGTCTCATTCCGTGAGTTGATCGTGAGTTGCTTGATCTTTAAGGAGATCGATTTCTATAGAGTTTCTTTCTGTCACCATCGTGTTGGACAAGGATCTCGAAGGCAAAGACGTCAAGATCAATATGATGCAACGAATCAACATCTTCAGAAATGCAATGGATCGTGAAAACTGTTTCAGTTTCGTTTCCCCTCTGTCTTCTTAACTCACATCTTGAATCTCGGGACGAGATTCTTGTATAGTGGTAGTGAGTTGTCACAGCCCTAGCTTAGCATTTGCTTGTCCTTGCATGATCGTCATGTCATCATGTCTAAATTTCTTTTAAATATGAAATGGGGGTTGAACAAACCCTAGCATCAAATTAAATCAAATAGGCTCAAGTAAAATCTATTTCGATGAACCCAAAATGCCCTTCAGAAAAGTTCATCATTTTTTAATTGGTCTAGAACCTCTGCCAAAAATGGTGCACATTTTTCTAGGACACCTTGGATTTTTGAATTAAATCATAAGTATTTGAGTTTGGAAATTTAATTTTATAAAATATTTTAAGTGTCCAAATAATCTTGAAAGCATTTGAGGGCTGTTGGAAATATTTTCAAAAGTGCCCACAATTATTTTCAGGATTTTACAAAATGAATTAGTATTTTTACTAATTCAAAATAGAGGAATAAAAATAAAAAACAAGAACAGAATTAAGAGAGAGAGAGAGAGAGAGAGAGAGAGAGAGAGAGAGAGAGAAGGACTCACATGGGCCACTTACCTGGCAGCCCATTTAGCTGGCCCAGCCCAGCCAGCGCTGCCTGCTTCTTCAACCTTCTGCCAGAAGGAGAAGCAGGTGTGTGGCGAGCGCGCAGCCGAACGCGGCCACCTCTTGCTTGCCATCGAGGTGCCCCCGACGCGTCTGGAGACGCCCCGCAGCCCCCTTTGCCTCTCCCCTCCCTTTCTGCTCTCTCCCTCGCCCTCTAGTCCCATCCCCGAGCTCACCCGAGCGCCATCGCCGCCGCCGCTTGCCGCTGCCGCGCCTAGGGCCACCCCTCGCCCCTCTGACGTGCCCATGGGCTCCGTCTTGACGCCCTCATTCTCTACGCCGACGCATGCGATGCCGGAAGCCCTGTATCATCGTCCTCGCCGCCATCTTCATCATAGGCCGCCCGAGATCGTCGTCGTCGTCCCGGCCGCACGAGACCTCCCCTGAGCTCCCCGACCACGCCCTCGACATCGCCTTGAGCCCCTGTTCCGTTTCCCCTACTGTCGTGCTCTAATTCGACCTCTAGCCGTCGTTTCACCGGAGCCGAAAGCTCACCACCGCCGGCCATGGCACCGCCGCAGCCACAGTTGCTGCCGCTCGCGTCCGAGCCCGCCAAAGCGCTCAACGCGTCTCCAGGAGACGAACACAACCACCCCCACGTCCTATCATGCACCACAATGCGAACCCGCACGGAACCGTGCCCCGGCCACCGCCGCGAGCTCCGTTCCGGCGAGCTCCGGCGCCCCCGCAGCCACCCACCTGCTCCTCTGGATGCGGGAGAGCGTGGGCTACCCGCTGGTGGTCTCGCGGCCCAAAGAGCCGCCCAGAAGCGCTTCTCGAAGGCCGCCGCCCGCGTTCGCGTGCTCGCCGGCGTTCAACTCCGACGTGCTGATGTGGCAACATCATTAGTGGCTAATGACCCACTAACTAACCCCCTAGCTCGCTGACATGCGGGCCCTACTGCCTAACTAACCAGCTAACAAAAATAGTTTAAGTTTAGTCCAAACACAGTGGCCCCACGCGTCGCCGTTGACCTCGCTGACGTGGCAATTGACCGGACCCACCTGTGTGTGACACTAAATGTCACAGGGTCACTGACCAGTGGGTCCCACTGGTCAGGTTTTACCTGGATCGTGCCCTGTTGACCTGCTGATGTCATGATGATGTCAGGCTGACGTAGTAATCCTTTTCTGGAATTTAAATAAATCTTAAATGATTTTTTTAATTCAGAAAATATCCAAAACTTTGAAAAATCATAGAAATTAATCTAGAGCTCCAAATGAAATAAATTATATATGAAAAATTATAAGAAAAACCCAAGAAATCTGAATATGGCATTTTCATGCATGTTTGAACAACTTAACCTCATTGTTTAGTCCAAAACATGATAATGCACTATTTGAATTCATAGTTTGAATTTGAATTTGAACCTTGAGTTCAAATCAACCCAAACCTTTCTGTTACTAGTTACATTAACCCAAATCACAACATATTTTCATGTCATGATCCTGCATCATATTGTGCATTGCATTGATTGTGCTCTTCCTTGTTCGCCGGTAGTTGTCCCCTCTCGGTAGACGCTGCTCAGACGCAGTGATCGTTGACACTGATGAAGACTCAATGTTATCTTCGGAAGTGCCAGGCAGTCAAAACCCCCTTGTTCATTCCGATACAATCCCACTCTCTCTCTCTCTCCTGCTCTCTTTTGTTGCATTAGGACAACAATGATTCATCTGTTACCTGTTGATGTAGTTGAACCCCTTTCCTCTGCATGACCTGTCATTGCCATAGTAAATAGATGAAACCCACTAGCATGAGTAGGAGTTGTTTGAGCCGTGATGTGCCTACTCATTCATGCTTGTTTGTAATGCCTGCTACTGCTTAGAGTTGAGTTAGGTCTGATTCATCGGGGATGAATCGGAGGTGTGTGGACATGTCCTACTGTGAGAGCTAAGTGTGTGAACATGATTTGGTAAAGGTAGCGGTGAGAGGCCATGTAGGAGTACATGGTGGGTTGTCTCATTGCAGCCGTCCTCAGGAACTGAGTTCTGTGTTTGTGATCCATGAACAGTTACTACCACACATCGGGCTCCGGGCGCTCCAAGCTCTCTCGACTTATTAATCAACCTGATCTCTGTCTAGGAGTTGCAACTAGTTTCTGGTGTTTGTAGGTAGTGTTAGTAGTCTACCAAGTGGCACCCAGTACAGGTGGGCTTGGGACAGATTAGGCACAGTGGCACAGTGTACCAAGTGGCACCCGGATGGTGGGCTTGGGAACCCTGCTCACATAGTTTGGGGCCGTGAGCGACACCCCGGCCGGATCTCCTTGCGGATGGAACCCAAATAGGCGATAAACCTGGACGAGAGACTTGTGTGGTTAGTCAGGTCATGGACGACTCCCTCGCCAGGCTTCCGCTTGAAGGCTGCCGAGATACATGACGTGTACATGGTGGTAAGTGGCTAGAGCGCGTGTGAAGAAGTACACCCCTGCAGGGTTAACATCATCTATTCGAATAGTCGTGTCCGTGGAAAAGGACTTCTGGGTTGCCTGTACAGTTCATAGACAAGTGAAAGTGGATACTCTCAAATGCGCAAGATAAGCGCGAGTGCTATGGATGGCGTTCTCATAGGGAGACGGGAGCGGATCCATAGTGGTGTATTGATATGGTGAATATGTGGACTCGTGTGGTCCACCTCAAAAGAGTTACTTGCAGTCGTAGTTCAGGATAGCCACCGAGTCAAAGCTGGCTTGCTGCAGTCAAACTCCACCACCCCCTTTGTTTATACTAATGCATATGTAGCTAGTTCTGATATAAGTCTTGCTGGGTACATTTGTACTCACGTTTGCCTATTTTATGTTTTCCAAAGAGACGTCAGTATCGCTAGTAGTTCCGCGTGGACTTCCACGTTTAGCTGTTTACCTCAGCTATGATCTTGTACCTTTGGGAGGGTCTTGTAGATAGTCAGGCTTCTCGGCCTTTTTCATTTGTAGTTGTCTGTACTCAGACATGTTAAGCTTCCGCATGTGCTTTGACTTGTATGCTCTGAATGTTGGGTCATGAGACCCATGTTTGTAATATCTCGCTCCTCAGAGCCTAACGAATAAATACTTTGAGTCGTAGAGTTTTGTTGTGATGCCATGTTGTATTTACACATATCGAGCATATTGTGTGTATGATTGAAATGCTTGGTATGTGTGGGATCCCAAAACCTAGTTGTTTATCCTTGGTAGCCTCTCTTATGGGAAATGTAGTCTTGTGCATCCATGAGCCATAGTAGTCCGCTACAGCCCGGTTCACTGTAGTCCTGCTAGCCCAGCACTACTGCTCCGGAACACTTGACTGGCTGGGATGTGATTCACTTTGTTCCTGTGTCTGTACCTTCGGGGAAATGTCACGCGGTGACATCCGGAGTCCTGCCTAGCCTGCTACAGCCCGGTTCACCAGAGTCCTGTTAGCCCAGTGCTACAGCCTAGATTCGCTCGCTGCTGACCGACATGCTCGATGTTGATTCATGTGTGCATTTCCCGGTAAGTTAGTGCCACTTTGGGTTCACGACTAGTCGTGTCGGCCTGGGTTCTCTGTCATATGGATGGTAGCAACACTATCATATACGTGAGCCAAAAGGCGCAAACGGTCCCGGGCCATGGTAAGGCGACACCCATGGGAATACCGTGCGTGAGGCCGCAAAGTGATATGAGGTGTTACCGGCTAGATCGATGTGACTTGGAATCGGGGTCCTGACATCAAATCATGCAAATTAGAGTCCCAAACAACAGCAAAAGGGTTTGGAAAAGTAGATACATTTGGGACATATCAACTCCCCCAAGCTTTACTCATTGCTTGTCCACAAGCAATTCAGTTGACAAACTGAAAGTGTTAAAGATAAACTTTTACAAACTCTTTTTCTTGTTGTTGTTGTAAATATACTTAGCTAATGTTCAAGTTTTTAGCAAGGACTATGAACTAACCATATTCATGATAACATTTTGGTATCACATTTACTCATACCAATGACATAACCAACTAGCGAGCAATAATAAGATATCTCAGATGCCAACAATTTGGCAAAAAATCATGGTATAATATGATAACATGGTATCTCACTAGATTTTTCTGAGACCACAAAACATAAATGCAGAGCACCTCTGAAGTTCAAGCAGCGACTAAACATTGTAATTCATGGTACAATAGATCAAGTCATGTCACACTCAACATTAACTATACTCAATGCATAAGAATGACAATAGTGGTCCCCAACTGGTGCTTAAATGAGAGGGTGATGAATCAACAATAAAAGTAAAATAACATAAAAGTAAATGGATAATCCCTTCACAGAGGGAAGCAGGGATTTGTAGAGGTGCCAGAGCTCGAAGCTTAAAATGGAGATGAATATAATTTTAGGAGGTATGCCTTTCCTGTCAATGTCACGATCGAGAGTTTTCAATATCTTCCATGCTAAAAAATTAGCGACGGTTCCCAAGCAGACAAATTAAAGTTTACTCCCCCTCCACCAACAAACACAAGACATGGCTAGCCGAATCCTCGGGTGCCCTCCATACCAACTTTCCGGGGGAGTTTGTTTCATTTTTGTGATTTGGTCATGGGACTGGGCATCCCGATTACGAGCATGTCTCATGTAAGGACAAGTGAATAAAAACTCATCATGAGAATAACCCGCTTAGCATGGAAGATACTGACCGCCCCCTGTCGCTTCATGAGCAGTACGAGCACACAAAACAAATGTTTATTTGAATGTTTAGAGGCCGCACATGCAAATTTACTTGGAACGGGTAATACCACATATAGGTAGATATAGTGGACTCATCTGGAACAATATTAGGTTTAAGGATTTGGATGCACAAGCAATATTCCCGCTTAGTACAAGCAGAGGCTAGCAAATAGATTGTTAAGCGACCAACTAGAGAGCGAAAACAGTCATAAACATGCATTGAGAATAATTAACATTGAATACGAGCATGAGTAGGATATCAAACACCATGAACATAAATATCACGGAGGCTATGTTGGTTTTGAATCAACTACATGCGTGAACATGTGCCAAGTCAAGCCACTCGAATCATTTCAGAGGGAGATACCATACTATCATACTACATCATAACCATTCTAATGCATTTTGACACTCAAGATAAATCATTACCCGCTCCTAGCTATTTAAGCATGGCATGAGCAACTATAATCTCTAATTGTCATCACAAACATGTTTATTCCTAATTATACTGAATCAAGAGCGATGAGCTAAACATATTTACAAAAACAAAAACAAGAGGAGTTCATACCAGCCTTTCTTCATCTCAATCACTTCAATGAATCATCGTAATTATTGCATTTCACTTTCCCAACCGAATGATATGAAAATAATAATAGTGCAAATGTGTTATGGACTAAGCTGGAATCTGCAAACATTTTATTCAAAGGAGAAGACAAGATAATAAGGGCTCTTTGTTAGATCAATAGTAATGCATATGAGAGCCACTCAACTTGTTCATTGTGGTCTTCTCCTCACGAAAACCCAAAGAAAAAAAGAAATTCAGAGAAACACATGGAAATATTTTCGGAGTTTTTGTTTTTCTAAAGAAGGAAAATTAAAAGAAGGAAAGGAAAACAAAAATGAGAAAAACTATTTACACGGGAAAGCTCCCAACAAGTAAAAGAAGAACAAGAAATCTTTTTGGGTTTTCTTTTTAATACTACAAACTACTAAACACGAAATAAAAACCAAAAAGAAATGAGAAATATTTTTGGATTTTGAAGTTTTTCAAACACACAAGAAGAAAGCAAAAAATAAAACTAGCATGGATATACAATGAAAAAGGATGAACACCGACAACTGGAGTGAAATGTGTGTTACATGAATGTAATGTCAGTGAGGAATACGTACACCCCCAAGCTTAGGATTTTGGCCTAAGTTGGTCTACAGCCACGGCTCGGAGTATCCCTCAGGAGAGTACTGAGGCTCATCAGGGTTCCACTAATAAACGGGGTCATGTGGATCCCACTGGTAGACAGGCTTTGCGGCTGCCTTAGGCTCAGGTGCTGGCTCTGGCTCAAGCACGTGGGGCGGCTCCCCGCCCCAATAAGCATAAATGTCCGTGGGCAATAATAGTGTACATGCCTAAAGAAAGATCGAACAAAGAATGTGCAGGCATTGTAATAGTTTCACGAGTGCCCTAACTAAATACAAAGTTATAACGGAATCGCGTCTTACCTCCGTCAATAAATTCATGCCCAACCATGCTAGCATAATCTAGGTGTCTTACATGTAAGAGCCTCTCCTCTGTCTCCTTGTGCCTAATAGGTATCTCAAAATGTTTAGCGAGGCGAGAAGCATAAATACCACGATAGGTCACTCCCTTCAAGCGATTAGTGTGTAACCGTCGAGCAATCATAGCGCCCAAACTAAAGGTCCTATCGCTGTAAAGAGCATGCTGCAAAAAAGCAAGGTCCCAAGAGTTGAGTGTTCCATTCTCCCACCATCCAGTCAAACACCTCCCGGCAAATAGTGAATAATAGCGCAGAACGGGGAAATGTAAACTAGCAACCCTAGCCTCGGAAACTCGTCTCGTCTCCCCAATAGTGACTTCGGATATAAAATTTGCAAGGTCACGGGGACATGGCTCCATAGGGCTGCCCTTAGGTGGAATCAGACCAACCTCACAAAACTCATCTAGTGTCATCTTTCGGGAACATCATATAAGTTGAATCTGACCATGGGTGGTTCCGCCCTAGAATGAAAATGGAAGCTTTGCACATAAGTATTTATGAGGAGGAGGTACTGGTCACACTTATCTTCGAGGAAGGGAAGAATGCCGGCGCTGTACGCCAAATGGTAGAAGTCATCGAGAATTCCTGCATTCCTCAAGAAATTGTTGCACGGCCATTCGCACGGCCGCAATTCGGCAACACGAGGAAGGTGATATTTGGGCTTCGGAGCCTCCTTAGTGGTCCAGCTTGAGGATCCTCTTAACCTCCACTTGAGCAATTTCTTTTTCTGAAAATTTCTGAAATTTTTAGTGACTCAAAATAAAAGTGAACCAAACTCAACAAAACTAATAGCAACTACCACCCTAAGCATCTCTATATTGTGCATCAAAACTACTTTGGACCATATAAATTTGGCATGCAAGCTCAAAAACATGGTCACGACAGCAGCAAAAATTTGTAATATATAAAGCACTATAACGGAAACTAATTGGACCATTGGAGGAGTCACATACTGAAGAACAATCTCCCAAAACAGTTTCGCAAACGGAGTTCCGAGCAAGGAGATCGAAATTTGCAGCCAAAGGAGCAAGAACACGGTTTTGAGCTAGAAAGTAATTTTTTCTGGAGGAAGAAGAAGGGAGTGGGCGGCTGGGATAAGTGAGTGGGTCCCAGTGGGACCTACAAGCCCACATGGCGCACCCTGGGGGTGGCGCGCCCTCTGAGCTTGTGGCTCACAGGTGCACCCCCCGGGTGTATTTAGTTCCAAAATTTCTTAAATATTATAAAAAATCATATTAAATTTTGATGGAATTTTGAGAACTTTTATTTTCAAGTTTTTTTATTGCACAGAAAATTCAGAAAACAGGAAAACCATGGCATTTCTACTTTATTAACTTTAAGTAACAGAGAGTAAATAAGGAGTATAGAAGTTTTGTGCTTGCTAAATTCATCGATCACATGCCCCCAAAAAAGAATCCATTAATAAGGTTGCTCAAGTCTCATTAACAAACCATTTTCGAATGACATGAAACTGAAGAATCTTCGTATATCACTTGGTTACCTCAATGGGGATATGCATCTCCCCAATACTAAGAGTTTCATATTTCTTATTGATAGTAGGAAGAGGGAGTTCAAAACTTCCAATAGTAATTGTTGGAGCTTTCTCAATAACATTAATACCATTCACTTGAAATTGCTTCTTTGGAAAGTGTACCATATGCTCATTACCATTGATATGAAAAGTGACCTTGCTTTTGTTGCAATCAATAACAGCCCCTGCAGTATTGAAGAAGGGTCTACCAAGGATAATGGACATGATGTCCTCCTCGGGCATATCAAGTATAACAAAGTCTGTCAAGATAGTAACATTTGCAACAACAACGGGCACATCCTCCCAAATACCGATAGGTATAGTAGTAGATTTATCAGCCATTTGCAATGGTATTTCAGTAGGTGTGATTTTATTCAAATCAAGTCTTCTATATAAAGAGAAAGGCATAACACTAACACCGGAACCTAAATCACATAAAGCAGTTTTAACATGGTTTTTTTAATGGAGCGTGGTATAGTGGGTATTCCTGGATCTCCTAGTTTCTTAGGTACACAATCCTTAAAAGAATAGTTTGCAAGCATGGTAGAAATTTCAGCTTCAGCTATTTTTCTTATATTGCTAACAATATCTTTCATATACTTAGCATAAGGGCCCATCTTTAAAATAACAGTCAGACGAGTACGCAAAAAGACTGGCCTAAGCATTTCATCAAAGTCTTCAAATTCTTCTCCATCCTTATTCTTAGATGGTTTATTTGAGAAAGGCATGGGTTTCTGAACCCATGGTTCTCTTTCCTTACCATGTTTTTTAGCAACGAAATCTATTTTATCATAACGTTTATTTTAGGAGGTGGGTTATCAAGATCAATAGCGGGTTCTATTTCAACGTCATTATCATGTTCTTTGTCATTGTCTGGTTGGGCATCTACATGAATATCATCATTATCATTATCACTATCACTAGGTGAATGTTCATTACCAGATTGTGTTTCAGCATCAGAAAATAGGAACATCATTGCTATCCTCAGAAGGATTTTCTACTTCAGGTCACTGGAAGCATGCAAAGTCCTATCATTTTTATTTTTATTTTTCTTTTTAGATGTACTAGGTGCATCAATATTAATTCTTTGGGAGTCTTGTTCAATTCTTTTAGGGTGACCTCCAGGATATAGTGGCTGCTAAGTCATTCTACCTCTTCTAGTCATTACTCTAATAGCATGATCATTCATATTACTATTCATTTCATTGAGCAAATCTTTTTGTGACTTAGCTACTTGTTCTAAGTGAGTCTGGACCATAGAAGCATGTTTACTTACACCTTTAACATCATTAGCAATTCTAAACAATAAGTCACTCAAGCGATCAATCATGTAGGCATTACATTTCAATTGTTTCATAACATAAGCATTAAAGTGATCTTGCTTGATAATGTAGTTGTCAAATTCATACAAGCATTGACTAGGAGATTTATTACAAGGAATATCACCTTCATCAAATTTTACAAGAGAATTTACCTCTACTACCTGTGTCAGGGTGTCAGGTCCATGTATTTCTTCAATAGGCGGTAAATTCTTAACATCTTCGGCTTTAATACCTTTTTCTTTCATAGATTTCTTTGCCTCTTGCATATCTTTAGGACTGAGAAATAGAAACCCTCTTATTTGGAGTTGGTTTAGGTGGTGGTTCAGGAAGTGTCCAATCATTATCATTCCTCAGTATAATATTCAATAGATCTTCAGCCTGTTCAACTATCTAGGTAATCCCTAGAAGCATCGGTTAGTCCATTATAAAAGATCAAGTATTTAATTTTTCTAGAGAGGATGATTAGGCAAAGCATTAAGTAATTGGAGAAGCCTCCCCCAAGCTTGAGGGAGATTCTCTTCTTAAATTTGCACAAAGTTAAATATTTCCTGTAAGGCAACTTGTTTCTTATGAGCAGGAAAATATTTTTCAGAGAAGTAATATATCATAGCATGGGGATTACGCAAGAGTATTAAACCATATCTTAGCATCACCCTTTAATGAGAAAGGAAACAACTTTAGAATATAGTAGTAGCAAATTTTTTCTCATGATAAAATAAGGTGGCTATATCATCCAGTTTAGTAAGATGTGCCACAACAGTTTCAGATTCATAACCATGGAAGGACCAGATTCAACCAAAATAATTAACTTAGGATTGGCAGAGAATTCATAATCCTTATTAGTAACAAATATAGATGAAGTAGAAACCTTAGGATCATATTTCATTCTAGCATTCAGAGATTTCTCTTTCAGCTTACACAGTAATTTCTTAAGATCATCCCTATTATTACAAGCAAGAAATTCCCTAGCTATCTCTCCATCCATAACATAACCTTTATGTATCTTAGGCAATTCATATCTACGAGAGATAGATCTAATAGGTGTTTCATAATTTTGAGTTTCAATAATTTCATCAGTTTCAACATTCTCAAATTCTTTAGTTCTAGCAAGTTGTTCATCAAGAAATTCACCTAGTGGCACAGTATCATCAAGGAAGGCACTAGAATCATCAATAGCATCATTCATACAAGAAGTAGCATCATCAATTACTTGCGACATATCGGAATTAATAGCAGGTGGCGGTGTTACAAGCTTATTTAAAACAGAAGGTGAATCAAGTCCAGAGCTAGATAATAGTTCCTTACCTCCCCACATGCTAGAGCGAACGATCTTGGTTCTATCATCCTTAAGATTCTTCATAGTGATCAACAGATATAAATCCCAAGTGACTCAGGAAATAGAGCTATGCTCCCTGGCAACGGCGCCAGAAAAAGGTCTTGATAACCCACAAGTATAGGGGATCGCAACAGTTTTCGGGGGTAGAGTATTCAACCCAAATTTATTGATTCGACACAAGGCGAGCCAAAGAATATTTGTAAGTATTAGTAGTTGAGTTATCAATTCAACCTCACCTAGAGACTGAATATCTGCAGCAGAGTGATCAGTAGCACATTAATATGATAGTTTGATAGAAGTGGTAACGATAGCAATAGTAACGGTAACAGTAGCAAAAGTAGTTTTGTTGCAATTGTGACAAAAGCAGCAACAATAGTAACTTAGTAAAGATCAATATGTGAAAAGCTCATAGGCATTGGATCAGTGATGGATAATTATGTTGGATAACATTCATCATGTAACAGTTATAACCTAGGGCGACACAGAACTAGCTCCAATTCATCAATTTAATGTAGGCATCTATTTTGTATATAGTCATACCTGCTTATAATAACACCTTGCATGATATCTTTTGTCCTACCCTCCCGTGACAGCGGGGTCCATAAGGAAACTAAGGGATATTAAGGCATCCTTTTAGTAGAGAACTGAAAGGAAGCATGAACACATAGTGAATACATGAACTCCCCAAACTACGGTAATCACCAGAAATAATCCCAATTATTGTCACCTTGGGGTATGCGGATAATAACACATAATAGGTGCGTATAACTTGCAAGATAGGGTCTAGAACACAAATATATTCATCAAAACATAAAGGTCGGATATGAAATCATGGCACTCGGGCCCTAGTGACAAGTGATACGTCTCCAACGTATCTATAATTTTTGATTGCTCCATGCTATATTATCTATTGTTTTGGACTATATTGGGCTTTATTTTCCACTTTTATATTACTTTTGGGACTAACCTATTAACCGAGGCCCAGCCCAAAATTGTTGTTTTTTGCCTATTTCAGTATTTTGAAGAAACGGAATATCAAACGGAGTCCAAATAGAATGAAATCTTCGGGAACGTGATTTTCTCATCGGATAAGATCCAGGAGACTTGGGCCCTCGGTCAAGAAAGGAGGGAGGCGGCCACGAGGGTGGAGGGCGCCCCCCCCCCCACCCCAAGGGCGCGCTCCCCTGCCTCGTGGGCCCCCCGAAGCTCCACCGACGTACTCCTAGCTCCTATATATACCTCACGCACTTCAACAGATCAGATCTGGGCCAAAACCTAATTCCACCGCCGCAACTTTCTGTATACGCGAGATCCCATCTTGGGGCCTGTTCTGGAGCTCCGCCGAAAGGGGATTCCACCACGGAGGGCTTCTACATCATCATCATAGCCTCTCCGATGAAGTGTGAGTAGTTTACTTCAAACCTTCAGGTCCATAGTTAGTAGCTAGATGGCTTCTTCTCTCTTTTTGGATCTCAATACAATGTTCTCCCCCTCTCTCGTGGAGATCTATTTGATGTAATCTTCTTTTTGCGGTGTGTTTGTTGAGACCGATGAATTGTGGGTTTATGATAGATTATCTATGAGCAATATTTGAATCTTCTCTGAATTTTTTTATGTATGATTGAGTTAGCTTTGCAAGTCTCTTCGAATTGTCCGTTTGGTTTGGCCAACTAGATTGGTAGTTCTTGCAATGGGAGAAGTGTTTAGCTTTGGGTTCAATCTTGCGGTGTCCTTACCCAGTGATAGAAAGGGTTGCAAGGCACGTATTGTATTGTTGCCATCGAGGATAACAAGATGGGGTATTTATCATATTGCATGAATTTATTCCTCTACATCATGTCATCTTGCTTAAGGCGTTACTCTGTTTTCATTAACTTAATACTCTAGATGCATGCTGGATAGCGGTTGATGAGTGGAGCAATAGTAGTGGATGCAGGCAGGACTCAGTCTACTTGTCTCGGACGTGATGCCTATATACATGATCATACCTAGATATTCTCATAACTATGCTCAATTTTGCCAATTGCTCAACAGTAATTCGTTCACCCACCGTAAAATACCTATGCTCTTGAGAGAAGCCACGAGTGAAATCTATGGCCCCCGGGTCTATTTTCATCATATTAATCTTCCTACGCTTTATTATGGCTTTTCTTTTACTTTGCCTTTTTATTTTACTTTGCATCTTTATACCAAAAATACCAAAAATATTATCTATCATCTCTATCAGATCTCACTCTAAGTAAGTGACCGTGAAGGATTGACAACCCCTATTCGCGTTGGTTGCGAGGAGTTATTTGCTTTGTGTAGGTACGAGGGACTTGCGCGTGGCCTCCTACTGGATTGATACCTTGGTTCTCAAAAACTGAGGGAAATACTTACGCTACTCTGCTGCATCATCCTCTCCCCTTTGGGGAAAACCAACGCAAGCTCAAGACATAGCAAGAAGGATTTCTGGCGCCGTTGCCGGGGAGTCTACGCAAAATTCAACATACCAAGTACCCATCACAATCCCTTATCTCTCGCATTGCATTATTTGCCATTTGCCTCTCGTTTTCCTCTCCCCCACTTCACCCTTATCGTTTTATTCGCCCTCTCTTTCCCAATCTCCTCCTCTCTTTTCGTTTGTCTTTTTCTCGTTCGCTTGTTTACTCATGTGTTGGATTTCTTGCTTGTCGTTATGTCGGAAATTGGGGAAATTATTGCCGATATGGACAATAATAATAACATGGAAAATTCTGATGCTCCGGCTGAAGAACCCCCTACCTTGCATACAAAAAGATTTCGAATTGGTAGTGGTAATATTATTGGAAAAGGAGTTACTCAAGATTTCTTTACTTGTGCCGGTGCTTTGCCTTCTATGGGCAGTTCTATTCTCCATAGAACTAGTAGTCTTGCGGACGCTATTGCCATGCTTATCGTTGAACTTGAAAGGCAATTTATGCATATGCATCCTTCCATACAAAGGATTTTCCTGGAATTTTCTAATATCAAGCATTCCTCTGTTAAGCGTGCCGCTACAATCTTTTTGGCTTATGAATTCAGATTTATAATAGAAGAGGCCAAAGAAATCTTTGCGCATTATAGGGTGGACGCTGGCCGTCCTCCCATAGAATCTATCATCTTTGATCAAGAAGAAATAATGTGTTTTCAATCAATTAACTATGTTGCTTTTAATGAAAATCTTAGAAAAAAGGTGCCTACCAATATTTTAATTGATAGAATCTCTGAACTTAACGATGATTTTGCTATTCGAAATAATGAGCTAGGATACTCTCTTGTGTATAGGCTCACAAGGTTCTGTCAAAAGAATGCTTATAACGATGAATTGGTTGTGCAATACGAAGGGCCGAAAGAAGAACCTATACCTCCTAAAATTGATCTTGGGGATTTTTGCCCTATTAAATTTAGCCCTTTTTATTACTTTTGCTTGCCTCAAAGAAAATTTGCTGCCGAACATAGGGAGTATGAAATGAGTTTCACTGATCTATCTTATTATTACGGCACAACCTAGATCTATCCTTACTTTTATGCCTAGCTAGGGGCGTTAAACGATAGCGCTTGTTGGGAGGCAACCCAATTTTATTTTTGTTTTTTTTGTTTTTGTTTCTGTTTAGTAATAAATAATCCATCTACCTTCTGTTTAGATGTGGTTTTATGTTTTAATTAGTGTTTGTGCCAAGTTAAACCTATAGGATCTTCTTGGATAATAGTTATTTGATCTTGCTGTAATTTCGAGAAACTTTCGGTTCACGAAAACAATTGTTAAAAATCACCAGAACGTGATAAAATAGTGATTCCAATTGATGCTGATCAATAAACAAATTTAATAGATCGTCCTATTTTGTATGAATTTTTGGAGTTCCAGAAGTTTGCGTTAGTTACAGATTACTACAGACTGGTCTGTTTTTGACAGATTCTGTTTTTCGTGTGTTGTTTGCTTATTTTGATGAATCTATGGCTAGTAAAATAGTTTATAATCCATAGAGAAGTTGGAATACAGTAGGTTTAACACCAATATAAATAAAGAATGAGTTCATTACAGTACCTTGAAGTGGTCTTTTGTTTTCTTTCGCTAACAGAGCTCACGAGATTTCTGTTGAGTTTTGTGTTGTGAAGTTTTCAAGTTTTGGGTGAATTTTTTTGATGGATTATGGAACAAGGAGTGGCAAGAGCCTAAGCTTGGGGATGCCCATGGCACCCCCAAGATAATCCAAGGACACCAGAAAGTCAAAGCTTGGGGATGCCCTGGAAGGCATCCCCTCTTTCGTCCACTTCCATCGGTAACTTTACTTGGAGCTATATTTTTATTCACCACATGATATGTGTTTTGCTTGGAGCGTCTTGTATTATTTGCGTCTTTGCTTGTTAGTTTACCACAATCATCCTTGCTGTACACACCTTTTGGGAGAGCCATACATGAATTGGAATTTGTTAGAATACTCTATGTGCTTCACTTATATCTTCTGAGCTTTATAGTTTTGCTCTAGTACTTCACTTATACCTTTTAGAGCACGGTGGTGGATTTGTTTTAAAGAAACTATTGATCTGTCATGCTTCACTTAGATTATTTTGATATTCTTAAATATCATGGTAATTTTCTTAATAATAATATGCTAGGTATACAAAAATAATAAAAACTTTCTTATGAGTGTGTTGAATACTAAGAAAGGTTTGATGCTTGATAATTGTTTTGAGATATGGAGGTGATAATATCAAAGTCGTGCTAGTTGAGTAGTTGTGAATTTGGTAAATGCTTGTGTTGAAGTTTACAAGTCCCATAGCATGCACGTATGGTAAACGTTATGTAACAAATTTAAAACATGAGGTGTTATTTGATTCTCCTCCTTATGAGTGGCGGTCGGGGACGAGCGATGGTCTTTTCCTACCAATCTATCCCCCTAGGAGCATGCCCGTAGTGCTTTGGTTTTTGATGGCTTGTAGATTTTTTCAATAAGTATGTGTGTTCTCTATGACTAATGTTGAGTCCATGCATTATACGCACTCTCACCCTTCCATCATTGCTAGCCTCTTCGGTACCGTGCATTGCCCTTTCTCACATTGAGAGTTGGTGCAAACTTTGCCGGTGCATCCAAACCCCGTGATATGATACGCTCTTTCAAACATAAACCTCCTTATATCTTCCTCAAAACAGCCACCATACCTACCTATTATGGCATTTCCATAGCCATTCCGAGATATATTGCCATGCAACTTTCCACCATACCGTTCTTCATGACACATTCATCATTGTCATATTGCTTAGCATGATCATGTAGTTGCCATAGTATTTGTGGCAAAGCCAGCGTTCATAATTCTTTAATACATGTCACTCTTGATTCATTGCATATCCTGCTACACCGCCGGAGGCATTCATATAGAGTCATACTTTGTTCTAGTATCGAGTTGTAATCATTGAGTTGTAAATAAATAGAAGTGTGATGATCATCATTATTAGAACATTGTCCCATGTGAGGTCAAATAAAATAAAAATAAAAATAAAAAAAGAGGCCAAAGAGCCCACCAAAAAAAAAGAGGCCAAAGAGCCCACCAAAAAAATGAGAGAAAAAGAGAGAAGGGACAATGTTACTGTCCTTTTACCACACTTGTGCTTCAAAGTAGCACCATGATCTTCATAATAGAGAGTCTCTCGTTTTGTCACTTTCATATACTAGTGGGAATTTTTCATTATAGAATTTGGCTTGTATATTCCAACGATGGGCTTCCTCAAATACCCTAGGTCTTCGTGAGCAAGCAAGTTGGATGCACACCCACTTAGTTTCTTTTGTTGAGCTTTCATACATTTATAACTCTAGTGCATCCGTTGCATGGCAATCCCTACTCGTTGCATTAACATCAATTGATGGGCATCTCCATAGCCCGTTGATTAGCCTCGTTGATGTGACCTTCTCCTCTTTTGTCTTCTCCACATAACCCCCATCATTATATTCTATTCCATCCATAGTGCTATGTCCATGGCTCGCGCTCATATATTGCGTGAAAGTTTATAGGTTTGAGATTACTAAAGTATGAAACAATTTCTTGGCTTGTCATCGGGGTTGTGCATGATGAGAGCATTCTTGTGTGACGAAAATGGAGCATGATTAAACTATATGATTTTGTAGGGATGAACTTTCTTTGGCCATGTTATTTTGAGAAGACATAATTGCTTAGTTAGTATGCTTGAAGTATTATTATTTTCATGTCAATATGAACTTTTGTCTTGAATCTTTCGGATCTTAATATTCATACCACAATTAAGAGGAGTTACATTGAAATTATGCCAAGTAGCACTCCGCATCAAAAAATTCTCTTTTTATCATTTACCTACTTGAGGATGAGCAGGAATTAAGCTTGGGGATGCCTGATACGTCTCCAACGTATCTATAATTTTTGATTGCTCCATGCTATATTATCTATTGTGTTGGACTATATTGGGCTTTATTTTCCACTTTTATATTACTTTTGGGACTAACCTATTAACCGGAGGCCCAGCCCAGAATTGCTGTTTTTTGCCTATTTCAGTATTTCGAAGAAACGGAATATCAAACAGAGTCCAAACGGAATGAAATCTTCGGGAACGTGATTTTCTCATCGGATAAGATCCAGGAGATTTGGACCCTCGGTCAAGAAAGGAGGGAGGAAGCCACGAGGTGGAGGGCGCCCCTAGGGCGTGCCCCCTGCCTCGTGGGCCCCCCGAAGCTCCACCGACGTACTCCTACCTCCTATATATACCTGCGTACCCCCAACAGATCAGATACGGAGCCAAAAACCTAATTCCACCGCCGCAACTTTCTGTATCCGCGAGATCCCATCTTGGGGCTTGTTCTGGAGCTTCGCCGGAAGGGGATTCCACCATGAAGGGCTTCTACATCATCATCATAGCCTCTCTGAGGAAGTGTGAGTTGTTTACTTCAGACCTTCGGGTCCATAGTTAGTAGCTTGATGGCTTCTTCTCTCTTTTTGGATCTCAATACAATGTTCTCCCCCTCTCTTGTGGAGATCTATTCGATGTAATCTTCTTTTTGCGGTGTGTTTGTTGAGAACGATGAATTGTGGGTTTATGATCAAGATTATCTATGAGCAATATTTGAATCTTCTCTGAATTCTTTTATGTATGATTGAGTTATCTTTGCAAGTCTCTTCGAATTATCCGTTTGGTTTGGCCAACTAGATTGGTAGTTCTTGCAATGGGAGAAGTGTTTAGCTTTGGGTTCAATCTTGCGGTGTCCTTACCCAGTAACAGAAAGGGTTGCAAGGCACGTATTGTATTGTTGCCATCGAGTATAAAAAGATGGGGTATTTATCATATTGCATGAATTTATTCCTCTACATCATGTCATCTTGCTTAAGGCGTTACTCTGTTTTCATTAACTTAATACTCTAGATGCATGCTGGATAGCGGTTGATGAGTGGAGTAATAGTAGTAGATGCAGGCAGGAGTCGGTCTACTTGTCTCGGACGTGATGCCTATATACATGATCATACCTAGATATTCTCATAACTATGCTCAATTCTGTCAATTGCTCAACAATAATTCGTTCACCTACCGTAAAATACCTATGCTCTTGAGAGAAGCCACTAGTGAAATCTATGGCCCCGGGGTCTATTTTCATCATATTAATCTTCCTACGCTTTATTATTGCTTTGCTTTTTTACTTTGCCTTTTTATTTTACTTTGCATCTTTATTCCAAAAATATTATCTATCATCTCTATAAGATCTCACTATCGTAAGTGACCGTGAAGGGATTGACAACCCCTATTTGCGTTGGTTGCGAGGAGTTATTTGCTTTGTGCAGGTACGCAGGACTTGCGCGTGGCCTCCTGCTGGATTGATAACTTGGCTCTCAAAAACTAAGGGAAATACTTACGCTACTCTGCTGCATCATCCTCTCCTCTTCGGGGAAAACCAACGCAAGCTCAAGACGTAGCAACAAGCATTAAGCATAGCAAATTCATAACGACATCACTCAGAACATAGTGCATACTAGGGATCAAGCCCTAACAAAACAAACTCGATTACATGATAAATCTCATCCAACCCATCACCGTCTAGCAAGCCTATGAAGGAATTACTCACTCCTGGAGGTGAGCATCATGAAATAGGTGATGGAGTAAAGTTGATGATCATAACGACATCGAATCCCCCTCTCCGGAGCCTTGAACGAACCCCAGATCAGCCCGACTAATGAGGAATCGGAGGTGGCAGCGGCTCCATATCGTAAAACACGATGATTCCTTCTCTCTGATTTTTCCTTGGTGAATAGATACTTATGGAGTTGGAGTTAGGGTTGCGGTAGCTGCCAGGGGCCCACAAGCCAGCCAGGCACGCCCTAGGGGTGGTGGCGCGCCCCCTGGCCTTGTGGTGCCCAGGTGGCCCCCCTCTGGTAATTTCCTTCGCCAATATTTTTTATATATTCTAAAATAATTCTCCGTAAATTTTTAGCTCAATTCGAGAACCTTTATTTTTGCACAAAAACAACACTATGGCAATTCTGCTGAAAACAACGTCAGCCCGGCAGTTCAAATCATGCAAATTAGAGACTGAAACAAGAGCAAAAGTGTTTGGAAAAGTAGATACATTTGGGAGGTATCATACTTCTTGTCATGGAAGTATTAACTTGAACGTCACTTGCCGGTGTCCATACCATCACCCCCCCCCCCCCGGAAAACTTGCATGCGAGGCAACCATCTGTCTTTTAAGAAAAATAAAGAAGAGAAAATAATGATATGGAACCTTGACGGTTCGTTAATTATCCATACAAGGCACGCATATCACAAAATCACAAAGAAACACATATAATTAAACATGTGAATTGACAAGAGTTGCAAAACACTTGGCTTTTATTTCACTTATGCACATGGTCTGGGCCTGGCTTTGTACAAAGGATTACATGATTTGCAGCAAACTTGTACAAAAGGTGGTTGCCGGGCAGCCCGGCAACCCGCGCCTTAAGGGTAGAACTTGTGAAGATGCTCAATATTCCATGAGTTATGCACTGGAGTGTCATCTTCGTCTCTAGGAAGACTGTGCCAGGCCTAGTGACTCGTACCACCCGGTAAGGGCTTTCCCACTTCGGCGTCAACTTGTTTGAATTCTTGGTAGGCTGAACTCACCGAAGAACAAGGTCGCCTTCCTCAAGGCTCCTGGCGTTAACTTTGTGGCTATGATAGTGGCGCAAAGTTTGCTGGTAACGTGCAGCACGTACAACATCCTGGAGACGATCTTCCTCAAGGAGCGTGGCATCATCTTGACGTAGCTACTCTTTCTCAAGCTCATCATAAGTGAGCACTCGAGGTGACCCGTAGATGATTTCCGCGGGGAACACTCCTTATACCACATAGACTAGGGAGAAAGGTGTCTGGCTAGTGGCTCGATTTGGTGCCGTCCTGATTGACCAATGAATCATCGGCAACTCATCAATCCAGCGTCTTCCACACTTGTGCAGCTTGTCAAAAGTTCTCGTATTGAGCCCGCGCAGCACTTCAACATTTGCTCTTTCCGCATGGCTGTTGCTCCCTGGATGAGCAACTGATGCAAAACAGATCTTGCACTCTAGTCGTTGTTGCTTGGCCCCTTCCCACGCTGTCGGAGGCTTTGAGTACTTGTACGCCTCAATCGACAAGTTCACAAAGTGGCCAGTAATGACAACATAGTCAGCCGTCAAGTTCTTTTAAGGACTAGTTTGCCATTTTGGAGTGCCCAACAGAGTCATCCAAGGAGCAACGGCCGGGCGAAAGGAGCAAATGCTAAAGTGTTGTGCGGGCTCAAGATGAGAACTTTTGACAAGCTGCACAAGTGTGGAAGATGGTGGATGACGAGATGCTGACGGTTCTTTGGTCAATTAGGACGACACCAAATCAAGCCACTGGCCAGACACCTTTCTCCCTAGTCTATGGGGTAGAAGCAGTGCTCCACACGGAACTCATGTACGGGTCACCTCGAGAGTTCGCTTATAATGAGCTTGAGCAAGAGCAGCTGCGTGAAGATGGTGCCACGCTCCTTGAAGAAGATCGTCTCCAGGCTGTTGTAAGTGCTGCACGTTATTACCAGCAGGCTTTGTGCCGCTATCATAGCCGCAAAGTTAATGCCGGAGCCTTGAGGAAGGCGACCTTGTTCTTCGGTGAGTTCAGTTCGCCAAGAATTCAAACAAGTTGACGTCGAAGTGGGAAGACCCTTACCGGGTGGTTGGAGTCACTAGGCCTAGTGCATCCCGCCTAGAGACTGAAAATGGCACTCCAGAGCATAACTCATGGAATAATGAGCATGTTCGCATGTTCTACCCGTAAGGCGCGGGTTGTCGGGCTGCCTGGCAACCACCTTTGTACAAGTTTGCTCGTCTTTGTACAAAGCCAGGCACAGACCCTATGCATAAGTGAAATAAAAGCGAAGTGTTTCGCAAATCTTGTCAATTCACATGTTTAATTATATGTGTTTCTCTGTGATGTTGTGATATGCTTGCCTTGTACGAATATTTAATGAACCGTCAAGGTTCCATATCATTATTTTCTCTTCTTTCTTTTTCTCAAAATACAGAAGGTTGCCTCGCATGCAAGTTTGTCGGGGGGTGATGGTATGGACACCGGCAAGTGACGTTCAAGTTAATAATTCCACAACAAGAAGTACAACAAAGAAAATCTGAGTTGAATTTTTTTTCAAATGAATTCTTTCATTGCAGAGCTACTTTCCTTGTCCTTTTTTGCCTTCTGTATGGAAAACCTGCCCATGAGGGAACCTTGTCGCGATGAGCTGTGCTCTTATTTTGTTTCGAGTCTGCCCAACAATCTAAGAAGCTACGCTGAGACCACCAAAAGACCTTGCCGGCGGCGACACTTCCAGCAGGCTGCTAAGGATCCGTTCCTCAAGCGCTCACGGCAAGTGAGCGCACCGGCAAGTTTCCAAACAAGCGTGGAGAATAAACCATGCAAAAAATAGTATTGTACAAGGAGAAACAACAAACATTCATCAAACGTAATAAATAGGGTATATTCATTTAAAGGTGCCCGACAATGTTTCCTTGCGCCCTCGTAGGGTTACATTGGGTGCGACCTGTCTTCAAGATTCAACTCAAGTACCATCTGTACTCTGTCTGTATTGTCGTCCTCGATCCTGACGCTTGGAGAGCTCTCGTCGTCTTCGCTTTCGCTGGAGGAATCGACGTCCCTACTGCTTGAGCTCTCGGTGCAGCACTCTAGGCGGTTGCCAGAGGCCCCGAAGAACTTTACGAAGAGTGTATCAGATCCAACCAGCCTAAAATGGAGAAGGTGTCCCTAAACTAAGCTGCGGGCATGGACAAATGACTTCCATCCCCGTGTCAAATACATGAAGCCATTGGGAGAAGTCTCAATGGCCACCCAGATGGGGCCGTGGCAACAGTCCTCCACTCGCAGCCATAGGCCAGACAAATGGTTGTCTTCCATCGCCTTGGCAAAGGGATATGGGAGATGCAACCAGCTGTGTGGCCGATGGTGCATCTCCATGAAGAATTCATGCATTGTCTCCTCCGTGTGGCCCTTTTCCTTGGGCGGAATGGCCTGAGGCAGAATGGCGAGCGTTCCGCTGTGGCCGCCCCGATGCGCTGGAGCCAACCCCTGCAGTTGTGGCTAGAATGCGCACGTGGTCTCAAGGGGAAGCCCTCGTGGCGATAGCAGATGCGCGAGCTTGACCCTTACCCGTCACCATTGTGGGTGTGGTTCGAGCCTGCGGGAAGATGCTAACACAAAAGTCATTAAATAAGCCATCCAGCCCATCTTTGATAGGGTCAGCCAGGTGAAGAGAGTCGAAGGACAGTGCAGGGACTGGTCGCCACGCCTCATCTCGCTGCCATCAGCTCATGTAAAAGATAACATTTATTTTTGGTTAGAACCGCGACAAATTATCTGATGTAATATAAACTATCTGTGTTTTATGAATGCTTGTCATTTCCCTTGTTCGTTTCTATTTTGCATGATGTATACCCTACGCTGTTTAGAAATTTGCCGGTGCGCACACTTGCCGTGAGCACTTGAGGAATGGATCCTTAGTAGCCTGCTGGAAGTGCCGCCGCTGGCATAGTCTCTTGACGATCCTAGCGCAGCTACTTAGATTGTTGAGCGGACTCGAAACAAAATAAGAGCGCAGCCGATCACGACAAGGTTCCTTCTCGTGTAGTTTTCCCATACAAGAGCCAAGAAGTTCAAGGTAAGTAGCTCTGCAACAAAGAATTTGTTTCAAAAAAATCAAATTAGCTTTTTCTTTGTTGTACTTCTTGTCGTGGAACATTAACATGAACGCCACTTGCCGGTGTCCATACCATCATTCCCCCCAGCACACATGTATGCGAAGCAACCTTCTGTCCATTGAGAAAAAGAAAGAAGACAAAATAATGATATGGAACCTTGATGGTTCATTAATCATCCATACAGGGCAAGCATATCACAACATCACACAGAAACACATACAATTAAACATGTGAATTGACAAGAGTTGTGAAACACTTAGCTTTATTTCACTTATGCATAGGGTCTACGCCTGGCTTTGTACAAAGGATTACATGCTTTGCCAGATTTTTTTTACAAAAGGTGGTTGCCAGGAGGCCCGGCAACCCGTTCCTTACAGGTAGAACTTGCGAAGATGCTCAATATTCCATGAGTTATGCACTGGAGTGCCATCTTCGGTCTCTAGGCAGACTGCGCCAGGCCTAGTGACTCGTACCACCCAGTAAGGGCCTTACCACTTCGGCATCAACTTGTTTGAATTCTTGGCAGACTGAACTCACCAAAGAACAAGGTCGCCTTCCTCAAGGCTCTTGGCGTTAACTTTGCGGCTGTGATAGCGGCCCAAAGCTTGCTGGTACACTACTGGGGAAAACCTTATACACAGAATCTTAGCAGTAGCGCTGGATAAAATGAAGTGCTACTGCTACTTAGTAGTAGCGCGTGCCAGTAAAAGGTGCTACTGCTATCCTGTTAGCAGTAGCGCGTGTTAGCAAAATGCGCTGTTGCTAAGTTTGAACGGGGCACACACGGCTAGCCCCACTTAGCAGCAGCGCTTATCCTTATCCAGCGCTGCTGCTATGCTCCGTAGTAGTAGCGCTTTTCCTCAACTACGCCGCTACTAACCCTACCTTATCGTCCCCGCGCTGTCGACCCTCTCACTCCCTCTCATTCACTCTCCCCCGCATCCCCCATCGTCCGCCGCCGCCGTTCCCCGACCATCGTCGTAGCCCACCACCGCGGACGCTCCTGCTTCTCCTCCACTAAGGTAGTTCCTCCATCCTTCCTCCTCCCTCCTCCCTCCTCCCCTCCCTCCTCTATCCACCGTGTCCTCCTCCCTCCTCCTCCGGCCGCCCTATCCTCCCTCCTCCCTCCTCCTCCGGCCAAGCCCTCCGCTGGCAGCCCTCCTCCTACCGCCCCTCCCCCTCCTCTCTCCTCCCTCCTCCCACCCCTCATCCCTCCCTCCTCCGATCCCACCGCCCTCGTCCCCATCCTTCTCTCTCCTCCCTCCTCCCACCCCCTCCTCCCTCCATCTCTAATTTTTTACTATTTTTTACTGTAGTTTTTTTACTATTGTATAATGTAGTTCTTTTACTATTTTAGTAAGTGTTTAATAGAATTAGTAAGAAAATTAATAGAACTAGTTGAACTAGTTTATTTTTAGTAAGAACTAGTTTATTTTTTATTTATAGTAAGTGCTTAGTTGAACTAGTTGAATTAATAGAAGTAGTTTATTTTTAGTAAGAAAATTTAGCTATATATATGAGATTTGATGATCTAATTAAAATTTTACTATAGAACTAGTTTATTTTTAGTAAGAAAATTAATAGAACTAGTTTATTTTTAGGTGTATTTAACAGAATTCTAGGTTGATTCGTTTTGAAGTGGACATGTCATATTTTGAACATGTCACATTTGTTGTTATTTTTAGTTAAAGGAATTATTCCCGCATCGACGTCGATGATGCCTATCCCGCATCCTCGTCGTTGACTCCGCGGAGGAGGCCTTCTTGATATGAGGGGCCATATCCGGGACTGGGCTCCGCCGGGCTGGTACTGGGAGGTGCTACCTTCCGGGGGGCGCAGCTTGGTGAGGAGCCAACCGTCGTTGACCCAAACCTTCTTTGGTGGCGGTCGTGTGGGCCAGTGACGGTGCGGAGGCTTTCGGCCCCCGCGGAGGTGGTACGTCACCGTGCCAGCGAGGAGGACGAGCACGTCCATCGCTACATGGTTGCGTTGGAGGGAAGGTTTGACAATACCTGCCAGGTTCTTTAGGGATCTCAAAGGAGCTATGATCGTGTGTTGGTTCCTTCTCTTTGGGTGTCCACCGCCCACGCCGATACCCATTGTTCGCTAGGGTTCTAGCTGTATTAGAGATGTTATATGTATGATTCTATTCAATATGTATTAGTGATAAAAATCGATGATGTACGGACGCAAGAGATGATTTAGTTTTTCTTATTGAATGCATGCTAATTTGAATACTAATTTATTTTATGATTTAGTTTTGCTTATTGAATGCTCAAATTGGAGAACTACCTCTATTTTGAATGCTCAAATTGGAGAGCACTATGCAAGGCGTATGCATTTGATTAGTTGATAGCGTATAGGGTTTCACTAAGTCCTAAGATGTAACATCCCAAAATTCTAAATTTTGGAATGTTATATTAAATAAATAGTTTTGATTGTTTGTTGATTGTTGTCTGAATGATTGAGTGAAATTGAGTGCAATTTGAAACTTTTTGAAAGTTGAATGAGAGGGAATAAAAGGACTTTCCCAAAAGTGTTTCCATTTGAAATGTTTTGGAACCTCAATTGAAAGTAATGCAAACTTGATGCCACTCAAGGACTTTCAAGAGAGGAGATGAAAGGACTTCTCCAAAGTTTAATTAAAGAGAGTAGGGAGTTAAACCACTTTTGGAATTCCATTTGGAATCCTTCCCATTTGAATAGTTTCAAATTCCTCTGACCCATTTCAAAAATAAAGAGAGGAGCAACATGACACTCCAAACCAGGGGCAAATTTGAAATATATTTGAATGAGGAAAATGAAAAAAGATTTGGAAGTGGTTTGAATTTCAATTTCAAAACCATTTAGGAGTGATTTGGCTATAAATCAAATTATTTTCTCCTAAAAATAAATAAATGTAAATAAGGGTAAAATGATTCCCTTCAATGGAAAATTAGGAGAAAATAATTTTGAAATCATTTTGGTGTTTTAAAAATGATTTTTGTTGGGTTTTATTGCAACAGCAACACTATTTGAGTTTTGTAAATTTTTGAGGATTTTATTTGAATTTGAAAAATAGTTCATGTTGTAGGAAATCTTTTTCTGAAAATTTTGATATATTATATGTCTATATAATATTAATTATTTATTTATTTATTTGTGTTTATTTTATTGTCTATGTTTTATAAAAAAAAAGGAAAACGGCCGAAGCCCAGCAGGCCCCTCTCTCTCTCTCTCTCTCTTTCCCCTCGGCCCATCTACGCGCCAGGCTGGCCCAGCAGCCACGCCAAGACGCCTCGAGCCCTTCGCCTCGGTCGCCCGCTCTCTCCTCGCTCGCCTCTGTCACCGACCTCTGGGTCCCACCGCCCGATCGCCCCACCCGATCTTCCTCTTCTTCCTCCCCACGCCAGAACCACCGCCGCCGCCGTATCCGGAGATCGCGGATCCTCCCCGATTCGCCCCTCCTCCAAGAATCGCCTCCCCCTATATATGCTCTCCTCCTCGACCCGTTCCCCTCCTTTCCCCTCGCCGAAACCCTTTGCCTCGCTCGTAATCTCTCGCTGGAGCCGAGCACCGCCGCCGCACCATTGATGCCCTAGAGCCCGCCTCCGACCTCCCCGGGACCTGCCGCCACCACCATTGTGATCCCCTCCATCGACTACACCCCCCCGTGCCCTCGCCCGAGCCCGAAACCCACCGGAGCACCGTCATCCGCCGACGCCCGAACGCCACCGCCGCCTCAGCCTCACCGCCGACCACCATCGTCATCGCCGTTGTCTTCCGCATCGCATGAGCGTCTTCACCGTCGTCTAGGATCACCGGAGGCCTCGCCTGCGTCGTCCCCGAGCCGCCATCGCCGCCGACGACCTCGCCGGAGCTCGCCCTACCATGGTGAGCCATTTTCCACCGTCCGATCTAGAACCTACGGCCTAGATTAGATCACACGAAGGGTTAGGTTTTATTTAGATTAGATCGGTTTTAGTTGGTTTTAGTCTGGTTTATTTCCTGGTTTAGTTAGACCGGCCCGATCGGTTTATTTTCTGTTAACCTCGGGCACGCATTAGTTATATGTCGCCTGAGCGTTAGATAGGCCCGTTAGCGTTAGTTTTTTTTCCTTAGTTTTAGTTTTCGTTTCTCTTTTAAAAACAGAAAATGTTTCAATTTTAGATTTCTTATAACTTTTATATTTTAGATCCAAATTGAGTGATTCTTTTTGCATTGTGTCACAAATTTGCTTAAGTTTCTGTTTGTGTACTTAGGTTTCAAATTTGAATGGTTTAGATTTGAATTTGATGAAATTTGTTCAAATCACTAATTTGGTCATATTTTGAGTTTTACAAAGTATTTTTGATTGATTCTTTTGCTACTGTTTTATTATGGTTTTGTCTATCGAGTAGCATATACTTCTTTATTTTTACTTTATTTCTAAATTAGGTTTTTAGCAAAACAGTACTGTTTTAGTTATAGTTTTGTTTTAGTCTTTTCTTTATTGTTTTTATTAGTTTTAAATTATTTATTTTTGTCACTTTCGACAAATTTAGTTTTGTTTCTGTTAGTCAACCAAAGAAAATTTTGTTTTATTTTAAAATTTATTTTATTTAGTTTGGTATGAAAATTTGTTTAGGTCATAGTTAGTGTTTCATAAAAGCTTTTTATTTGTTTCTTTTTGCAAATAAAATTTTATAAAAATACTTTCTGTTAACTTAGTTGTTTTACATTTTTTTCTGTTAACTTATTAGTTTATTGTTTTAATTGTTGTTAAGTTTTACTTAGGACAAAACTGTTTTGTGTTATGTCTTAGAGTTTTCTTTAGTAGTTTTGTGGTGTAGTTTTCCTTTTTATTTGGTGTCCCTTTTATTTGAAATTTTTTTATTTGTTGATTTTATTATGAGTGTTAGAATTGCTTGCTAGTATGTTTGCTTATATGAATGTTATGTTTGGTAATAGATTTCCAACGGAGTGACGAATAGTCCTACCAAGTCTTTATTCCGAGAGCGTTATAATATCTTCATCAACTTACCAGGCAAGTTCACTTTGACCATGTTTTTCATACCTATGTGTTTTATTGCATCTAGTGTCATCTTCGCAACAATCCCTCCAGTAGTGATATTGAATCCTTGTAGTTGAGTAGTATGCATGAGGTAGGAAACCATCACCCTGTTACCAAGCCCGGACGTTATTTATTTTAATTCTACGCTAGAGTAGACGGGGTTGGTATGAGTGCTCGGGAGTGGTATGAGAATGCAGGATCTACGTCAATGACGACAACTCCATGATGGAATCTGCAAGGACTGCATCTTCAAGGCCTCAAGACTTCAAGACTCGAGACAAGAATTCAATACACACTACTGGGTGAAGGATGGTTGACGGGCACCCTGGAGAAACCAGTGGTTGGCCGGGATGCATGGAGAAGCGTGATGACATCTTGCGGAAAGCTTCACCCAGACTCAAAGAGACGGAAGAATACTTCATGCCCGGAAGCTTACCTGTGCAACCACAAGTCACTATGGGCTCTGGCTTGGTTGACCTTAGTGGTGACTCTGGATGGGACGGTGCTAGCAGATGTAGAACTACGATAGGATTGGATGAGCACCGGACAGTGGTCAGAGGAACTCTTCGGAAGACCATGTTTCGGTCATCTTGTTCTCAAATACCATGAAGTGCGAGAACGTAAAAAGATGGATCAAATCTTGCGGGTAAAGTGTACAAACCTCTGCAGAGGGTTAAAACCTAATCGATTAGCCGTGTCCCCGGTTACAGACAACTTGAGCATCTGGACTTGGATCTATCTCGGAACTCTCAACATCGGACTGATAACTTAATTGTGGGCAACTTATGATTATTCTGAGGTATGAGACATCGGTTGGCGGAACCATGTCATGATAGAAAACTTCATAGTACAGACTCCTAAGATTCCTTTGTTGTAGGGAAAATAAAGCCAGCTTTTATGCAAAACAAAACTCGCACCACGAGCCACAAAGCCATATTGCATATAGAATAGTTTTATCATCTGTTTTCTCATGTTGTGATCTTGCGGTACATTCAATGTAATCGACCTACACGGCTGCAACGTATCATGTTGCAGGATTTTCTTCGACAGTAAGAATTACGATACAGGTTACGGTCTACACTCAACTCTGCCGATGGCGTTGATGGGACTCCACACCGATTACTTGTTTCAGCTGAGACTTATGAGGTATATATCAGTTTTACGTTATTTATACATGTGATTGCACTTTGATATATACATTGATGTACTGTGTGTGCCAAAGATACTGATCCGAGGATGGCACGGATACACAGAGGCTTGACCGTCTGAGGTCGGGTCGCTACAGATATGGTATCAGAGCACATGTTGACTGTAGGACGCGACCCTAGAAATCGGAAAGCCCCTAGGACAGGATATCTCTAAAACTTTGTTTTCAAAAAGACCCTTATTTCTCATCTTTTCTGATTTTATCAAATAGTCCCTCTTACCACAAATAGTTAGAATATACCCCTTTTCCCTTTTGATCACACGACGAATCAACTGAAGCCACTCCAAGGAGGACAAGATATCGGAGAACCAATGACCATTTCAGAGTAAAGACGATTTCACCATGCGTTGGAAGAATTGCAGCTGCAACAATTGAAGACTCTGAAGACTTGAAGAATTTGAAGTTCCTGAAGAATTATTTGACCTTTAGAGACCAAACCCCTGTTATACACCTACGTTAGATGCGATGATTTGTGAGTTGTCATTTGTTTGATGTTTTCCGACAACCCCAAAATAAAACCTGTTTCTTCAAAACTATTGTTTGTATTGCGTGTATTCTTCCCCACCTCTTTCATATCTCATCCCAAAACTTTTGAACCCCATAGATGATGAATGAAGTTGGTCTGCTATTCTCTGGACCGATGACTCAGTTGGAGGCAGAGCTATGGATTCAAAACATGGAGGATCAATTTAGAAAAAAATTTGATTGCAAGGAAGCATGAGGTTCAATACGCTCTTCAGTGCTTTACAGAAAGTGCTGCAACCTGGTGGAAAATGCATCAAGCCATACAAGGATTTAATGGAGCAAGAACTTGGGAGGAATTCAAGAAGACCCTGTTGAGATCACGTCTCATCCGGAAGCACTATGATAACCCGAAGAAGAAACCTTGTGCCTGCAAGATTTGCGGAGAAATAGGACACACTCAGGAGGAACACAAGGATGGATGCCCTCATTGTGAGGAGAAACACCCAGCTGAGGAATGCCCAACTAGTCAGGTGACTTGTTTCTTGTGTGAAAGAACCACCCACTACCCGACTCAGTGTCACATTTACCCCATGGTGCAACAAACTATTCAGGAGCAGGAAGAAGGAATGAAAGAAGCCCTCCGAGAAGTTATGAAAGAACCTGTGATGAAGGAATGTGTTGAAGACCCTGATGGAGAAGGCCTCAACAGATTTTACTCCAATGCCTGCTATTCATGTGGAGAAGAAGGACATTTTTCACAGTATTGCACCAAGGAAAGAAAAGAGTATCTGGGATACTTCCCGACGGAAGCAATAGAGTTTGATCCACAGGGAATAAAAGGTTTGATCAGAACGAAGAAACCACGGAAGAGAAAACAAAGACACGCTCAGAACAACCCAATTTCTGCAAAGAGGGACAAGAGTCATATTACCTGTTTTGAATGTAAGGACGTCGGGCATTATGCCAATCATTGTCTTGAAAGGAAGCAAGGAACTCAAGGAGCAGGCACCATCTCCAAGAAGCCCAAAGACTTACCGAAAGTTATGTGTTTTCATTGCAAGGAAGCAGGACATTATGCTACTAAATGTCCCGACAAGATGAAAGCTGGAGTTGAGTAGTTGGAATTTTGATATTGGAAACAAGAGTAGTAGAAAACAATTTCATTTTCATGAGTTCGATGAGTTGAGTTATGTAATGAGTGCTCGAGAGATTGTAATGAATTCGTGAAATCAATAAAGTTAATGTGTCATGATTTCATCGTGGATTGTTTTTTGAGTTGTTACTCTGTGAACAAAGATTTTGACCATTTTCGAGGATATGAGAAATATGGTCTATGGATGGATTTGCGAATTTCATTTTAAGGGTGATAGTACCCTATGAAGAACACTAGACCAATGGAAATGGAAATGTGTCCCACAGGTTGGAGTTTGGAAAAAAATGAGTTGGAGTTTTATCTTTGATATGATGGTATGAAGAAATGAAATGTTATTGGATTTAAAGTGGTGTAATGTTGGAAAAAGGAGCAATTGTAACTCCAAGGATGAGTGAAATTTGTACAAGTGTTGAAGTGGGCTCATAACCCACAGGCCCAGGAATTAATAAGGGTCAAGTACCCACTGGAAGAAGAAATTTTGGGAAGACTGCGATTTGATCAGCAGACGTTTCGTAGGAGGTTACGCAAAAAAACCTGAGAGTTGTGAAGAAACGTTAAATGTTTGTTTAGCTTGCAGAACCCATGGATTTACTCGAACCCAGTTCGAGGACAAGAGAAATTCTGCAATGCTTGTGAGAAAGCCCCGAGTGTTAGAAATGCGAGATTCGCTAAACCTTATACAAAGTAATGATTTGGGTGCGGAATGGATTGATCACCATACCGACTTACTCTTGTCATTCGCTCTTGCTATTTGGAATGGTAAATCTGAGTGACTTACCCATAGTAGAGAGACGACGATGTCAAAGCCTTGTTTAAACCCTAGAATGGTAGGACGGTTGATCCATATACAGGCAACCGTTGCCAATCGTAGGATATACGGTGAGATTTAGCCGAGACCCATTTCCTGTAGAAGAAACCATACATGGTTGACCGCCACGAGATTTTCAATAGTTGTTTAGTATTGGCGCGGATCCTCAACCGAGAAGACCCTGTCTCGGAAGAACCTTAATTACCATGAAGGACTCATGATTTTGATAAAGAGGTTATGCCCTTACCGGAGAGCACCAGGGGAAAGAGTTACGCTGGAGAATATGAAAAGACTGACCTTGGCAACCCAAAGGAATGGAGTACAATAGTTTTGTTCGAACAATAACCATGCTTCTAAGTGTGGTAGCACACTAGACCATACCGATCAATGGATTTGCTAGAAGACCCCCAAACCCTAACCCTTTTCTTGCTAGCCTCTTCGAATCTCGAGGACGAGATTCATTTTAAGTGTGGTAGATTTGTAACATCCCAAAATTCTAAATTTTGGAAAGTTATATTAAATAAATAGTTTTGATTGTTTGTTGATTGTTGTCTGAATGATTGAGTGAAATTGAGTGCAATTTGAAACTTTTTGAAAGTTGAATGAGAGGGAATAAAAGGACTTTCCCAAAAGTGTTTCCATTTGAAATGTTTTGAAACCTCAATTGAAAGTAATGCAAACTTGATGCCACTCAAGGACTTTCAAGAGAGGAGATGAAAGGACTTCTCCAAAGTTTAATTAAAGAGAGTAGGGAGTTAAACCACTTTTGGAATTCCATTTGGAATCCTTCCCATTTGAATAGTTTCAAATTCCTCTGACCCATTTCAACAATAAAGAGAGGAGCAACATGACACTCCAAACCAGGGGCAAATTTGAAATATATTTGAATGAGGGAAATGAAAAAAGATTTGGAAGTGGTTTGAATTTCAATTTCAAAACCATTTAGGAGTGATTTGGCTATAAATCAAATTATTTTATCCTAAAAATAAATAAATGTAAATAAGGATAAAATGATTCCTTCAATGGAAAATTAGGAGAAATAATTTTGAAATCATTTTGGTGTTTTAAAATGATTTTGTTGGGTTTTATTGCAACAACAACACTATTTGAGTTTTGTAAATTTTTGAGGATTTTATTTGAACTTGAAAAATAGTTCATGTTGTAGGAAATCTTTTTCTGAAAATTTTGATATATTATATGTCTATATAATATTAATTATTTATTTATTTGTGTTTATTTTATTGTCTATGTTTTATAAAAAAAAGGAAAACGGCCGAAGCCCAGCAGGCCCCTCTCTCTCTCTCTTTCCCCTCGGCCCATCTACGCGCCAGGCTGGCCCAGCAGCCACGCGCATGCCCGGAGCCCCTTCGCCTCGGTCGCCCGCTCTCTCCTCGCTCGCCCTGTGCCGCTGACCTCTGGGTCCCACCGCCCGATCGCCCCACCCGCATCTTCCTCTTCTTCCTCCCCACGCCAGAACCACCGCCGTCGCCGCCGTATCCCGGAGATCGCGGGATCCTCCCCCGATTCGCCCCCTCCTCCAAGAATCGCCCCCCCTATATATGCTTTCCCCCTCGACCCGTTCCCCTCCTTTCCCTCGCCAAACCCTTTGCCTCGCTTTCAGATCTCGCCGGCCGAGCACCGCCGCCGCACCATTGATGCCCTAGAGCCCGCCTCCGACCTCTCCGGGACCTGCCGCCACCACCATCGTGATCCCCTCCATCGACTACACCCCCCCGTGCCCTCGCCCGAGCCCGAAACCCACCGGAGCACCGTCATCCGCCGACGCCCGAACGCCACCGCCGCCTCAGCCTCACCTCCGTCCTCCTCTGACGTCCCCGAGCTCACCGCCGACCACCATCGTCATCGTCGTTGTCTTCCGCATCGCATGGGCGTCTTCACCGTCGTCTAGGATCACCGGAGGCCTCGCCTGCGTTGTCCCCGAGCCGCCACCGCCGCCGACGACCTCGCCGGAGCTCGCCCCACCACGGTGAGCCATTCTCCACCGTCCGATCTAGAACCTACGGCCTAGATTAGATCACACGAAGGGTTAGGTTTTATTTAGATTAGATTGGTTTTAGTTGGTTTTAGTCCGGTTTATTTCCTGGTTTAGTTAGACCGGCCCGATCAGTTTATTTTCTGTTAACCTCGGGCACGCGTTAGTTATATGTCGCATGAGCGTTAGATAGGCCCGTTAGCGTTAGTTTTTTTCCTTAGTTTTATTTCTCATTTCTGTTTTAAAAACAGAAAATGTTTCAATTTTAGATTTATTATAACTTTTATATTTTAGATCCAAATTGAGTGATTCTTTTTGCATTGTGTCACAAATTTGCTTAAGTTTCTGTTTGTGTACTTAGGTTTCAAATTTGAATGGTTTAGATTTGAAGTTGATGAAATTTGTTCAAATCACTAATTTGGTCATATTTTGAGTTTTACAAAGTATTTTGATTGATTCTTTTTGCTACGTTTTTATTATGGTTTTTCTATCCAGTAGCATATACTTCTTTATTTTTACTTTATTTCTAAATTAGGATTTTAGCAAAACAGTACTGTTTTAGTTATAGTTTTGTTTTAGTCTTTTCTTTATTGTTTTTATTAGTTTTAAATTATTTATTTTTGTCACTTTTGACAAATTTAGTTTTGTTTCTGTTAGTCAACCAAAGAAAATTTTGTTTTATTTTAAAATTTATTTTATTTAGTTTGGTATGAAAGCTTGTTTAGGTCATAGTTAGTGTTTCATAAAAGCTTTTTATTTGTTTCTTTTTGCAAATAAAATTTTATAAAAATACTTTTTGTTAACTTAGTTGTTTTACATTTTTTCCTATTAACTTATTAGTTTATTGTTTTAATTGTTGTTAAGTTTTTACTTAGGACAAAACTGTTTTGTGTTATGTCTTAGAGTTTTCTTTAGTAGTTTTGTGGTGTAGTTTTCCTTTTTATTTGGTGTCCCTTTTATTTGAATTTTTTTATTTGTTGATTTTATTATGAGTGTTAGAATTGCTTGCTAGTATGTTTGCTTATATGAATGTTATGTTTGGTAATAGATTTCCAACGGAGTGACGAATAGTTCTACCAAGTCTTTATTCCGAGAGCGTTATAATATCTTCATCAACTTACCAGGCAAGTTCACTTTGACCATGTTTTTCATACCTATGTGTTTTATTGCATCTAGTGTCATCTTCGCAACAATCCCTCCAGTAGTGATATTGAATCCTTGTAGTTGAGTAGTATGCATGAGGTAGGAACCCATCACCCTATTACCAAGCCCGGGACGTTATTTATTTTAATGCTACGCTATAGTAGACGGGGTTGGTATGAGTGCTCGGGAGTGGTCTAAGAATGGAGGATCTACGTCAATGACGACAACTCCATGATGGAATCTGCAAGGACTGCATCTTCAAGGCCTCAATACTTCAAGACTCGAGACAAGAATTCAATACACACTACTGGGTGAAGGATGGTTGACGGGCACCTGGAGAAACCAAAGGTTGGCGGGATGCTTGGAGAAGCGCTATGACATCTTGCGAAAGCTTCACCCAGACTCAAAGAGACGGAAGAATACTTCATGCCGGAAGCTTACGTGTAACCGCAAGTCACTATGGGCTCTGGCTTGGTTGACCTTAGTGGTGACTCTGGCTGGGACGGTGCTAGCAGATGTAGAACTACGATAGGATTGGATGAGCACCGGACAGTGGTCAGAGGAACTCTTTGGAAGACCATGTTTCGGTCATCTTGTTCTCAAACACCATGAAGTGCGAGAACGTAAAAAGATGGATCGAATCTTGCGGGTAAAGTGTACAAACCTCTGCAGAGGGTTAAAACCTAATCGATTAGCCGTGTCCCCGGTTACGGACAACTTGAGCATCTGGACTTGGATCTATCTCGGAACTCTCAACATCGGACTGATAACTTAATTGTGGGCAACTTATGATTATTCTGAGGTAGAGACATCGGTTGGCGGAACCATGTCATGATAGAAAACTTCATAGTACAGACTCCTAAGATTCCTTTGTTGTAGGGAAAATAAAGCCAGCTTTTATGCAAAACAAAACTCAGACACAGAGCCACAAAGCCATATTGCATATAGAATAGTTTTATCATCCGTTTTCTCATGTTGTGATCTTGCCGGTACATTCAATGTACTGACCTACACGGCTGCAACGTATCATGTTGCAGGATTTTCTTCGACGAGTAAGAGTTACGATACAGGGTTACGGTCTACACTCAACCTGCCGATGGCGTTGATGGGACTCCACACCCGATTACTTGTTTCACGAGACTTATGAGGTATATATCAGTTTCGTTATTTATACATGTGATTGCACTTTGATATATACATTGATGTACTGTGTGTGCCAGCATACTGATCCAGGGATGGCACGGATACACAGAGGCTTGAATGTCTGAGGTCGGGTCGCTACATAAGATTTTTGCAGAAATCAAGGAGCCCCTCTGCCATCCCCGCCGTCGTCCACATCACCGACCCCTCCGACCTCGAGGTGAGACCAGCCAAATCTCCATGTCAATATGAGTCCTATAAGATATGTTGAAATTTTTTTGTTCATATTTTCAACCATTGAAATGCAATGACCATCAAGTTTGAATGCTCATATGATGTAGATATAAACATGTATATCTTGTGTTGCTCAAGTAGGATATGTGCTTTCCCAAGTGGATGGCCGTGTTTGCAGGTACCAACTCTGAGTGGCCTATGTTTTGCCGGAGTGTTGATTAATTTCCGTTCCGGCAAATTTCAGGCACTCGATACGTCCTTTTTTAGCAAAGGTCATGCCGGATTTTTCCGTGAATTTTGGCATGACTTGTGCTAGAATATGTAGGAAATATCGAGTGGCCTGGATCTTCTAGAAAGATAATTAAACGACATTTCGGGTTGACTTTAAGTCTGTCGAGGCTCCATACATGAAAGTCAACAAATGAGTGAGGGAGAAAGTCTGCACCATATATGAGAGAAGAAGAATCCCGACTATTGCCGTGGGGGTCGTTTTTCCTTTTTCTCCTTGTCCTAGACCTTTGTTATGCACTAGGGGAAGGAGGAATAACGACCATCACCGACGGTCGAAAAATCAGTGAGGGAGTGTGTCCACCATATATGAGAGAGGACGAAGAATCCCGACTGTTGTCGTGGGGGTCATTTTTCCTTCTTCTCCTTGTGCTAGACCTTTGTTATGCACTAGGGGATGGAGGAGAAACAACCATCACCGATGGTCGCAAATGTCAGAGAGGAATCAGTGAGGGAGAGTCTCCGCCATATATGAGAGGACGAAGAAGAATCCCGACTGTTGTCGTGGGGTTCGCTTCTCCTTCATTCATGTGTGCTAGATATTTTGGTGTAATGCACTAGGGGACGAAGGGAGGAGCGACCATCATCGATGGTTGAATATATACACCACGTGAGCTGAGAGTTTTCAAGAAAAGACTCAACAGACCGATAGTCAACCTATGATGAAGAATAATGATCTAATTTAGTTTTTGTAGTACATATATTTAATTTTAGAAGTTTAATCTTTGAATTATGAACCTAGGAAATGTCATCGTCGGATAACGAAAGTCTCCCGGAGGAGTGCGACTGGTGCGGCGACGACCGGGGTCTGTGCGATAGGCCTCACCTGTAGAAGGTCGGTGCTTCAACATTAAGCTACAGGAGATCTTCGTTGTTGAAATGGTACGCAACGATGACAAGGGTTTCTTTCGTAATCGAGCACGACTTCTGCTTCTTCAACGTGTAATTTTCGTCTTTTACAATTCGACTAGCTTATCCCATGCCATGCAAGACGCGATGTCTTGGAGAGGATGGATTTTGAAGATCATGAAAGTATGGAAACAAAGATAATTCACATAAGGACCCATCATGGTATGGATTTTGACGTAAATCTATACAATTCTGAGAGTGTAACCCATTTTGGTTGCCTAAATTGGGAAACACTTTGCAAGACGTATGCTTTTCATGAGGGTATGCTTGTCACCATGGATCTTGGTGATCATAACATCGCCAAAGACAATATGGACATTTGGGTCCTTGTTGATACGCTTCCAATTCTACCGCTATGTGAGTTTGTGAAACATAGTTGTTAAGTAATTTATATTGTTTATTTCAGAATAGTTGACAGCTTATTTCCATTGATAGCTTATTTTCAATCTTCAAAGAATGTGCGGAAGATGGTAGACATAACCTACTACACCGATGGCTCAGAATTAACTTATCTGGAGAAAAATCATCTGATCTCATTTATTAATGATCTTGAGAATTACAATATCTATTATCAAACTCCTGAACATTATGGTCAATACGTGCCACTAGTGCATGTGTTGAATTACGGTAACATCCATGGAGATGTCATGGTAAGATTTTTAATATTACGACATCCTTGCATCCTTTTCATAAATTCTTCTAAAACTCAACTACTCTACTAACTACAAAGTTATTACTAAGTTTTTTAGCAGAAAATCCCAAAGGATTGTGTGCCTCATCTGATGTTTCCGAAAGGTCGCCTTGATGTTATGAGCTTACGGCCAGGTCATCATCATACGCATCACTGATGTTCATACCGGATTTCTAATACCGATGAAGACATGACAATCAAAGATTAGAAAAAATGTATGGTCAATTGTAGGGAGCTACTTGGAAGCAACATTGTGTGAAGCGCAAGAATTGGAGACAAGATAATCTCCATTCTCCATAATGGAGAGTCAGGGCCTATCTTGTTTTATGCTATTTTACCTAGAGAGGGTATTTAGGTCCTAGCTAATACTCATGATCATGTGCTAAGAACAATTAAGTAGGGTTGGATAGATGGCTATGATGATGATGATGAGTATGACTTGTTATTATGATAACGAGTAGAAGTTGTATGATGATGATGAGTGGGACTTGTTATTATGATACCAATGATGAGTTATTTATTATTATGATCGATGATGCATGATGCTAAGTTGTTATATGAGCATGATGAGTTATTATTTATATCAGTGGGTGAAATGAACATGGATTAGATTCAAGTGGAGGCAACATGTGGTGCACATCAAAAGTACTACTAATCCAAACTTGATCAAGTTTGGATTAGTAGTACTTTCGACATGCACCACATATTGCCTCCACTAGAATCTAATCGATGTTCATTTCACCCACTGTTATATATAATAACTAATCATGGTCATAAAATCATATGATGAAAGTATTGTATATAAAACCTATACAAATACAGCTACAATAAGCTGCATTTTCAAAAATACAGGAAAATTTAGCAGCAGCGCTTTTCAAAAGAAAGGCTACTGCTACATACTATTATCAGTAGCGCTTTCCCCTACAAAGTGCTACTGCTAACTAGGTATAATAGTAGCGCTCCCTTTTCGGCGGTACTGCTACAATTTAGCTGTAGCGCCTTACTGGTAGCGCTCGTACAAGCGCTACTGATAGCTATAAAACAAGCGCTACTACTAGGGTTTTCCCTAGTAGTGGTAACATGCAACATGTACAACAGCCTGGAGACGATCTTCCTCAAGGAGCGTGGCATCATCTTGACGCAGCTGGTCTTGCTCAAGCTCATCATAAGCGAGCACTCATGGTGACCCGTACATGAGTTCCATGGGGAGTACTGCTTCTGCCCCATAGACTAGGGAGTGGTGTCTGGCCAGTGCCTCAATTTGGTGTCGTATTGATTGACCAAAGAACCATCGGCAACTCATCAATCCAGCGTCTTCCACACTTGTGCAACTTGTCAAAAGTTCTCATCTTGAGCTCACACAGCACTTCATCATTTGCTCTTTCCACGTGGCCATTGCTCCTTGGATGAGCAACTGGTGCCAAACTGGTCTTGCTGCCAAGGTCATCAAGGTACTGCACGAAGGTGCGGCTCGTGAACTATGTGCTTTTGTCGGTGATGACTCTGTTGGGCACTCCAAAAAGGCAAACTAGTCCTTTAAAGAACGTGACGGCTAACTGTGTTGCTAGCTTCCTCACCGCCTCCACTTCTGGCCACTTTGTGAACTTGTCGATTGCGATGTACAAGTACTCAAAGCCCCCAACAACGTGTGGGAAGGGGCCTAGTATGTCGAGCCCCCTGACCGAGAAGGGCCAGGAGAGAGGGATTGTGTGAAGAGGTTCAGCTGGTTGATGTGACTGTTTTGATTGGAACTGGCATGCTTCACACTTAGTTACTAGCTAGCTCAGTTTCATCCTAGAAGGCAGTGGGCGAAAAGAAACCTTGCCGGTAAGCTTGGACAACAAGGGCCCTTGATCCTATGTGTGAGCCACATATCCTCCCGTGTATCTCTACCAACAACTTTTGTCCATCTTCCCGGTAAATACACTTCAATTTCACCCCATTTGGTCTTTTATGTATAGGTCGTTGTCGACAAACCGATACATACTAGACTGGGGCACTACTCTTTCAGCTTCTTCTTGATCTTCGGGAAGTTCTCCTGTCTGAAGGAATTCGACAATCTTTTGTGCCCATGTGACGTCTGTGGCTCGACGACAAGGACTAAAGGTGTTTCTTCAGCTACGGGAGCACCTGTCTCGACGACAAGAACTTTGTTCCTTGCCGGAGTCTGCTGCTCACTGGCAAGCTTGTCGTTGTCCCCAGCAACATCCTTGTCAGCAGCTTCTGGGAGCTCAGCAGGAAAATACTTGCTGGAGTTCAACTTTCTTCTCTTGTTCTGTCCAACTAATGGTGTTACGGATGGCTAAGTTAACTGGATGAAAAAAGTCCCTGGTTCCACAGGTAGCTTGAGTGCGGCCTACTTAGAAAAATCACATGCAATGTTGTTCTCTGCACAAGGAATGTGCTCTGTTTGCAATCCGTCAAAGTGTTCTTCCAATTTTCTCACTTCATCAACCTGTGCTCCCATCAACGGACTCTGATAGTCCTTATTGACTTACTTCACAACCAACTACTAGTCGCCTTTGATGATAAGCTTTGTGATTCTAAGGTCTGGTAGTCCTTCATACTCAGCAGTGTTGTTCGTCGCCTTCTCCCTCGGGAAATGCATTTGAATTACATACTTGAGGTGCTCTCCGATCAGTGCAACAAGCAGCACTCTAGCACCGGCACCTTGCAGCGAAAAGGCCCATCAAAGTACATAATCCAATCCTGGGTTGTTTCTTTGCTGGGGAGAGAGGTTTCTGGAATTTCTTCGTCTAGCGTTGGCATCCATTCTGCAATGAACTCCACCAAGGCTCTGCTCTGAATAGTTGAAGTGATTTCAAACTTAAGATTAAAGCTTGACAATTCCAACGCATGCTCAACAATCCTGCCTGTTGCATCTGGATTCTGAAGATCCTTTGCATCGTAAAGCGAGTGACGACGGTGATTTCGTGTGCTTGAAAGTAGTGGCGCAGCTTCCTTGAGGCCATAAGGAGACCAAAAAGCAACTTCCGCACACCAGAATATCTCTATCTAGCCCCCTGGAGAAGGGAACTGAAAAATAGACTAGGCGCTGCACCAACTTCTTCTTATGCATACCTTGCTACTCTGATTCATTTGCTTGCTCTGCACTTGACTTGTCAGCACCAAGACTTGCCAGAGAAGATTCCGCCTTATCACTTGATAGGCCTGCATCCGCTGCTTCTTCGCCTTCAGCTTCCCTCTCCGCCACTAGTGCAACACTGACCACTTGATTCGTTGCCGCCAAGTATAACAACAACGGCTCTTGTGGTCTTGGCGCAACTGGTGTTGGCGAAGAAGAGAGGTACTTCTTCAAGTCTTGTAGCGTTGCCTCCGCTTCCGAAGTCCATTTCATTGGACCCGCCTTTTTCAAGATCTTGAATAATGGAAGGGCACGCTCAGCAGACTTGGAGATGAACCTGCTTAGTGCAGCAAGGCGGCGCACATCCCAGACATGGTTTGGTGCTTCAATCTGCTCAATTTCTTTGATCTTGTTGGGATTGGCTTCAATTCCATGTTGAGAAACAAAGAACCCAAGAAGCTTGTTGGATGGAACAGCAAACACACACTTCTTGGGGTTGAGCTTCAGAATGATCTTGCGGAGATTAGCAAATGTTTCTTCTAAATCTTCTATCAGTGTTGTCTTGTCCTTTGTTTTGACCACTATGTCATCCATATATGCCTCCATATTTTTGTGTAGCTGCGGTTCAAAACCAATATGGAATGCTCTTGCAAATGTTGAACCAGCACTCTTCAATCCGAAAGGCATACATATGAAGTAGTACGTGCCACATAGGGTGATGAATGCGGCCTTCTTTTCATCTTCTTTTGACATGAATATCTGATGATACCCTGAGTAGGCATCAAGGAATGATAGAAAGTCACATCAAGTAGTGGAGTCAACAATCTAGTCAATGCGCGGCAAGGGAAATGGGTCCTTTGTGCAAGCTCTATTAAGCGTAAGACCATAGGTTTGCCCATTACCTGGCGCGCCAAAGATGTTGTGTGTACGACCATTTGTGGGACCATCGCGATCCCTTTGCAGTTCGACAAGAGGGGTCGACGAGCACAAAGAGCAGAGTCAGCAGAAACGCACGAGGTTTACCCAGGTTCGGGGCGCAGTGAAACGTAAAACCCTCTCCTGCTTCTATGTATTGATTGTGTCTATGAGCCCACTTACAAGGAACGCACTTCCGGCAAGGTGCTCAGGAACTGCAGCTACACGTGCAAATGGACAGGGTTTCTACCTTTGTTAAGGTAGCCATGGTCCTCCTTTTATAGACTAAGGCGTCACCAGAATGGCAAAATTTTAAATAAACATTTTAAATAGTGGCTACAGTGCCAAATACCTAACTCTGACGGGTTAGGACAAATGCATTTAATCACCGTGAGGTGTCTAGTGGATGGAGCTCCCCGGCAAGGCTGGTCTCTCCTTCTGTGTCGTTCGCCCATCTACCTTCTATTTCCCTGACATATCATTTGGAAGAGTGTCATTAAAACTATATCTTTGGTGGTGAGCTGCCACGTGCCCAGACAAGCCTCGCCTTACTACCTGCCCGCTCGACACCTAATCGACAAGTGACAACATGATCGATGAGGTGGAGCAGTGGAAAGTTAGTGGGCTTCTTGTCGGGCTTGGAGCTTTCCAGGCTTGAATCTTGGAAGGCTCTCCCCGTCAAGGATCTTGCTGGGTCTTTGAGCTGTATCTTTAGTATTTCTGTTCTCTATCTTCAGAGATCGTCTTTGCCTTCTTGCAATTTGATCTTCTGTTTGTCTTTAGTTATCCTCCGGCAAGCTTTTCCATCGGGAAGGCTGCTACTGCATGTGCATAAGTCTGGGTATTAAGGACCCAATTCTTAATACACCGACAGTAATGATCCCGAAGACTACCTTTAATGGGCATTGAAGGTCGACAAGATCTTTCGTCCACACAACTATGAAGAAGAAAGGAAGATTGCCAGGGGATCGCTTGACTTCCCAGACTACGTCCTCATTTGGTGGGAGCAAGCCATTGAGAGGCGAGAAGCAAAAGGTGACCCACCCATGACAACATGGAATCAAATGAAGGATGTCATGCGAGTGCGCTTTGTGCCTGCACATTATAGTCGAGATCTCTTCAAGAAGTTGCAACTCCTCAAGTAAGGCACCAAGTCCGTTGAAGAGTATTACAAGGAAATGGAGATTGCCATGATATGAGCCAATGTCATGGAAGATGAGGAGCAAACTATGGAATGATTCTTCAATGGACTCAACCATCTGATCAAGAAGATTGCGGATTTCCAACCCTATTCAAACCTACTCGAGCTAGTGCACCAAGCTACCAAGGCAGAGCGACAAGTGCAAGATGATTACAAGTACGCCAAGTACTCTTCCAAGACCTACAGTTCATACACTCAAGCTTCACCGACTATGACGCCTTCTACCTCTAAGAAAGCTATACCAAGAAATGGCGGCAAGTCAAGTTACAAGAAAACTTCGACATCTTCAGGTCGTCCTCCTAGTATAAGCAACTTCAAGCCAAGAGCTCCATCATCAACTACACCAACGGATTAGACCGTCAAGACAAGTTCCATCAAATGCTGCACATGTCAAGGAAGAGACCACAAGACATTTGAGTGCCCTACTAGGTGCACCATTATCGCCAATGACGACGACACCTATGACTCCATGATTGAGGAAGAAATGGAAGCACTTGAGCACGTGGCCGGGCACCGACAAGTGAATGAAGAGGAAGATGACCAAGTTTTTGTGACAATGATTCGAGACCCGCACTTGTTGTCTCCTAGGTCTTGACACTTCAACACCAACAAGATGAAGACCAACGTCGCCACATCTTCCACACCAAAGCGGGCATCAATCGACATTCCCTGAAGGTCATCATTAACGGAGGAAGTTGCCACAATTTGGCAAGTGAAGAGCTATGTACCAAGCTACAATTGGTCCAGATGATGCATCCTCGTCCCTACAAGGTCCAATGGCTTAGCGACTCTGGCACCATCCAAGCGGAGCACCTTGTTCAAGTCTCCTTCAAGATTGGAGCATACGAAGACACATTGGAGTGTGATGTGGTTCCCATCTCTGTTTGCAACCTGCTACTTGGATGATCTTGGCAATTTAACCGCGGCATCATCCACAACAGGCGTACCAATCACTATAGCTTCAATATAAAGGGAAAAGAGTACGTGCTATGACCCATGTCGCCAAGTCAAGTGATCATCTACATGCAAGCATCCATCCATCATGGAGAGAATAGTGATAGAGTGAGCAACCAAAAACAGAGTGGGCACCACAAGCCAAAATCGAGTGCCTCCATGATGAGTGACAAAAAAACTTAGTGCTTTTAGCCACCAAAAGATATATAAGAGATGTGCGTGAGATCCCATCGAGTGTTCTTCACTATGTCCTAGTGTGCAAAGATGAAGCGGCAAGAACTAACACCTCTCACCATCCACCTCTAGTGTTGTCTAATCTATTGCAGGAGTTCCCGGACGTGTTTCCTGGTGAGCTATCTCCCGGACTACCTCCACTTCGCGGCATCAAACACCGCATTGACCTCATCCCCGGCGCACCCCTACTGAACAAGGCAGCATACCACGTCAACCCCGAAGAAACGAAGGAAATACAAAGGCAAGTACAACACCTCATTGACAATGGGCATGTATGTGAGAGCATAAGTCCTTGTGTCCTTCTAGTTATTCTTGTGCCTAAGAGGGATGGTACTTTTCGCTTGTGCTCCGATTGCCGTCACCTAAATTCTATAATCGTTTGCTATAGGAATCTCATTCCATGCCTTGATGATATGCTAGATGAGCTTAGCGAAGCCATCATTTTCTCAAAAATTGATCTTAAAAGTGACTATTACCAAATTCCCATTCAAGAGGGTGATGAATGGAAGACCGCTTTCAAAACCAAGTTTGGCTTGTATGAGTAGTTTTTCATGCCTATGGGCTTATCCGAAGCACCTAGCACTTTCATGCGTGTGATGAATTATGTTCTTCAAAAATACATTGGCATATTTGTTGTGGTCTACTTTGATGATATACTTGTGTTTAGCGAATCTCTAGAAGATCATGTCACCCATCTTAGGGTCGTTTTGCAAACTCTTAGAAACGAGCGCCTTTGTGCTAATATGGAGAAATGCACATTTGGTGTTGACAAGCTTGTTTTCTTGGGTTTTGTTGTGTCTTCTAAGGGTGTTCATGTAGATGAAGCTAAAATTGATGCTATTAAAACTTGGCCACAACCAACCAACTTGCAACAAGTCTGTAGCTTCCTTGGCATAGCCGGTTTCTATTGTAGATTCGGTAAGGACTTTAGCACTACTGCATCACCATTGCACGCATTGAGTAAGAAGAATGCATCACTTTTTTGGGGACCATCCCAAGATACCGCATTTCATAAGCTTAAGAATTTTCTTACACATGCTCCATTGCTTGTATTGCCCAATTTTGATAAAACTTTTGAAGTGCATTGCGACGCTAGTGGTAATGGCATAGGAGGTGTGTTGATGCAAGAGATGCACCCAGTCACATACTTTAGCAAGAAACTTTTCGGAGCGCAACTTAATTATCCCATCTATGACAAAGAGTTATATGCCTTAGTGAGAGTCTTGCATGTGTGGGAGCATTACCTTCATCCTCGTGAATTTGTCATCCATACAGATCATGAGACGCTTAAATACCTTAAAGGTCAAACAAAATTGAATAAGCAACATACCAAATGGAGTGAGTTCATTGAGACTTTCCCGTATGTGATAAAGTACATCAAAGGTAAGGAAAATGCTATGGTAGACGCTCTTTCCCGCAAGTGCATGCTTGTAAGTCAACTTGAATTGAATGTCATAGGATTTTAGCACATTAAAGACTTGTATGCACATGATGTTTCATTTGTCATTCCTTATGCAAAATGTCTAACGCATAACATTTGGGAGCAATAATATATCAAGGATGATTACCTAATGCAAGCTAACAAGCTTTGTATCCCCGACTCTTCTCTTAGTTTATTGCTTTTGCAAGAGGCTCACGGTGGAGGACTTATGGGACACTTTGGATGCGACAAGATATCCGCTACGCTTTCCCAGAACTACATTTGGCCCAAGATGTTTTGTGACGTCTCACGCTACACCAACCGATGCTCTACGTGTCGCAAAGCTAAGTCAAAAGCTCAATCCCATGGTTTCTATATGCCACTTCTGATTCGTATCACCCATGGGAAGATATTAGTATGTACTTTGTGCTTGGTTTGCCTAGAAATCAAAAACGGCAAAGATTCAGTATTTTTTATTGTGGACCATTTCTCTAATATGGCACACTTTCTTCCATGTAACAAGATAGACAATGCTTCACATGTTGCAAGTATCTTTTGTAGGGAAATCTTGCGTCTACATGGAGTGCCCAAGACTATTGTGTCGGACTGTGACGTCAAGTTCTTTAGCTACTTTTGCAAGACCCTATGCGCCAAGCTCGGAATCAAGGTACTCTTCTCTTCAGCATACCATCCACAAACCGACGGCCAAACGGAAGTCACTAACCGGACACTATCAACTCTCCTCCATGTGTTGATCAATAAGAACATCAAGGAGTGGGAGGAATGTTTACCCATCACTGAGTACGCCTACAATCGAGCAAGACATTCAACTACCGGTAAGTCCCGCTTCGAAGTCATCTACGGATTCAATCCATAGTCCCCATTGGACATTCTAGCGCTAACTCTACAAGAGTGCATCAACATGGATTCGAGCGCACGAGCGAGCTTTGTCAAGAAGGTGCGTGAAGATACAAGACAAGCAATCGAGCGTCAAGTACACCTCCTCGCGACCAAACTCAACATCAACAAGCAACCGATGATATTCAACATTGAAGATCTTGTGTGGCTACACCTTCGCAAGGATCACTTCACCAACGAGCGCAAGTTCAAGCTACTACCTCGAGCTGACGGACCCTTCAAGGTGATCGCACGCTACAACAACAATGCCTACAAGATCGACATACCACGTGACAAGTACTACGTGAGCGACATCTTCAATGTCAAGGATACCTCTCCCTACCAACGCGATGAGGCTTTCGATTCGAGGTCGAATCTTTCCCAAGGGGGGAGATGATGTGGAGCATCCTACGGTCACCCCCATGGATCTACCTATGTCTCCCCAAGTGCCTAGTGGACCGATGACACAAGCACGTGCAAGAGCTATCGAGACCGAGGTGACATCTCTCCTTTGTGATATTCCATATGACCCACGTGAGACATGGTTGCTACCTAAAGCCAAAATGCTATGTGTGATTAGGTATGGAGAAGACCCTCTCGGAGATGCTCGTGATGACGGACAAATCCCAAAGTACATGGATGAAGAGGACTGCTACCTCTTGAGCACTGCGTTGGTTTTCCCTTGAAGAGGAAAGGGTGATGCAGTAAAGTAGTGTAAGTATTTCCCTCAGTTTTTTAGAACCAAGGTATCAATCCAGTAGGAGGCCACGCTCAAGTCCCACACACCTACACAAACAAATAAGAACATTGCAACCAACACGATAAAGGGGTTGTCAATCCCTTCACGGTCACTTACGAGAGTGACATCTGATAGAGATGATAAGATAATATTTTTGGTATTTTTATGATAAATAATAAAAGTAAAGAAAGCAAAACAAACGGCACCAGAAATAGCTTGTTGTCGGGAGATTAATATGATGGAAGATAGACCCTGGGGCCATAAGTTTCACTAGTGGCTTCTCTCAAGAGCATAAGTATTACGGTGGGTGAACAAATTACTGTCGAGCAATTGCTAGAATTGAGTATAGTTATGAGAATATCTAGGTATGATCATGTATATAGGCATCACGTCTGTGACAAGTAGACCGACTCCTGCATGCATCTACTACTATTACTCCACACATCGACCGCTATCCAGCATGCATCTAGAGTATTAAGTTCATAAGAATGGAGTAACGCTTTAAGTAAGATGACATGATGTAGAGGGATAAACTCATGCAATATGTTATAAACCCCATCTTTTTATCCTTGATGGCAACAATGCAATACGTGTCGTTTCCCCTACTGTCACTGGGATTGAGCACCGCAAGATTGTACCCAAAGCTAAGCACTTCTCCCATTGCAAGAAAGATCAATCTAGTAGGCCAAACCAAACTGATTATTCGAAGAGACTTGCAAAGATAACCAATCATACATAAAAGAATTCAGAGAAGATTCAAATATTTTTCATAGATAATCTTGATCATAAACCCACAATTCATCGGATCTTGACAAACACACCGCAAAAAAAGATTACATCGAATAGATCTCCAAGAGAATCGAGGAGAATTTTATATTGAGATCCAAAGAGATAGAAGAAGTCATCTAGCTAATAAATATGGACCCGAAGGTCTGAGGTAAACTACTCACACATCATCGGAGAGGCTATGATGTTGATGTAGACGCCAGAAAAGGCCCCAAGATGGGATCTCACGGGTACAGAAGGTTGCGGCGGTGGATTTAGGTTTTCGTGGTGCTCTTCGATGGTTTGGGGGTACATAGGTATATATAGGAGGAAGAAGTAGGTCGGTGGAGCCACGAGGGGCCCACGAGGGTGGAGGGTGCGCCCAGGGGGTAGGCGCGCCCCCTGCCTCGTGGCTTCCTCGTCGGTTGCTTGACGTCCACTCCAAGTCCTCTGGATCATGTTTGTTCCAAAAATCACATTCCTGAAGGTTTCATTCCGTTTGGACTCCGTTTGATATTCTTTTTCTGCGAAACACTGAAATAGGCAAAAAAACAGCAATTTGGGCTGGGCCTCTAGTTAATAGGTTAGTCCAAAAATAATATAAAAGTGTATAAATAAGCCGATTAAACATCCAAAATAGAATATATAATTGCATGGAACAATAAAATATTATAGATACGTTGGATACGTATCAAGCATCCCCAAGCTTAATTCATGCTCGTCCTCGAGTAGGTAAATGATAAAAACATAATTTTTGATGTGGAATGCTACTTAGCATATTCCTTAATATAATTTTCTCTATTGTGTCATGAATGTTCAGATCCAAAAGATTCAAGATAAAAGTTTAATATTGACATGAAAATAATAATACTTCAAGCGTACTAATAAAGCAATCATGTCTTCTCAAAATTAGATGGCCAAAGAAAGTTATCCCTACAAAATCATATAGTCTGGCTATGCTCTATCTTCATCACACAAAGTATTTAATCATGCACAACCCCGATGACAAGCCAAGCAATTGTTTCATACTTTTAATGTTCTCAAACTTTTCAATCTTCACGCAATACATGAGCGTGAGCCATGGATATAGCACTATAGGTGGAATAGAATGGTGGTTGTGGAGAAGACAAAAAGGGGAAGATAGTCTCACATCAACTAGGCGTATCAACGGGCTATGGAGATGCCCATTAATAGATATCAATGTGAGTGAGTAGGTATTGCCATGCAACGGATGCACTAGAGCTATAAGTGTATGAAAGCTCAACAAAAGAAACTAAGTGGGTGTGCATCCAACTCGCTTGCTCACGAAGACCTAGGGCATTTTGAGGAAGCCCATCATTGGAATATACAAGCCAAGTTCTATAATGTAAAATTCCCACTAGCATATGAAAGTGACAACATAGGAGACTCTCTATCAGATCATGGTGCTACTTTGAAGCACAAGTGTGGTAAAAGGATAGTAACATTGTCCCTTCTCTCTTTTTCTCTCATTTTTTATTTGGGCCTTTTCTCCTTTTTTATGGCCTCTTTTTTTTCTTTTTTTCTCTTTTTTCCTGTTTTTCGTCCGGAGTCTCATCCCGACTTGTGGGGGAATCATAGTCTCCATCATCCTTTCCTCACTTGGGACAATGCTCTAATAATGATGATCATCACAATTTTATTTACTTACAACTCAAGTATTACAACTCAATACTTAGAACAAAATATGACTCTATGTGAATGCCTCCGGCGGTGTACCGGGATATGCGATGAATCAAGAGTGACATGTATGAAAGAATTATGAAGGTGGCTTTGCCACAAATACGATGTCAACTACATGATCATGCAAAGCAATATGACAATGATGGAACGTGTCATAGTAAACGAAACGGTGGTAAGTTGCATGGCAATATATCTCGGAATGGCTATGGAAATGCCATGATAGGTAGGTATGGTGGCTGTTTTGATAAATGTAATTGTGGGTGTATGATACCGGCCAAAGGTGCGCGGTATTAGAGAGGCCAGCAATGGTGAAAGGGTGAGAGTGTGTATAATCCATGGACTCAACATTAGTCATAAATAACTCACATACTTATTGCAAAAATCTATTAGTTATCAAAACGAAGTACTATGTGCATGCTCCTAGGGGGATAGATTGGTAGGAAAATACCATCGCTCGTCCACGACCGCCACTCATAAGGAAGACAATCAATAAATAAATCATGCTCCGACTTTTCACCATACGTGCATGCTATGGGAATCACAAACTTTAGAACAAGTATTTCTCAAATTCACAACTACTCAACTAGCATGACTCTAATATCACCATCTTCATATCTCAAAACAATTATCAAGTATCAAACTTCTCATAATATTCAATGCACTTATAAGAAAGTTTTGACTAATCTTGGAGCCTATCATATTAGGACTAATTTCACAATTTAAGCAAATTACCATGCTGTTTTGTAGGACTATCAAAATAATATAAGTGAAGCATGAGATATCAATAATTTCTATAAAATAAAACCACCGCCATGCTCTAAAAGATATAAGTGAAGCACTAGAGCAAAAACTATATAGCTCAAAAGATATAAGTGAAGCACATAGAGTATTCTAAGAAATTCCGAATCATGTGTGTCTCTCTCAAAAGGTGTGTACAACAAGGATGATTGTGGCAAACTAAAAAGCAAAGACTCAAATCATACAAGACGCTCCAAGCAAAACACAAATCATATGGTGAATAAAAATATAGCTCCAAGTAAAGTTACCGATAGACGAAGACGAAAGAGGGGATGCCTTCCGGGGCATCCCCAAGCTTAGGCTTTTGGTTGTCCTTGAATTTTACCTTGGGGTGACTTGGGAATCCCCAAGCTTAGGCTCTTTCCAATCCTTATTCCATAATCCATCAAATCTTTACCCAAAACTTGAAAACTTCACAACACAAAACTTAACAGAAAATCTCGTGAGCTCCGTTAGCGAAAGAAAACAAAACACCACTTCAAGGTACTGTAACGAACTTATTATTTATTTACATTGGTGTTAAACCTACTTTATTCCAACTTATCTATGGTTTATAAGCTCTTTTACTAGCCATAGATTCATCAAAATAAGCAAACAACACGCGAAAAAACAAAATCTGTCAAAAACAGAACAGTCTGTAGTAATCTGTAACTAACGCAAACTTCTAGAACTCAGAAAAATCTACCAAAATAGGAAGACCTAGATAATTTGTTTATTTATCTACTGCAATTGGAATCAGTATTTTATCACGTTCTGGTGATTTTTAACAATTGTTTTCGTGAACAGAAAGTTTCTGGAATTTCAGCAAGATCAAATAACTATCATCCGAGAAGATCCTATAGGTTTAACTTGGCACAAACACTAATTAAAAAATAAAAATGCATCTAAACAGAAGATAGATGGATTATTTATTCCTAAACAGAACGAAAAAGAAAAAAAACTAAAATAAAATTGGGTTGCCTCCCAACAAGCGCTATCGTTTAACGCCCCTAGCTAGGCATAAAAGCGAGGATAGATCTAGGTATTGCCATCTTTGGTGTTGGGAAAGAAAAGAGAAAATTTATTATCTATAGCATTTATCTTTCTATTTTGATAAAGCACGTGGCCATTAATGGTGAAAGAAAGATTAAGCACGCTATGGAAATTCGCATCTAAGCTAGTTTTCATCTCTTTGATAAAAGCACAAAAGATAAGTGGATTCAACTTTCTCACTCATAGGGGGGCCCAAATATAGTTTTCATCTTTTCATAGGTATCTATGGGATCCCCCTCAAGAAAACCCTCTTCAAAAATAGAATCTAAAACTTGCTTGAAAGAAGCGGGCAACCCAACATAAAAGCTTTTTAGGTATACCTCAATTTGATATTGGGGAACATAGCTAGCCCGGATTCTTAAAAGCCTATCCCACGCATCTTTCAAAGACTCATCAAGTAAATAACAAAAAAATTTGGGATCATCTTCATCAAAATTATTCAAACCCTCATTGACAATCCCGGTAGGTCTTTCCATAGCATCATTGTTTATGAGCTTAGAGAGGACAGAAGGACTATCCAAAGTATTAAAACCATGAAAAGAGCCCTTGGACCTTTTTGATTCGGCCATGGAACAAGAAACACAGAGGGAAAGAGGCAAACGGAAAGAGGGGGCGAATAAAATGGCAAGGGTGAAGTGGGGGGGGGGAGGAAACGAGAGGCAAATGGCAAATAATGTAATGCGAGGGATAAGAGTCTGTGATGGGTACTTGGTATGTCTTGACTTGTGTGTAGACTCCCCGGCAACGGCGCCAGAAATCCTTCTTGCTACCTCTTGAGCACTGCATTGGTTTTCCCTTGAAGAGGAAAGGGTGATGCAGTAAAGTAGCGTAAGTATTTCCCTCAGTTTTTGAGAACCAAGGTATCAATCCAGTAGGAGGCCACGCTCAAGTCCCACGCACCTACACAAATAAATAAGAACCTCGCAACCAACGCGATAAAAGGGGTTGTCAATCCCTTCACGGTCACTTACGAGAGTGAGACATGATAGAGATGATAAGATAATATTTTGGGTATTTTTATGATAAAGACTAAAAGTAAAGAAAGCAAAACAAACGGCGCCAGAAATAGCTTGTTGTTGGGAGATTAATATGATGGATGATAGACCCGGGGGCCATAGGTTTCACTTGTGGATTCTCTCGAGAACATAAGTATTACGGTGGGTGAACAAATTACTGTCGAGCAATTGATAGAATTGACCATAGTTATGAGAATATCTAGGTATGATCATGTATATAGACATCACGTCCATGTCAAGTAGACCGACTCCTGCCTGCATCTACTAATATTACTCCACACATCGACCGCTATCCAGCATGCATCTAGAGTATTAAGTTCATAAGAACGGAGTAACGCTTTAAGCAAGATGACATGATGTAGAGGGAAAAACTCATGCAATATGTTATAAACCCCATCTTTTTATCCTCGATGGCAACAATGCAATACGTGTCATTTCCCCTACTGTCACTAGGATCGAGCACCACAAGATTGAACCCAAAACTAAGCACTTCTCCCATTGCAAGAAAGATCAATCTAGTAGGCCAAACCAAACTGATAGTTCGAAGAGACTTGCAAAGATAACCAATCATACATAAAAGAATTCAGAGAAGATTCAAATATTGTTCATAGATAATCTTGATCATAAACCCACAATTCATCGGATCTCGACAAACACACCGCAAAAGAAGATTACATCGAATAGATCTCCAAGAAAATCAAGGAGAACTTTTTATTGAGATCCAAAGAGAGAGAAGAAGCCATCTAGCTAATAACTATGGACCCAAAGGTCTGAGGTAAACTACTCACACATCATCGGAGAGGCTATGGTGTTGATGTAGAAGCCCTCCATGATCGATGCCCCCTCCGGTAGGACGCCGGAAAAGGCCCCAAGATGGGATTTCACGGGTACAGAAGGTTGCGGCGGTGGAATTAGGTTTTCGTGGTGCTCTTCTATGGTTTGGGGGTACGTTGGTATATATAGTAGGAAGTGTTGGGGAACATAGCAGAAATTCAAAATTTTCCTACGTGTCACCAAGATCTATCTAAGGAGAAACCAGCAACGAGAGAGAGAGAGGAGTGCATCTACATACCCTTGTAGATCGCTAAGCGGAAGCGTTCAAGAGAACGGGGTTGAAGGAGTCGTACTCGTCGTGATTCAAATCACCGGAGATCCTAGTGCCGAACGGACGGCACCTCCGCGTTCAACACACGTACAGCCGGTGGCGTCTCCCATGCCTTGATCCAGCAAGGAGAGAGGGAGAGGTTGAGGAAGACTCCGTACAGCAGCAGCACAACGGCGTGGTGGTGGTGGAGGAGCGTGGCAATCCTGCAGGGCTTCGCCAAGCACCGCGAGAGAGGAGGAGGGAGAGAAGCAGGGCTGCGCCAACAGGAGAAGAAACTTCGTCCGTTGGGTTGCACCTTTGCCTCCACTATATATAGGGGGAGAGGGGGCTGCGCCCCCACCTATGTTTCCCCCCCCTAGGGGCGGCGGCCAGCCCTAGATCCCATCTAGGGGGGCGGCCAAGGGGAGAGGGGAAACTTGCCCCCAAGCAGGTGGGCGCCCTCCCAAACCCTAGGCGCCTTGGGCCCTTGTGGGGGGCGCACCAGCCCACCTGGTGCTGGTCCCCTCCCACACTTGGCCCATGCTGCCCTCCGGGATGGTGGCCCCACTTGGTGGACCCGGGACCCTCCCGTGGTCCCAGACGCGTTACCGATAAAACCGAAACTTTTCCGTGACCAAAACAGGACTTCCCATGTATAAATCTTTACCTCCGGACCATTCCGGAACTCCTCGTGACGTCCGGGATCTCATCCAGGACTCCGAACAACATTCGGTAACCACATACAAACTTCCTTTATAACCCTAGCGTCATCAAACCTTAAGTGTGTAGACCCTAGATGATCATGTGGGAACCATGCAGACATGACCGAGACGTTCTCCGGTCAATAACCAACAGCGGGATCTAGATACCCATGTTGGCTCCCACATGTTCCACGATGATCTCATCGGATGAACCACGATGTCAAGGACTCAATCGATCCCGTATACAATCTCATGGTCTAAGGAAATGATACTTGACATTAGAAAAGCTTTAGCATACGAACTACGATCTTTGTGCTAGGCTTAGGATTGGGTCTTGTCCATCACATCATTATCCAAATGATGTGATCCCGTTATCAACGACATCCGATGTCCATGGTCAGGAAACCGTAACCATCTGTTGATCAACGAGCTAGTCAACTAGAGGATTACTAGGGTAATACAATTATAGAATGGGTAATAAATGATTATCATGAACAAGGAAATATAATAATGACTAATTTATTATTGCCTCTAGGGCATATTTCCAACAGTCTCCCACTTGCACTAGAGTCAATAATCTAGTTCACATCGCCATGTGATTAACACTCACAGGTCACATCGCCATGTGACTAACATCCAAAGAGTTTACTAGTGTCACTAAACTAGTTCACATCATCATGTGATTAAGACTCAATGAGTTACGGGGTTTGATTATGTTTTGCTTGTGAGAGAGGTTTTAGTCAGCGGTGCGCAACATTCAGATCCATATGTACTTCGCAAATCTCTAGGTCATATTGTAAATGCTGCTTCCACGCTCCACTTGGAGCTATTCCAAATGGTTGCTCCACTATACGTATCTGGTTTGCTACTCAGAGTCATTCAGATAGGTGTTAAAGCTTGCATCGACGTAACCCTTTACGCCGAACTCTTTATCACCTCCATAATCGAGAAACATGTCCTTATTTGCTCCAAGGACAATTTTGACCGCTGTCCAATGATCCATTCTTGGATCATTCTTTTTGTACCCCTTGACTGACTCATGGCAAGGCACACTTCCGGTGCGGTACACAGCATAGCATACTGTAGAGCCTACGTCTGAAGCATAGGGGACGACCTTCGTCATTTCTCTCTCTTCTGTCGTGGTCGAGCTTTAACTCTAAACTTCATACCTTACAACTCAGGCAAGAATTCCTTCTTTGACTGATCCATCTTGAACACCTTCAAGATTATGTCAAGGTATGTGCTCATTTGAAAGTATTATTAAACATTTTGATCTATCTTATAGATCTTGATGCTTATTGTTCAAGTAGCGTAATCCAGGTTTTTCATTGAAAAACACTTTTCAAACAACCCTATATGCTTTCTAGAAATTCTACATCATTTCTGTTCAACAATATGTCAACAACATATACTCATCAGAAATTCTATAGTGCTCCCACTCACTTCTTTGGAAATACAAGTTTCTCATAAACTTTGTATAGACCCAAAATCTTTGATCATCTCATCAAAGTGTACATTCCAACTCCGAGATGCTTACTCCAGTCCTTAGAAGGATAGCTGGAGCTTTGCATACTTGTTAGCGTCTTTCAGGATTGTCAAAAACCTTCTGGTTGTATCACATACAACCTTTCCTCAAGAAAACTGTCAAGTCAGCAATGCTTTGACATCCTATATGCAAGATTTCATAAATAATGCAGTAACTGCTAATCCAATTCCAACAGACTCTTAGCATCGCTACGAGTGAGAAAGCCTCACCGTAGTCAACTCCTTGAACTTGTCGGAAAACATCTTTAACGACAAGTCGAGCTTTCTTAATGGTGATACTTACCATCATTGTCTGTCTTCCTTTTAAAATCAATCTTTACCCAACGTCCTTACGACCGTCAAGTATTTCTTCCAAAGTCTTGGATCCTCTCTCGGATGTTATGGCCTCGAGCCATTCGTTGGAATCCGGGACCACCATCGCTTCTCCATAGCTCGTAGGTTCATTGTTGTCTAGCAACATGACCTCTAAGACAGGATTGCGTACCACTCTGAAGTAGTACGCGTCCTTGTCGACCTACGAGGTCCGGTAGTGACTTGATCCGAAGCATCATGATCACTATCATCAGCTTCCACTTCAATTGGTGTAGGTGCCACATGAACAACTTCCTGTGCCCTGCTACACACTGGTTGAAGTGATGGTTTTATAACCTCATTAAGTCTCCACCATCCTCCCACTCAATTCTTTCGAGAGAAACTTTTCCTCGAGAAAGGACCCGTTTCTAGAAACAATTACTTTTGCTTCCGAATCTGAGATAGGAGGTATACCCAACTGTTTTGGGTGTCCTATGAAGATGCATTTTTTATCCGTTTTGGGTTCGAGCTTATCACGGTGAAACTTTTCACATGAACGTCGCAACCTCAAACTTTTAAGAAACGACAACTTAGGTTTCTCCAAACCATAGTTCAAACAGTGTCGTCTCAACGGAATTATGTGGTGCCCTATTAAAGTGAGTGCGGTTGTTTCTAATGCCTAACCCATGAACGATAGTGGTAATTCGATAAGAGACATCATGGTACGCACCATATCCAATAGGGTGCAACTATGATGTTCGGACACACCATCAAACTATGGTGTTCCAGGCGGTATTTATTGTGAAACAATTTCCACAGTGTCTTAATTGCGTGCCAAAGCTCGTAACTCAGATACTCATCTCTATGATCATATCATAGACATTTTATCCTCTTGTCACGATGATCTTTAACTTCACTCTGAATTACTTGAACCATTCTATAATTCAGACTTGTGTTTCATCAAGTAAATATACTCAACATCTACTCGAATCATCTGTGAAGTAAGAACATAACGATATTCACTGCATGCCGCAACACTCATTGGACTGCACACATCAAAGTGTGTTACTTCCAACAAGTTGCTATCTTGTTCCATCTTACTGAAACCGAGGCTTTTCAGTCATCTTTCCCATGTGGTATGATTTGCATATCTCAAGTGATTCAAAATCAAGTGAGTCCAAATGATCCATCTGCATGGAGTTTCTTCATGCGTATACACCAATAGACATGGTTCGCATGTCTCAAACTTCTCAAAAATGAGTGAGTCCAAAGATCCATCAACATGGAGCTTCTTCATGCGTTTTACACTTAAATCGGTGAACATCTTCATGTTGATCGTATCTACCATACGACTCATGCTCGACCTTTCGGTCTCTTGTGTTCCGAGGCCATGTCTATATATGCTAGGCTCGTCAAGTCAACCTAAGTGTTTCGCGTGTGTAAATCTGGCTTACACCCGTTGTATGTGAACGTAAGAATCTATCACACCCGATCATCACGTGGTGCTTGAAGCGACGAACTTTACAACGCGGTGCACGTTAGGGGAACACTTTCTTGAAATTTTAATGAGGATCATCTTATTTACTACCGTCGTTCTAAGCAAATAAGATGCATACACATGATAAACATCACATGCAATCAAATAGTGACATGATATGGCCAATATCATTTTGCTCCTTTTGATCTCCATCTTCGGGGCTCCATGATCATCATCGTCACCGGCATGACACCATGATCTCCATCATCATGATCTCCATCATCGTGTCTTCATGAAGTTGTCTCGCCAACTATTACTTCTACTACTATGGCTAATGGTTAGCAATAAAGTAAAGTAATTACATGGCGTTGTTCAATGACACGCAGGTCATACAATAAATAAAGACAACTCCTATGGCTCCTTCCGGTTGTCATACTCATCGACATGCAAGTCGTGATTCCTATTACAAGAACATGATCAATCTCATACATCACATATCATTCATCACATTCCTTTTTGGCAATATCACATCACATAGCATACCCTGCAAAAACAAGTTAGACGTCCCCTAATTGTTGTTTGCATGTTTTACATGGCTGCTATGGGTTTCTAGCAAGAACGTTTCTTACCTACGCAAAAGCCACAACGTGATATGTCAGTTGCTATTTACCCTTCATAAGGACCCTTTTCATCGAATCCGATCCGACTAAAGTGGGAGAGACTAGCACCCGCTAGCCACCTTATGCACCAAGTGCATGTTAGTCGGTGGAACCTGTCTCACGTAAGTGTACGTGTAAGGTCGGTCCGGGCCGCTTCATCCCACAATACCGTCGAAACAAGATTGGACTAGTAACAGTAAGCATATTGAACAAAATCAACGCCCACAACTACTTTGTGTTCTACTCGTGCAAAGAATCTACGCAATAGACCTAGCTCATGATGCCACTATTGGGGAACGTAGCAGAAATTCAAAATTTTCCTATGTGTCACCAAGATCTATTTAAGGAGAAACCAGCAACGAGAGAGAGAGAGAGGAGTGCATCTACACACCCTTGTAGATAGCTAAGCGGAAGCGTTCAAGAGAACGGGGTTGAAGGAGTCGTACTCGTCGTGATTCAAATCACCGGAGATCCTAGTGCCGAACGGACGGCACCTCCGCGTTCAACACACGTACAGCCTGGTGACATCTCCCATGCCTTGGTCCAGCAAGGAGAGAGGGAGAGGTTGAGGAAGACTCCGTCCAGCAGCAGCACAACGGCGTGGTGGTGGTGGAGGAGCGTGGCAATCCTGCAGGGCTTCGCCAAGCACCGCGAGAGAGGAGGAGGGAGAGAGGCAGGGCTGCGCCAACAAGAGAAGAAACTTCGTCCGTCGGGCTGCACCTTTGCCTCCACTATATATAGGGGGATAGAGGGCTGCGCCCCCACCTAGGTTTCCACCCCCTAGGGGCGGCGGCTAGCCCTAGATCCCATCTAGGGGGCGGCCAAGGGGGGAGGGGAAACTTGCCCCCAAGCAAGGTGGGCGCCCCCCCAAACCCTAGGCGCCTTGGGCCCTTGTGGGCGCACCAGCCCACAGGGGCTGGTCCCTCCCACACTTGGCCCATGCTGCCCTCCGGGATGGTGGCCCCACTTGGTGGACCCGGGACCCTCCCTGGTCCCAGACGTTATCGATAAAACCGAAACTTTTCGGTGACCAAAACAGGACTTCCCATATATAAATCTTTACCTCCGGACCATTCCGGAACTCCTTGTGACGTCCGGGATCTCATCCGGACTCGAACAACATTCGGTAACCACATACAAACTTCCTTTATAACCCTAGCGTCCATCGAACCTTAAGTGTGTAGACCCTACGGGTTCGGGAACCATCGAACATGACCGAGGCGTTCTCCGGTCAATAACCAACAGCGGGATCTGGATACCCATGTTGGCTCCCACATGTTCCACGATGATCTCATCGGATGAACCACGATGTCAAGGACTCAATCGATCCCGTATACAATTCCCTTTGTCTAACGGCATTGTACTTGCCCGAGATTCGATCGTCGGTATACCAATACCTTGTTCAATCTCGTTACCGTCAAGTCTCTTTACTCGTTCCGTAACACATCATCCCGTGATCAACCCCTTGGACACATTGTGCACATTAGTATGATGTCCTACCGCGTGGGCCCAGAGATACCTCTCCGTTTACACGGAGTGACAAATCCCAGTCTCGATTCATGCCAACCCAACAGACACTTTCGGAGATACCTGTAGTGCACCTTTATAGCCACCCAGTTACGTTGTGACGTTTGGTACACCCAAAGCATTCCAATGGTATCCGGGAGTTGCACAATATCATGGTCTAAGGAAATGATACTTGACATTAGAAAAGCTTTAGCATATGAACTACGATCTTTGTGCTAGGCTTAGTATTGGGTCTTGTCCATCACATCATTATCCAAATGATGTGATCCCGTTATCAACGACATCCGATGTCCATGGTTAGGAAACCGTAACCATCTGTTGATCAACGAGCTAGTCAACTAGAGGCTTACTAGGGACATGGTGTTGTTTATGTACCCACACATGTATCTGAGTTTCCTATCAATACAATTGTAGAATGGGTAATAAACGATTATCATGAACAAGGAAATATAATAATAACTAATTTATTATTGCCTCTAGGGCATATTTCCAACAGGAAGAAGTAGGTCGGTGGAGCCACAAGGGGCCCACGAGGGTGGAGGGCGCGCCCAGGGGGTAGGCGCGCCCCCTGCCTCGTGGCTTCCTCGTCGGTTGCTTGACGTCCACTCCAAGTCCTATGGATCACGTTGTTCCAAAAATCATGTTCCGGAAGGTTTCATTCCGTTTGGACTCCGTTTGATATTCTTTTTCTGCGGAACACTGAAATAGGCAAAAAACAGCAATTCGGGTTGGGCCTCTAGTTAATAGGTTAGTCCCAAAAATAATATAAAAGTGTATAAATAAGCCCATTAAACATAAAATTATAGATACGTTGGAGACGTATTAAGGACCGGCAGAAAGGATCGCCGAAAGTCTCCAGGACCGGACATCCGGCCCCTGAAGACCTCAGCAACATCAGCTGCCCAGCAGGCGAAGCTACAGGGCCCAAACATCCGGCCTGACTACCCCGGACATCCGGCTCCAGCGCGGAAATCCGGCCACTCCTGTCCAGAAAGCAACCGGAATTGGCCCCGCCAGCCAGGACATCCAGGCTCGGCCCCGGACATCCAGCCTGATGCAAGCCGCTGGACATCCGGCCCCTGTTTGCACACAGTGAACGGCCCAAAGGCCCATGTATCCCTCCAACTCGCCCCAGCTTGTACTAGCACTATATATAGACCTCTCCCTCCTCCATCCAGGGTTAGCAATGTAATAGCTCATTGGAGATAGAGCTTTGCTCATCCACTTATCCCCTACTCCTTTGGAGACCGAGACCTCCTAATTAAGGAGAAGATCCCCCAAGTGGATTCAAGACCCCTCTTGAGGGAAGATCCCCGTAGTGGATTCAAGACCTCTTTCCTCGCGAACTCGGATGAACTAGTTACTGTGTATCCTCCCTTGTTGACTTTGGATCTTGTATTCCCCTTTGTGTATGTGGATTTAGCACATGTGTGATTGGATCTCGTTGATTTGAGTGTTTCCCTCTCTTGTGTTCATCGTGTTCTTCGGGAAGTCCCATCCAAATCGTGAAAGATCGGCCATTAGGGTTCCACCCTACATCATATTATAGGGTGTTGCCTCTACTTATGAGGAATAAAAAATAGCCAAAGAGCCAAAAAAACATACCAAAAAGTGACCACAAATTAATGAGAGAAAAAGAGAGAGGGGGCACACTACTATCCTTTATACACACTTGTGCCATGTACTTCATATAGAGAGTTTTCGTATGTTTCATGATCATACTAGTGGGTATTTTTTTGCATTATTGAATCTGACTTGTATATTCTTATGACAAGCTTCCTCACACGCTCGATGTTTTCAAGAGAAAGCAAGTTGGATGCACACCCACTTAGTTACACCAGGAGAGCTGATGTGTGTCTAACGTATCTATAATTTTTAAATGTTTCATGCCATCGTATTATCATTCTTACATAATTTGGCCATCATTTGTAACACTCCAAAAAATTTCTTGATTGGATTTTTATTAAAACCTTTATTTGATTTAAAGGAGGTTATTTGAATTTTTTTAGGGACTCTACTTCTCAAAATCTTTTATGACAAATTCTTGAAAGGACCTTCTCAACCTTGATCTTTGGTTTTAAAGGCTTTTCATGTGGTGTTGACACATCATAATTAATTTTGGAAAGTATTTCAATTTAAAAAAAATCCTATGGGTTTTGGATTTATTCTTTTTATTCAAACCATTCTCTTTTGCCTAGTCACATGTTGAAATTTTCTTCCAAAATCCCTCCCTCCACTTTGGGTCAAGTCAAATATCCAACTCCAGCAAGCTCAACCCATTTTTGATTTCTATTCTATTTATTTTATCCTCAAAACAACATCTGTCATATATTTTGGACCTAGGTGATTTACAAAGGAAGTACCAGATTTCTTTTGAGTTTTGATCCCAAACAAACTCCTTCGACTAGTCCCTAGTACCCCCAACCTAGATCCATCAAGATCCACTCTGCCACAATTCAAAATTTTCAAATTTTGCTTGCTGCAAGTTTGGACCAGATTTGCCATTTTTGGTGGAATTCAATATTTTTCTTCTCCAAAACCATTTGAGATAAATCAGGCAGCCCCAGGTGCATTGAGAGGTCACCTCACCAAAGATCAACTCCAGAAGAAATTTCCACATGCCAAAAACATTTCATCGAACACCTGGCATGCACTGTTTTCTGGCAAAATTCAGAAAAGTTCAGTTTCAGTGTTCAAATTCAGTCGGTGGTGTCGTTTTCGTCAGAAGCCATCGACAATCTCGCCAGTAGCCACCTTGGATCATTGCGCACTGCTCCTTCTTCTTATCCAGAGCACCGCACGTTCATTTGGACGGGCGCAGGTGTCAGTGGAAACGTGGCTCGCCAGTGCCGTCGTCTTCACCAGTGGCAGAGCCACCCGTGGCGGCCAGCAGGGGCCGGCCCTGCCTTTTGGCGCCGACCAGCACCGCCCAAGCCACCAGAGGCCTCCCCGTGGACACCCCCTCCCATGTGCGCGCTGCTGCACAGTCACCGCGACCAGAGAGGCGCAGAGCACGCTCTCTGCCGCCGACGAGCCCCGGAGACCGTTCCGTCGAGCGCGTGGAGTGACGCCCAAGTTTTGCCAAACTTCGCCGGGGATGGAACCAGTGAACCTATCCGCTGCTGCCCCGACCCCTAAATCACCTGACCGACCACTGCCTCGTCGTAATCATCACCGGAGTTATCCCGTTCTCGGCCACTACCTCATACCGGCTATAAAAGGAGCCCTCGAGCCCGTTCTCGACCCAGCGCCACTCCTCCACCTCACCAGAGCCCCACCTAGCTACTAGGAGGACCTCGAGGAGGTCTCCTTCCTCGACTCCGGCAGCCCCGATCCGCCTCGGGCTCCGGCGCGATTCACTCAGGTGAGACCACCCCCGCCTCCCAGACCATGCCAGTCGCCTCCTACTACACCCGATACTCTAACCCGAGCCCCAATTCGACCTTTGCAGCCTTCCCCGGCGAGATCCACCAACGCCCGAACCACCGTCCACCGGAGTTGGGGCCGCAGTTGACGTGGTGCTCGCGGACGACCAACTCCACCACCCACAGGTGCGGAAGGACTCAAAGAACCCGTAGGTACCCTCCTATCCCCCTACCTCGCCGTGGATCGCCGCCGGTGACCACCGCAGCCCTCGGGCGCTGGCGACTCTAGTTTTCAAAATCAAACCTGACGGGTGGGACCCCTCGTCAGCTTTTTTCTTTTTTTTTCGAACCATTTTCTGAAAGCGCCTTCGGGCAGAATACGTTTTCCTTTGGGGTTGGCGTGTTTCACATCGAAATGTTTTCTGTTTTATAAACTAACCCACAGGAACTTTCTCGTTTCATTACGATGAGTCCATGGGCTAAAACCTTAATAACTTTTAAACAACAGATGATTTTGAATCGATTATTTTTTTGTCATATTTATTTTTCTGTCTAGTTTTTTATCATATTTATTTGAAAAATATTTGGAACACTTTTTGTGCAAACACAGTATTTACGTTAGTATGCGTTTTCTTCATATCGTAGATACCGGAGGAGGTGACGGAACCGCAAACTTCACTGAGCTGGACTCCGGCTACTCCGAACCAGGCAAGCACGTTTGAACCTTTATATGATGAGTGTTTTGCATGTTTGCTTGAGTAGTTATTTCATGGCATGTCATATAAGCATCAGTAAGTGTTATAATGCATGCAAACCAACTGTAAGTGAGCTCCAAAACTCGATGTGTTATTTGATGAAGATAACCTGATCATGTGGTGACGTGAAAGGTGGTAAGATGATATTGTTGAAGCAGTCCAGTCTTACGCCAAACCGTTTGACTCCAGTGTTGACGTGGATCAAGTCACGTTACCGCCCGTCTCCTTTTTGTGTGCTACCACATGTTTTCTGTAAAGAATACGGTCTAGTAAGTTGCACACCTCTTTCCTCGTACACACCAATTAGAGGGGCCGGGATGAGGGTTCCATGGCCTTGGATTAAAGCCAGTCATCCGGTCAGGGGGCATGGGTGTTTCCGGTTAGGACCGAGAGGGGGGAACCCCTTAGAGCGTGCGATATAAATTTGATCCCATGCTATTCGAGGCCATGACCTCCCCGCCCTAGAGTTTTTCTTGAACGTGGCCTAGGGTGATTCCTGGCAACGGGATGTGGAATGGGTGTGTACTGGTTAGATGTGTTTCTTCTAAAATAACGTAAACGGAACTAGTCCTTTGTGACTACTAAAATCCGTTAACTGTGGTTAAAGAGTACAAACTCTGCAGAGTCAAAACCATTCAAGTAACCGTATCTATGGTCAAGGACTATGATCAACTTATCCATGTCAGTGTCAGTCTCAACGTCCGTCTCAGTGTTAGTCCCAGTGACAATCTCCGGTGAGTAAACATGAGTGTTAAACCCGGGTGAATGTTATTCCCGTGGATGGACTAACATGTTTAGTGTTATGTAATATTTCCTTGGAATGATTTAAAGTCGTGAATCGCGTGATTTCGAATGATGAAATATAAGCCCTTTATGTGACGTCGCTCAGACATCCGACTGTGTCACTACTATCATTTACTTTCAATATAAGCCCTTTATGTGATGTCACTCAGACGTCCGACTGTGGCACTATTATCATTTACTTTCAACATAAGCCCTTTATGTGATGTCGCTCAGACATCCGACTGTGGCATTCTTGTATTTACTTTTGATATAAGCCCTTTATGTGATGTCGCTCAGACGTCCGACTGTGGCAATCTTGTTATTTACCATTGATATAAGCCCTTTTCGAGATGTCGCCTAGACGTCCGACTGTGGCATGCACTGTCGTCTTTATTTCAATATAAGCCCTTTATGTGGTGTCGCCCTGACGCCCGACTGTCGCATGTTAATTTATTCTTACCTTTCGAGGCGTCGCTTCAGACACCCGATCGGTCTTCAGTTATTTCTATGGGGATTTCAGGAAGACTACCGCCTGACTTCCTTTTTATTTTTCGTACCGTACAATAATCTGCTCATGTGCATCATGCTTGCATTTGTTATATCTTATGTCCAAACTATCTTGCGAGTACATTCAAAGTACTCACCTGGCTTGTTGATTTGGCCAGATGTTGACGAAGGCGATCTTATGGATGAAGAGTTCGATAGCGAGTCCGATGCCTAGAGGAGTCCCAGTCAGTCCCGTGCGATCCTGGAATTGGTCACTTGTATCATATACGCTTCCGCTACACGAATAAAATCATTGAGCCCCACTCCGGCGCTCGATGAGCTGTAAGATTTAGGAGTCACGTCATCCACTCCATTGTGACATATCCACCACCACTTTTATTACGAGTCAGTAGTTATGCCACCATACCCTTGTGCCATATTCTCCCTTATGTATTATATCGACGTGCTTGTAATAAATTGTTGAGCAGCCTCAGCTCAACCTTGTATAATATTTAGTACTTCTGGATTTCTGTATCAAGGTTTTGTCTACCAGTAAGGAAGATTCTCCTATACTGGAAATATAAGGGTCGGTTCCTCAATAAATATTTTATTGAAAAACCGGTCATGACAAACTTGGTACCAGAGCCAAGCTGACTATAGGAAACCACTAGGTGCGATCGCTAAACGGTTATTAGCGTCTTAAGTGCTATTTTAGCATTTTGCAAAACGTAGCAATTTTCTGTTAGTCATCATAAATTTATGATCTGACTATTTGGAATTTTTGTCTACTTTTGTAGATGGCTAGCAGCGACTGTGAGTCACAGGTGTTCGCGAACGTACCTGAGGGGTTTATCAAGCTCCTCACCTCCATCGTCAAGATCGCGATTGGGCTATCGGCTCGTCCAGTGTTCACACTCTACCAGCATAAGATCAGCGACAGTCTGTCCATGCACCAGGCCACGGTGCAATTCAAGGGAGGACGTGTTGAGTCACGCCGTTTCCGGTTTGTGGGAAGGGCCATGCCTACGGAGAGGCATGCCATGCAGATGGCTGCCCGAGAGGCGATAGCTCGTCTCCGGGATGTTCTTCCTTCGATGAAGACTTGTCGCTACCGCTGCCTCCCACGCCACGTGCCATACACTTGTCACTATGCATTCGCTTGCCCTAGGGGAGAGCGAGATGAGGCTATTGAGATGCTTGTTGAGTATCTCAAGGCTCTTGAGGCAGCTTTTGATAACCTCGTGGACGACCTTGTGGCTGCCCGTATGGACTCAGTTCATGGCTGTTCCGCCAACATGAGGGAGCTTCTCCACACAGCACCACCACTGACTTACGTCTCTTCCTCAGCATCCTATTCACCCGCCATCTTCGCCACCGCTCGTCGCCTGCCTACCACTGAGGAGTTTGACCAAGTCATTGCTCCTACTCCATCCATGCTGCACCACCTGTCATACCGCATCAGCTCCTCAACTCAGCTTCGTGCTGGAGCCTATTAGTGAGGAGGAGGTTGAGTCCCCAGCATCACTGGGTCTTACCCTCGGCAGGCCGAGGAAAATCCTTACCATCTCCGACTGAGTGTGCCTAGCAGTCGTGCGATGTACCAGCTTGTGTGATATGTTTATATGTATATAGGTTTGGTGAGAAGTAGTCTGTGTGCGCATCATGTAGGAACTGGGAGAAGTGCACTAGCCTAAATAACATGTTAGGAATGTGTATGCACATCCTGAGTGATGTATTGTATAATTACTGCTTGCGTGTAAGATATGTACTGAGCAGTCCTTCTCCGTGCGCAATCAAATATTTCCTTGAAAAATCTTGGAATTTTTAAAATTCCGCCTTTGCGAATTTATTTGTTTTTGCGACTCTGTTTCTGTTTCTCATGAGTTTTACAAAAATACCCCAGAGTGGAAAATGCCTCGTCCTTGGACTCGTTCCATGCCAAGTCCGCCAGAAGAAAATTATGGTACCCAAACAAGCAACAATTTCACACAAGGGCAGTCAAGTCGACAAGGCAATGACAGCATTTTCTCAAATATGTCGCCTTTATGAGCAAAGCCAACAGCAGCATCAAGAAATGTTGAATCATGTTATCAATATGGGAAATCACCGTGAACCATATCAACAGCATTCCAAATTATCTGAACTACAAAAGACATGTGCCCCGACGTTCACTCACACTGATAGGCCGCTTGAGGCCGATGATTGGCTTCGAGACATTGAAAGGAAGTTAATTATCGCACAATGTTCGGACCGTGAGAAGGTACTTTACGCGCATCACTACCTCACAGGAGCAGCTGCATCATGGTGGGAAAATTTCCTACACATGCACCCCAATGAAAATAACATCACCTGGGAAGAATTTAAAGAAGGTTTTCGTGGGGCGCATATCCCCAGAAGCATTATGAAGATCAAAAAAAGGGAGTTTGATGACCTCAAGCAGAGAAGCATAACAGTGACAGAGTACAATAGTCAGTTTACTCAATTATCTCGTTATGCCAACGAAGAGCACATGACTGAAAATAAAAAGATGGAAAAATTTCTGGATGGTCTAGCGCCGACACTTAAATGCCAGCTGGTCGTACACACCTTTCCGGATTTCAAAACACTTGTGGACAAAGCCATTACATTGGAAAATGAGTGCCGCAGCTTGGAGGATTTTCGCAAGCACAAAAGGGACCAGACTACTCATGCTCGCAACAACCGGAACAAGACTGATTTTCAGAAGAATGGAGCAAACAAGTCCACAACCAATGTTCCACGCCCAAAAAATAATTTCATGCAAGGGACAAGGATTTTACATACCGCCCAGGTGTTACTTGCTACGCTTGTGGAGAGGAAGGGCACTATGCCAAACAGTGCCCAAAGCCAAGAGACTCAGCTCCCAAGACAAACAACAGTGGAAATAATTCAGCACCCAAACGTAACAACTTCAATCCCAATAACAATCACAAGAAGGGTCACTTGAACCATGTGACCAAGGAGGAAGCACAAAATGCCCCGGATATCGTACTCAGTACGTTCCATGTCAACACAATACCTGCCACGGTTTTGTTTGATTATGGAGCTTCTCACTCGTTCATTTCAAATCAATTTGCTTTGCAAAATGATTTTTCGACGCTTCCCTTGGAAAAATCCATGATCATCAAGTTCCCCGGGATTAAGCAAGTTACTCAGAGTTACTGCCAAGGTGTAGTTATTGAGTTTGAGGGATTAAAGTTTCATGCAAACCTCATTGTATTGGAAAATAAGGCACTGGATGTCATCCTAGGAATGGACTGGTTAACAACCAACAAGGGATTTATTGACTGCTTCAATCTGACTGTAGTCCTTACCCATCATCACGGGAAGACAATAAAAATTGCAGCTCAAGAAAGACAAATGTCACGACAACCAAGGTTGAACAAGGTGGACATTTCAGAGTTAAGCAAAGTGCCAGTGGTGTGTGAGTTCCCCGACGTATTTCCCGAAGAACTAACAGGCATGCCACCAGACCGGGAAATAGAGTTCATCATTGAGCTAGCACCTGGAACCACACCCATTTACAAGAAACCCTACAAAATGGCACCCTCCGAGTTGGTAGAATTAAAGAAGCAAATAAAAGAATTACTGGACAAAGTATTTATACGGGCCAGCTCCTCACCTTGGGGTTCACCAGTTTTATTTGCCAAGAAAAAGGATGGGACACTGAGATTATGTATAGACTATCGAGAACTCAACATGGTCACCATCAAAAACAAATATCCGATGCCACGGATAAATGATTTATTTGAACAGCTCGCTCAAGCCAAGGTTTTCTCAAAAATTGATTTAAGGTCGGGATACCATCAATTAAAAGTACGGACAGAAGATATCCCCAAGACAGCATTCACCTCCAGATATGGACTGTATGAATTTACAGTAATGCCATTTGGACTAACAAACGCCCCCACATATTTTGTCCACCTCATGAACAAAGTGTTTATGAAATTTATGGACAAATTTGTTGTGGTGTTCATCGATGATATTCTGGTATACTCCAAGACGCCAGAAGAACATGCTAAACATCTCAGAATTGTACTGGGAGAATTAAGGAAACATCAGTTATACGCCAAATTCAGCAAATGTGAATTTTGGTTAAGACAAGTTGGTTTTCTAGGCCATGTATTAACCCAAGAAGGTGTTGCAGAGACCCGAGAAAAAGTCAAGGCCGTGCTTGGTCGAAACCACCAGCCAACAATGTGAGATGTACGAAGTTTCTTGGGAATGGCAGGATATTACCGAAGGTTTATCGAAAGGTTCTCCACCATAGCAAAACCAATGACACAGTTACTCAAGAAGGATAAGAAATTTGTATGGACTGAAGCTTGCGAGAATAGTTTCCAAGAACTCAAAAGGAAATTAACAACAGCACCAAAGATTGGTTGTGCGGACATACACAAAAGTTTTGAGGTGTATTGTGGCGCATCCCTAAGGGCCTCGGATGCGTATTAATGCAAGAAGGCAAAGTAGTAGCATACGCCTGTGCAACTACGAAAGCATGAAGAAAATTATCCTACTCATGACTTGGAATTGGCAGATCATTCATGCACTCAAAGAGTGGAGGCACTTTTACTTGGGAATCATTGTGAAATATACACGGACCATAAAAGCCTCAAGTATATTTTCACACAACCAGAACTCAATTTACGACAACGACACTGGTTGGAATTAGTGAAAGATTATGATGTTGGTATTCACTACCATCCAGGAAAGGCAAATGTAGTAGCAGATGCTCTTAGTCGAAACCCCAGTTCAGGCAACAACGGTCTGCCAAACTTTAGACCTGAATTTCAGCAGGAGTTCGCCAAACTCAACTTGGTGATGGTCACTGAGGGCAATGTGTCAAATTTGGAAATACAACCTACCATAATGGAACAAATTAAGGAGGCTCAACATGGACACCCCAGCATCGAAGGCATAAAAATAAAAGTGAGTTTGGGCAAGGCCTCCGAATTTATCATAGACGATAAGGGAATACTATGGTATGGAGACAGACTTTGCGTACCAAATATAGAAGACCTCAAACAGCAAATTCTAGCCGAAGGCCACACCGCTCCATATTCAATCCACCCTGGAGTGTCGGTGTACTAGAGTAGGGGTACCCTAGTGCCCCGAACTCGTGCACGGACAGTCGCAGCACCCTGCGGCAAGGCTGGCCTGGTGACCACCGAGGTCCTCAGTGGCTCCTTTGGAGCCGTTCAAGAACAAAATAATCAAGGCCCCGGCAAGAGGAGCTTGTCGGGAAGGCCACTCAAGGCACGAAGGAAACAAGACCCCGGCAAGAGGAGCATGCCGGGAAGGCTTGGCGGGCGATAGGCTCCCGAGCACGACAAGGACCTTGCCACGGCAAGGCGCTTTCCGCGGCAGGTAACCTCTCTTCATCTCCGCTCCAGCTCATCCGCAAACGTGTCACCGTAGGGCTTTCCCAAGCACGCGTGTCGATGGGCTGTGCAGCCAGAGGGGAGCGGCGATAAGCGGCGCTGACAAGCTACCATCGTGGCAAACGGAGGCGCACTTGACGGTCCTGTTACCTTTGTTCAGCGACCGAGACGGGCATTTATGACTCTTGTCCCTTGCCACGAGTTAGGTATAGATCATCGTACAATCGTATAAAGCGGTGTACCAACCTATGTTTTACTATTTTACCCTTTTCTACTTGCCACTGTGGTTACCCCTTGTGCCTATAAAAGGAGGCCCAAGTGCAACGAGAGAGGGTTCGGCCCGCTTAGTTCATTCAACTCATACGAAACCACGCCACTCAAAGCTAGGTTTCAGAGGCCCCGCTGCTCCCTAGCAAGAACACAATATAATCCACAAAGCAGCAAGAGGAGTATTATCTCCGGAGAGCTCCGAAGCTGGGTAAATCTGCTCGTGTGCATCGCTCGATCCGCTCTTTGTGCATCCTCCGCCCCCTTGAACCACAAGGATCAGGTCCCATAGGTGTTCGCGGGACACGATCAGCTTCCCCGACATCTTTGGCGCGCCAGGTAGGGGGCGTCGAGGTTGTGTGAACCTGATCCAGCGTTCACACGAGCAACAATCTTCATCATCATCTCAGCATGCCACCGAAGAAGAAGACTTCGGCGGCAGCAGGGCCGTCCGCGTCCAACCCACCACCACCAGAGCAGGCGAGTGGTAGGGAGAACACTGGCGGAGGAAACGGCACCGACGAAGGAGTCCACGACATCGCCAGGTCCAAGGACAAGGCGGCGCAAGCTTCGGCGTCCGAATCCACACCGCGTCCTTCTCAAGAGGCGCGGGAAAGACAGCGTCATGGTGCTCGCAGCACCATACGTTTGATAGATCAAGGCCAAGCTGGAGGATCCCGAGGCCCTCGAGACCCGCATGCACGCCAGCATGCCGGTACCAGCGTAGTACGATCGCTGGGGCGGGACGCTGCTCCTCCTAACTTGGTTAGGAGTCCGAGCACGTCCTGTTCTTCGCTCCGTACGCCATTGCCACCTACCACTCAAGCAGAAGCCTTGGCAAGAGCTCAGCTACTTCTAGACTACCCTCCAACGGCCGACAAGGTCGACGAATGGAGGGCCACCATCCAGAGCCTCATCGGCTTTGCCAACGGCGACGTCCCGCGGCAACCAAGCGCCTCGCACCCGCCGCAAGGCGACAAGGCACGAGCCGATGGCGACGAGACTTGCGGGGGTGCAGCCACCGTACACTCCCCAACAGCTCCTCATTGGCTTTAATCTTCTCCAGCAGGCCCGTTTCCCGCTCCTTGGCGCCGTGCTCAGCGCCTCTGCTGTGGTGGTCGAGCTTTAGCTCCAGATCCGCCTTGGAGTCCTTGGCGGCATCGAGCTCTTTGATCTTTTCAGCGAAACGACCTTGCAACTCGCCGAGGGTGTAGGCGTCCTTCTCACGCTCGCGCTTCAACCCGGCGACCTCCTCGGCGCTCTTCTGGAGGGTGGACTCCAGCTGAGCCACCCTCGTCTCCAATTCCTTCTTGGCGGCCTCGGCAGCCGCAGCAGCATCCTTTGCCTCCTGAAGTGGCCCGCCAATCGATTGCTCGCGCACGGCGAGATCTTCCTCATAGCTGTCAAGGTTGATCTTCCGCTGCGCCAGCTCACCTTCTTGCGCGGAGAGCTTCTCGCCGGCAAGCCTCTGCTGCTCCTCGACCTCGGCCTTCTCCAAGATGAAGGCCGTGCGCTCCTCAGCAAGCTGCTCCCGCGCCTCTGCTATATCCCGGAGAGTTTCTTTGTTGGCGCGCCGGAGCTCTTCCGCGCGTTTCTCCAAGTCAGCTCCCGCCCTCGCGACAAGCGCCTCCCTGGACTCCAGCTTGGCTTGTCGGGCGCGGTAGAGCGACAACAACCTCCTTAGCAGCTGCTCCTCCTCAGGCTCACCGCTGCTGCTGCTCGGAGCATCGACCAGCGACAGCCCGGCGGAGGCAAGCAGTTCCGCGTCGAAGGTCTCCCCTTCGGCCGGTGCCCTGGAGCTTGATGCCCATGGGAGCTTGATAAAGACACCCTCGCCGGCCTTCAGATAGGCGCCGGGCTGGGGCTCTTCGGAGTCTGGTGCGGCATCGGTGGCGGGAGGATCGGCGGTCGGTGCAGCGCCTGGCGCTCCTGCGCCTCAGGGCCGTCGGTCGATCGCGGATCCTCCCTCACCTCTCCGCCAGCAGCCTTGGCGGCCTCCTCGCCGGCGGACCCATCGGCGCCGGCCTCCTCCTCCATGTTGGCGACGTCGACATTGTTGCCGCGAGCGTCCTCGTCGCCGGCAGCCTCAGTCTCCATCGGATCTCCGGCGGATGGATCTGATGGTCAGAAAAAGAAAGAACAAGTCAAGCAAATGTTCGAAAAAGAAGAACAGAAGAAAAGAACCCAAGGGAAATTTTCAAACAAGAAGATTACCTGCAGTAGGGTCTGTTGCCGCGGTCTCCACCACCGGAGGGTTGTCGGCGCTGCCCCTTGCCGGAGAAGATCCCCTTGTCGGAGAGGCCTCCCTTGCCGGAGAGCGCTCCCTTGGCGGAGATTTCTCCCTTGGTGGCATAGTTGAAGCAAGCGGAACTTCGGGGGTGACCTCCGAGGCCTCCTGATGAGGCTGAACCTCGGGAGCGGCATCCAGGACCTCCTGATGAGGCTGCTCTGCTCCTACATAATTCAAAAAACAAGATGTCAGTGACGGAGGAGCACCCAAGCACACCTAACCATGAGAAATAAACCAAACACTTACGCTGGGGGCTGTGCTGGGGGCTGCTCTGTTGAAAAGTTGCCGGATCCGGCAAGGGAGTCCCAGACGTGCCCCCTGTCGCCACAGGGGAATCATCTGAGACGACAACCACCGGGGTCTTGGCCCTCTTCGACACCCTCTGAGCTAGTGTCCTGAAGAAGGAGAAGGTTCAGAGTGAAGCTAGTCAGATATAAAATAAAGCAATAAATTGGAGGATTACAAGTAGCAGCGACAAGATCTTACTCTTCCTCTTCTTCCTCGAGCTGAGGGCGGAGAGATCAAATTCGCTCTGGCGCGGCAATTGGAGGAGAAGATTCCCTCGACGCTTGGCGGGTGCAAGGGCCGCGACTCGAAGACCCGCTCCCGTCGCCATGGCGGCGTGAGGCGCCCAGCGCTGCAATGCTGCTTGCCGCGGTGGAGCGCGTCAGCGGCGAGACGGCTGTTGGCCTGCGTGCCGCCCCGCCACCTCTCCGGTTTTGCGGAGGCGTCTCCCCGGCGGGGCCACGGGCTCCTCCTGCGGCAAGCTGCTTGACGGCGGAGGGGAGGCGCCCCCGGCAGGCTCGCTCGGCTCATTGTCGGGCTCGGCTTACTCCTCCTCATCGGCAAACTCTTCTCGGTCGGCAAGGCTTGCCGCCTCGGCTGTCTCTGCCTCCTCGACAGTGAACCCAAACACGCCGGCGGCAGCAGCCTCTGCCGCCTCCTCCAACCTTGTGGCGATGCGCGCCATCTCCTGCTCGGTGGTGTCACGGGTGAGCCGCTTCTGCTCGTCGGCGCGGATTGGCACTTCTTCCAAGTCATCGAAGAACTGCTGCACGACATCGTCGGAGGGCTCCTGCCAGGTTGGAACAATTCCATGGGAATCGCACAACGGCATCATCGTGCGGATGCGGTCAAGCGACGAGTTGTTGCACAAAGGCACGACTCCCCTCGGCAACATAAACCACTCGGGGTGATCTGCATCAGGCTTGAACAGCTCCCGCAGCATGCCGTCAAGCTCCAAGACATTAAAATTCCAGTTCAGACCCGGGCGCAGCCTCATGATGTCCGCCGCGTTTTGGAACTCCCAAGCAGGCCTTCCTCTCTCCTGCAAGGGCGCAATGCGGCGGCGAAGGAAGTCCGCGCCAACTGCTCCTACGGTAAGCCCGGCATGTCTGAGGCGCAAGATCCTAGTCACGGCAATCTTTAATTTGGCATCCTCCGGCGCCAAGTTACTCCAGTCGTTGCCGCGTACTATGGGGGTCCGGCGCAGGGCGGTGAAAGGCTGTGGTTCCTCCTCTAAGATCCAACACCAGTCAGCTCTCCACTCCTCCCACTTACTACGCAGCTCTCCGTCAAGATACGCTTCCTTCTTGCCGATCCTAGAGGTCCATGCAATTCCTCTGGCAAGCAGCTCTCCTCTCTCTACGCGGGGTGTGAAGTAATGGCGGAAGAGTGCGACATTTGGGTGAACCCCGACAAAGTTCTCGTAGAGGTGTGCGAAAACGGCCGTGGTGAGGACGGCGTTGGGGGTGAAGTCAAGGAGGCGGAGGCCATATGTGTTCATGACACCACCGAAGAATTCAGAAAAGGGCGGGCAGAGCCCGCAGTGGAAGAAAAGCGCGAAAAAGGGGTACCCGATGGAAACCTTATCGGACGTGGCGGCGGAGATCACCCTCGTGCGCGGGTGCGCCCGCGTCGCCGTCGACCTGAAAAGATAGTACAACTCCTGCAGCTCCTTCCTGTCAAGCAGGGGATCGAAGAGGGCCCGCTCCTTCCGCAGCGCCGCGAGCCACTGCGCCTCGGCCGATTTCACGCCTTTTCCCTTGTCGGCCTTCGGAGCCATGGGGAGAAGTGGTGGAGGAAGTCGACGGTGTTGGTGGCACCGGTGGCAATGGAGGGGGGCGGAGCGCCGCTCTCTTTGGGCTCAAGAAGAAAGGGGGAAGCGGCGGTGGTTTCTGATGTGACAGCAATGGCAAGTGGGCACTCTGCCCCTGTACCCCCTGCTTATAAAGAGGGAGAGGGGGCGGGCGTTCCGTTTTTTCCATTAAAGAAAGCCCCAAGATCTCCCCCACGACGCCACGTCCGGTGCGTGACGTTTGTGGGAGGCGTGGTGGGTCCGGGGCGAGTAATGGCGTAATCCAGATCGCGCGTGCCCGTGCACTGTTATGGGCCTGGCCCAACAGAGCTTGGCGCCGTGTGTGGCCCAGGCCCGGGGGCTCCTGTCGGTGTACTAGAGTAGGGGTACCCTAGTGCCCCGAACTCGTGCACGGACAGTCGCAGCACCCCGCGGCAAGGCTGGCCTGGTGACCACCGAGGTCCTCGGTGGCTCCTTTGGAGCCGCTCAAGAACAAAATAATCAAGGCCACGCAAGAGGAGCTTGTCGGAAGGCCACTCAAGGCACGAAGGAAACAAGACCCGGCAAGAGGAGCTTGCCGGAAGGCTTGGCGGGCGATAGGCTCCGAAAAGCACGACAAGGACCTTGCCATGCAAGGCGCTTCCATGCAGTAACCTCTCTTCATCTCCGCTCCAGCTCATCCGCAAACGTGTCACCGTAGGGCTTTCCCAAGCACGCGTGTTGATGGGCTGTGCAGCCAGAGGGGAGCGGCGATAAGCGGCGCTGACAAGCAACCATCGTGGCAAACGGAGGCGCACTTGACGGTCCCTGTTACAATGTTCAGGCGACTGAGACGGGCATTAATGACTCTTGTCCCTTGCCGTCAGAGTTAGGTATAGATCATCAGACCTTTGTAAAGCGGTGTACCAACCTATGTTTTTACTATTTTACCCTTTTCTACTTGCCACCTGTGGTGACCCCTTGTGCCTATAAAAGGAGGCCCAAGTGCAACGTAGAGAGGGTTCGGCTCCGGCTTAGTTCATTCGACTCATACGAAACCACGCTCACTCGGGCTAGGTTTTGTAGCCCCCATTGCTCCCTAGCAAGAACACAATATAATCCACAAAGCAGCAGTAGGAGTATTATCTCTCCGGAGAGCTCCGAAGCTGGGTAAATCTGCTCGTGTGCATCGCTTCGATCCGCTCTTTGTGCATCCTCTGCTCCCCCTCCGAACCACAAGGGATCAGGTCCCATAAGTGTTCGCGGGACACGATCAGCTTCCCCGACATGGAGGAACCAAAATGTATAAGGACATTCAGGAAAAAAAATTGGTGGCACGGTATGAAGAGGGATATAGCCACATTCATTGCATGTTGTGATTTTTGTCAGCGCATTAAAGCCGAGCATCAGAAACCAGCAGGACTGTTGCAGCCAAACAGGATACCTGAGTGGAAATGGGATGAAATTGGGATGGATTTTATTGTTGGACTACCTCGGTCACAACACGGAAATGATGCCATATGGGTCATCACAGATAGACTAACCAAGATGGCACATTTCATTCCCGTTAAGACAACCTACACCACTCAGAAGCTTGCCAAACTTTATCACTCCCACATAGTTTGTCTGCATGGAATCCCAAAGACTATAATATCTGACAGAGGCACTCAATTCGTCTCTAAATTTTGGGATCAGTTACAACAAGCTCTGGGAACTCAACTGGCATTCAGTACAGCATACCATCCACAGACTGATGGACAAACTAAACGCGTAAACCAAATTCTAGAGGACATGGTGAGAGCATGTGTTCTCACTGATGGAACCAGTTGGTAAGAAAGCTTGACATATGCCGAGTTTGCATACAACAATAGTTACCAAGCCAGCTTGCAAATGGCACCTTTTGAAGCCTTGTACGGGTGGAGATATCGCACTCCACTAAATTTGTCAGAAACAGGAGACAGCCGTATCTTCGGCCCAGATATACTCAAGGAAGCTGAGGAGAAAGTTAGGCTAATCAGGGACCGACTCAAGACAGCTCAAAGCCGACAGAAGAGTTATTACGATCAAAAACATCGGGGAGTCAGCTTTGAACCCGGTGAATATGTGTACCTACGAGTATCTCCTATGAGGAGCCTGCAACGGTTCAAAGTTAAAGGAAAGCTAGCACCAAGATTTATCGGACCCTTCTACGTAGTCGCGCGAAGAGGCACGGTAGCCTACCAGCTAGACCTACCCGAAGAGCTGTCAGACGTCCATGACGTGTTCCACGTCTCACAGTTGAGGAAATGTGTAAGCAACCCAGAGAAGCATGTATCTCATGAGGACATTGACGTGCAACCAGACCTCACCTACAGGGAACGTCCAATAAAAATATTGGAGGAGTCTAAAAGGAGGACCCGTCAGAAAACCATTAAATTTTTCAAAGTTCAGTGGAGCAATCACACCGAGGATGAAGCCACATGGGAAAGAGAGGATTTTCTTCGGGCAGAACACCCACACCTATTTGAGGATCAGCTGAAATCTCGGGGACGAGATTTTTCCTAAGGGGGTAGGTGCTGTAACACTCCAAAAAAATTCTTGATTGGATTTTTATTAAAACCTTTATTTGATTTAAAGGAGGTTATTTGAATATATTTTTTAGGGACTCTCCTTCTCAAAATATTTTATAATTTTTTTTTGAAAGGACCTTCTCAACCTTGATCTTTGGTTTTAAAAGCTTTTCATGTGGTGTTGACTCATCACAATTAATTTTGGAAAGTATTTCAATTTAAAAAGAAATCCTATGGGTTTTGGATTTATTCTTTTTATTCAAACCATTCTCTTTTGCTTGGTCACATGTTGAAATTTTCTTCCAAAACCCCTCCCTCCACTTTGGGTCAAGTCAAATATCCAACTCCAGCAAGCTCAACCCATTTTTGATTTTTATTCTATTTATTTTATCCTCAAAACAAATTCTGTCATTTATTTTGGACCTAGGTGATTTACAAAGGAAGTACCAGATTTCTTTTGAGTTTTGATCCCAAACAAACTCCTCCGACTAGTCCCTAGTACCCCCAACCTAGATCCATCAAGATCCACTCTGCCACAATTCAAAATTTTCAAATTTTGCTTGCTGAAAGTTTAGACTAGATTTGCCATTTTTGGCAGAATTCAATATTTTTCTTCTCCAAAAAATTTGAGATAAATCAGGCAGCCCCCAGGTGCATTGAGAGGTCACCTCACCAAAGATCAACTCTAGAAGAAATTTCCACATGCCAAAAACATTTCATCGAACACCTGGCATGCACTGTTTTTTGGCAAAATTCAGAAAAGTTCAGTTTCAGTGTTAAAATTCAGTCGGCGGTGTCGTTTTCGTCAGAAGCCATCGACAATATCGCCATTAGCCACCTTGGATCATTGCACATTGCTCCTTCTTCTTATCCAGAGCACCGCACATTCATTTGGACGGGCGCAGGTGTCGGTGGCAACGTGGCTCGCCAGCGCCGGCATCTTCTGCGGTGGCAGAGCCACCCGTGGCGGCCAGCAGGGGCCGGCCCTGCCTTTCGGCGCCGACCAGCACCGCCCAAGCCACCAGAGGCCTCCGCGGACACCCCTCCCCAGGCGTGCTTTGCTGCCACAATCCACCCATGACGAGAGAGGCGCAGAGCGCGCTCTCTGCCGCCGACGAGCCCCGTGAGGCCGTTCCGTCGAGCGCGTGGAGTGACGCCCAAGTTTTGCCAAACCTCGCCGGGGATGGAACCAGTGAACCTATCCGCTGCTGCCCCGACCCCTAAATCACCTGACCGACCACTACCTCACCGTAATCATCACCGGAGTTATCCCGTTCTCGGCCACCGCCTCGTACCGGCTATAAGAGGACCCCTCGAGCTCGTTCTCGACCCAGCGCCACTCCTCCACCTCACCAGAGCCCCGCCTAGCCACTAGGAGGACCTCGTGGAGGTCTCCTTCCTCGACTATGGCCGCCCCGATCCGCCTCGGGCTCCGGCGCGATTCACTCAGGTGAGACCACCCCCGCCTCCCAGACCGTGCCAGTCGCCTCCTACTACACCCGATACTCTAACCCGAGCCCCAATTCGACCTTTGCAGCCCTCCCCGGCGAGATCCACCAACGCCCGAACCACCGTCTGCCGGAATTGGGGCCTGTAAGTGCATCTAGTGCCCCTTAGTGATTTTGGTGTATTGAAGACTTATAGGTTAAGTAACTAATGCGTTTGTGAGTGTACACAGGTCTATAAGTCTATGAGGAGTTTGATATTTACAGTGAAAGTCGAATTCTAAAATGAATTTCTTCAAGTGAAGAATTTGATATTCTGAAGACTTTCTGAAGACTTTGAAAGTGAAGAAATTGGTGTGACCTTGAAGACTTGGTATTCATTTGAGGAACATGCAGCGTGAAGACTTTTGTTTTCGTAGTTTCATTTTCCTTTCTTGAGTCATAGGAAACACCGTCTTCGTTAAAGGGGGTCGAGGAAATACTAAGGAAAAATTTCCATTTGATGCTCAACTCAAAATCCTACACCTACCAATCCCTTCGAGTGAAGCCTTTGAAATCTCATACAGTTCAGTCAATTTCTTCAAGAATGAGACGAAGCTCTTCCGTCACCGAGGAATTTGTTCGGATCGAGGAGTTAGGAATTCGCCAGTCTGAATTGCCTACACAAAGGAGGAACATGATAGCCCCGAGGAATTTGATATTCCAATTTCCGACCGTTCTTTGTTCTTGGCAAGGCCACCGTCCCCAAAATATCTCCACCTAACGGTCATATCATTGAAGGGCATTTATGTCTTATCATGTCGGGCTGCTCCCTAGGCTATAAATAGCCGCCCCCTACAACCACTAGTTGGTTGGCTGCTCCGAGAGAACTTGACACTTGTCATTTGAGAGCAACCCATCCTCTGAAGACTTTGAGTGAAAATCATCAAGTGAGGAAAACCCAAAGTGAGGAAAACCCAAAACCAAACCCCAACAAACCCAAAGTGATTGAGCATCACTGAAGAAATTGATCCCGCGTGGATCCGACGCTTTTTACCTTTGAAGACTGTGCTTCTTCCAGACGGTTAGGCGTCACGGTCTAGAGCATCCAAGAGGAATTGTGGATCGCCGAGTGACCAAGTATGTGAAGGTTTGGAAGTCGCCTGAAGACTTACCACGAGTGATTGGACGAGGTCTGCGTGGCCTTAGTTCAAGGAGAATACGGTGAGGACTTGGTGTCCCGAGCTGCGTGCTCAAGGATCGGGTGTCCGGACTGTGTCCTCGAGTTTAAATACTCAGCCGCTCCAACCAGACGTACAACTGAGACAGCAGTTGGAACTGGTCTACCAAATCATTGTCTTCACCAACCTAACTGGTTCTATTTCCTCAACCCTTTCATTTCCTCATTACTATGTTGAGTGTTTGTCATATCTGTGTTTGAAGACTTTGACTGAAGACTTTCTCAATTTCCTCAGTTCAATTTCTTCAGTCTGTTTGTCTTCATCTTGTGTTATCCTGTGATTACGCTTTATGTACTCTGTGATTGTCCTCATTTCATCATGATGACTATGCTTGTAATCTTCTATGTTTACTTCTGAGTACTTATTCCGCTGCATGTATTTCTTCGCTAAGGAATTTCCTCACCGGCAAATTCCTCGGTGAAGAATTTGTAAATTCATAAAATCGCCTATTCACCCCCTCTAGTCGATATAACGACTTTCAATTGGTATCGAGCAAGGTACTCCCTTGTTACGTGTGATTTTGGTTTAACCACCGGAGTTTTAGTTATGTCGACCGCAGTATGATCAAGGTCTCAGCAGGGTGTCCTACCTTCGATGGGACGGACTACCCCTCTCGGAAGAACAAAATGCGAATGCATCTTGAAGCAATTGACAACGATCTACGGTATGTTGTGACAAAGGTGTTTCCTCACCACACCCTCTCCGAATGATGCTGATGTGAAGAGATTCAAGCAACTCGATTCTCAAGCGAAGAATATCATATGTGGCCATCCGAGCAAAGGTCAATATGGAAGAGTGAGTGCTTTGGAATCTGCCAAACTCATCCGGGACAGGCTGTCCAAAGTAAATGAAGGTGTTTCAACTCAGAGTGACTCTCGAGTTGATGTTCTTCGAATCTCTTCAACCGCTTCAAAAGACTCGACAACGAAAATGTTCAACAAACCTTCGATCGCCTCACCGACATCTCAAATGAGCTTCAAGCACTGGTGCCACCGACATCACCGACCATGAGGTGGTGAAGAAATTGCTAAGATCGCTTGATTCCTCATTTGACACTCGCACCGATGATACAAGAACGAGCTAACTACAAGTCTCTTGATCCTGCTGATATCCTCGAAAGGCTAAATACTCACGAGTTCCAGCTTGTTGAAAAGAGAGATCTCTATGGTTCTGGCTATGGAAGAACACGTGCCCTGAAGGCCAAGGCTGAATCTGAATCTGAGAGTGAAGAATCTGGTAGTAGCCTTGGAGATCCCAAGAATTTGGCGAGAGCTAGCACTGCTCGTGAAGAAATTCCAGAAATTCACAAGGCGTGGTCGTTTTGGAAAATCCTCAAGAAGCGGTGATTCCTCATCTAGTGACTATAAGTGAAGACTTTGCCACAAATGCAAGAAACCTGGTCACTATATCCAAGATTGTCCTCGATGGGAAAAGGAATTGAAGAAGAAGAAACACAAGGATTACAGCCTCGATGACGTGAAGAAGAAGAAGAAATCATCAAAATCTTCATCATCAAAATCCTCAAAACCTTCTTCTCACAAGAAGAGCAGCTCCAAAAAGGCTCGGGCATTCATTGGCAAGGAAATGGACTCAAGCTGAATCGAGGAAAATGAGGAAGAGGAGGAGTCTCAAGAATCCGAATCTGTGTGGCTAGTCCGCTCTTTGCTATCGCTTACGTTAGCAAATCCATCTTCAACATCAAGAAAATGACTCCGCCAACAAACCTGATGAGGAAAATGATGACTACGCTCCCACCTATTGCTTCATGGCAAAAGGTGCCAAGGTACTCAATTTCACCTCCTCTGAATCCAGTGAAAATGAATCTGATGAGGATCTCAAGCCCAGCTACTCTAAACTTGCTAAGATTGCTATAAAACAACAAAGGGCTTTTGAAAAGGTTCAAAACATGCTAGATAAGAGTGATGATATGTTAGGTGAAGAAATGGATCGCACTCAAGCCCCGATCAAAATCTTCGAAAGTTCGGTCTAGGCTTGACAGCCTTCAAAGTCATCATAACACTCTCTTATCTGATCATGAGAAACTTTCTTATGAATTTCTTCAAAGAAAGCAAGATCTTGAGAAGCTAAGAGTGAGTTATGAAGATCTTCAGAAGGAGCGCGATTCATTACTTGCTCAACAAATCAGCACTTCTCAAGAAGAATTTGTTCCTCCATGCTTAAAGTGCATTGAACGTGAATCTGCTAATTCTTCACCGAATGTTCAAATGCTTCAACTGTTACAAATTCTTCACCTGCCTCTGCTATCACTAATTCCTCACCGAGGACATTGCTAGTATCACTTGACGATGCAGATCGAAGGAATTGTACATGACAGCATGTACAAAAGCCTCAAAGGGCATCGACTCTTTGTGATGTGCTTAAAAGCAGATCCTCAACAGAACCCTAGGAAAGAGGGTATTGCCTTTGAGAGGAAACTCAATGTCGATGGAACGATCGAAGCCCGAGCGGATCCCAAAACCTCATGGGTTGCTGCAAAGGGACCTCCAGCTGATCCATCTACCTTATCTGGTTTTACATGTGAATTTCCTCATTCGATGATGAGTCATTTGACTCAAACTATAAACTGTTCAAAAATCAGAATGGTGAAGTATTTGCTAGATATGTTGGCACTAATCTGCAGAACGGTCCCCTATGAAGAAAATCTGGGTTCCCAAGAAATGCCTTGAAAGTCTTCAGTGAATGTCCTCATGACACCACCAAAGAAGAAAAGGAACCCCAGATCAAATTCTTCATATGGACAAAATTCTTCATATGGATCCAAGTCCTCATACGGACCAAATTCCTCACGTGGATCAAATTCTCAAAAGGATCAAAGTCCTCATATGATTATCATCGTGCTAATAACTCTGTTTCGCAGGTAGAGCTAAGGGCTATGAATATGTGCATTATTCTTCAAACCAATATGTTCATAAGTCCTCAAGAATTTCTCCGCTTATTCATATGCTTACCCTAACCCTCTTATGTGAAACGAAATGGTTTGGCCTCTATGCCACCATTCTCATATGGTGCTCGCAGAATGATGAACTCTTTGCCACCCCTTCAGATGTGGGTGGTGAAGAAAAGAACTAATCTCTTCTGCAGGTCAGGTCTCCGGCGTGCCTTAACGTCTCAAGAATTTGCCGGGGCCCGACAAAAATGCTCGAAGGACGCAGCTAATCATGATGAAATGAACTTTCATTTCACACGCCCTCATACCGCTTATCTAAATACTGACTGATGAAATTCATCTGATGAACTTGATATCATATTCTTCACTGATGAAGTATATGAGATCGTAAGTTGTACTAATTCATCTGCAGGATGATCAACCCAAAGCCACTGAGTGGGTTCTCGATAGTGGATGTACAAATCACATGACTGGTGACAAGAATCTATTGATGGATGCTCCCTTATCACCGTCACATCTGAAGCATATCATCTTTGCTGACAAAGGTAAAAGTCAGGTATTGGGACTTGGTAAGGTTGCTATCTCTAAGGACATGCACATGGACAAAGTCATGCTTGTTGAGTCTTTAGGATATAACCTCATGTCAGCCTCAATGCTTTGTGATCTTGATATGGTAGTTATCTTTGGCAAGTATCGTTGTGTTGTGATTATGGAAGCTGACAATTCCAAAGTCTTCGAAGGCTTTAGGAGAGGAGACTTGTATATTGTTGATTTTTCCACAGACCACAACCAGCCATGTGTCTACTTGCAAAAGCTTCAAGGCTGGCTATGGCATCGACGACTTGGTCACGCAGGCATGAGGAATTTGCACACGCCATGCGAAGAAGAAGCATGTCATTGGCATTGAGAATGTCAAATTCCTCAAGGATCACTTATGCGGTGCCCGTGAAGCGGAAAAATGACCAAGGCCAAGCATCCAAATAAGACTATCATGACCACTACTCGTCCCTTTGAATTGCTTCACATGGACCTCTTTGGTCCCAATCATTACTCAGCTGTCGTTAATGAAGCATCACTATATGGCTTTGTTATTGTTGATGATTACTCTCGTTACACTTGGGTACACATTGTTACTTACAAAAATCAAGTGCAGGAAATCTTCAAACGATTTTCCTCGAGGGCTTCAACCAACTTTGGTGTGAAGATCAAGCACATCAGGAGTGACAATGGAACTGAGTTCAAGAATTCCGGACTTGAGGATTATCTTGATGAACTTGGTATTACTCATGAGTTATCTGCTCCCTATACTCCTCAACAAAATGGCGTCGTGGAGCGCAAGAACAGAACTCTAGTTGAGATGGCTCGCACTATGCTTGATGAATACAAAACGCCTAGTCGTTTCTGGATTGAAGCAATTGACACTGCGTGCCATATCATCAACAGAGTATATCTTCACAAATTCTTCAAGAAGACTGCCTATGAACTCCTCACTGACAAGAAACCCAATGTAAGTTATTTCAAAGTCTTCGGTGCTAAATGCTGGATTAGAGATCCTCACCACCACTCTAAATTTGCACCAAAGCACATGAAGGTTTTATGCTTGGTTACGGAAAGGACTCGCACACCTCTGAGTCTTCAACATCGCACTTCACAAGATTGTTGACATCAGATGTGCGGTTCGATGAAACTAATGGCTCGCAAAGAGAGCACCTACCTTCGTGTTAGACGAACCAGCACCGAGGATTCTATCAGTTCAAGGCAACCGAGGATGTCATTCCTCTCAAGAAACTGCTGAAGAATTCATTCCTCAGACGCGAAGAACGCCGAGTGATGCACGTGAAGATAATGTCAAGAAAATGGTGCCGAGGAAAATGATCAAATTCCTCAAGACAACCAGCTCATCCTCGCGTTGCAAAAGAAGTGCAAGTTGACAAGATCATCGATGACATTGAAGCGCCAGTCCTCTCACTCGCTCAAAAGCTTCACATTTATCTAACTTTTGTGGGCACTATGCTTTTGTCTCTATCACAGAGCCCACTAAGGTAGATGAAGCATTTCGAGCCGGAGTGGATTCAGGCCATGCAAGAAGAATTACATCGATTCGAGCTCAACAACGTCTGGAACTGGTCAAACGTCCAGATCCTCGCAAGCATAATATCATTGGCACAAAGTGGATCTATCGCAACAAGCAAGATGAAAATGGTCTTGTGGTGAGGAATAAGGCACGACTAGTAGCTCAAGGCTACACGCAGGTTGAAGGAATTGATTTCGATGAAACTTTTGCACTGTTGCTAGACTTGAGTCTATTCAAGATATTACTCGCCTATGCTAACCATCACAATATCACTTTATATCAAATGGATGTAAAAGTGCATTCCTCAATGGTAAGCTTGAGGAAGAAGTATATGTTGCTCAACCCCTGTGTTTTGAAGATCCAAAGAATCGACAAAGTCTTCAGACTAAATAAGGCCCTCTATGGCCTCAAGCAAGCCCCTCAAGCGTGGTATGATACATTGAAGGAATTCTTCGTGAAGAATGGCTTCACACCGGTTCACTCGACCCTACTCTCTTTACTAAATCTTATGATGGTGAACTGTTTGTGTGCCAAATATATGTTGATGATATTATCTTTGGCTGTCTCGACCAACGTTATAGTGATGAATTTGCCTATATGATGAGTGAATAATATCAAATGTCTATGATGGGAGAGTTGAAATTCTTCTTAGGTCTTCAAATTCGTCAACAACCAATGGCATATTCATATCTCAGAGAAATACCTCAAAGATGTCCTCAAGAAATTCGCATGCAAGATTGCAAAGGCGTCAAAATTCCTATGCCCACAAATGGCCATCTATGCAATCGATGAAAATGGTATTGACTTCGATCACAAGGTATACCGCCCATGATTGGTTCTTTATTGTACTTATGTGCATCTAGGCCAGATATAATGCTTAGTGTTTGCATGTGTGCCTGATTTCAAGCTACACCAAGGAATCACACCATAAGGCTGTGAAGCATATTCTTCGATATCTTGCTCACACACCAACACTAGGATTATGGTACCCCAAGGGCTCTACTTTTGATCTCATTGGATATTCGACTCGACTATGCTGGTGATCGTGTGGACCGCAAGTCAACATCTGGTACTTGTCATTTCCTCGGACGATCTTTGGTCCGTTGGTCCTCAAGAAACAGAACTGCGATCACCGTCCCATCGCTGAAGCTGAATACATTGCTGCTGGCTCGTGTTGTGCTCAATAACTATGGATGAAGCAAACCCTCAAGGACTACGGCATCAACGTGAAGAATGTGCCACTCTCATCGTGACAATGAGAGTGCCATCAAGATTGCTCACAACCCAGTTCAGCACTCAAGACAAAGCACATTCAAATTCGTCATCATTTTCTTCGTGATCATGTGTTGAAGGGCGACATCTCCATCGAGCACGTGAAGATCAAGAACAGCTAGCTGATATCTTCACTAAGCCCTTGGATGAGAAGAGATTTAGCAAGTTGCGGTGTGAGCTAAATATCTTAGAATCTTCGAATGTTCTTTGAAAAGGACACACATCCTAACACTTATGCAAAATTGATGACTTAGATGTGCAACACATGAAGAAACGTTTTCTTCAATCAATGAAGAATAACACTCTAAGTGTGAAGAAATTAATGAAGAATTTGATTCTCGTAACCCTCGACAATTGTACGCGGTGTCTGAAATCATCATTCTTATACTGTGGGTCACGCCACCACCAAAGTTGAAAATCTTCAATTTGAGTTTTTCCTCGCTTTTGAAATTCTTCGCTTTTTCAAATTCTTCAGTTTTCAAATTCTTCAACTTTGCAAATTCTTCACTGTTTCCGTCGTCTTTCTTCATTGGCTATATATATATGTATGGATTTATGTCCTCTACAGATTCACTTATGGCTATTTCTTCAAGTCGCTTTTTACGCTAAGTGAATGTGATCGACCCTTTCCCTCTATGCTATACTCAACCCAATCCATTCACAAATTCTTCATGTGCGTTCTACTTTGAAACTCGTTCAAATTCTTCACTGTGTCCTTGACAGCTGAAGAAATTGCGAACGGAACTTTTAAAACAAATCTTATCCAAATTTCGCTTTTACCGCTCAAACCGTTCCGCATCCCACGATGCATTATTTTATCCACCCACGATCGCACACGATCTCCACTACACTGTACGTGGGTGACACATGTCGTGAGAAGGGAAGCGGTCAGGCATGTTCGTCCTAAATCTTCGGACGAGCCGTTTCTCACCGTGGCTATAAATACCCTCTCCCTTCCTCACTCTTTTACTTCGCCGATCTCTCTCCCGCCGAGCTCCTCGAAACCCTAGCACCGCCGCTACTCCATCGTCAGCCGGTGAGGAAAAGCTTCACCGCTTTGACCTCTTCGCCGACGTACTCGCGCCCGACCGTGGAATTTCTTCACTCCGCGTCGCCGTAGCTGATTTCCTCTGCCAAGTTAGGGCGGAGAAGATCTGAACAGACGAACTTCTAAACTGTTCATCTCAGTTCGTCGTGTTCTTCACTTCGGGTAAATTAAAAGTTACTTTTATTTACTCGCTTTGATTCTCAAATTTTCTTCAAATTCTTCAAAGGTGTTTATTTCAAATTCCTCACACATATGAACACCTCAAATCTCTTGACTCATTTCACTAAGCTATGATTTTCTTCAAGATTCCTCAATTGTGTGGATCTTCAATCTATACAACTCTGGAACCTAAGATAAAGAACGCTTATTGAAATTCTTCAAGGCTCATCTGGTCAAAATCCTCAAACTTGTTCTTTTGAAAAACCCTCCGAGAACGATATGACCTCTTCAAATTCCTCGCACCTATACTCTGCTCACAGTACAAATGTCTGCTGCTGAATCCCTAGGTTCTCATCAACTTAACTCATTTGCAGCGTTCTCGAAGAAAAACTGCACACTTCTTCAGAGAACTCAATTGTTCAATTTCCTCACCAAGAAAATGGCGATGGCAAGAAGCCGCAAAGGGAGGAAAGAAACCCGAGGTCATGACAGCATTCAAATCCCCGAGGAAATATATGCTGACTATTGCACACCGATGAGGAAAGCAAAAACTAACGCAAGGTGCGATTCAGAAAATTGAACGGAGATGGGCACGGAATGGAAGGAATACCGCTATGTTACACCTAAGTACATGAAGAAATTCGCGTTAAATCCTCCATGCCCAAGAGCTCCTTTGGCACCAGGCCAAATAGCTGATCCCACTAGCGCCAAACGCGTGAGGACTTTCCCGATGAATGGGCTAAACGCCAAGCAAAGTTGGCTAAGCAAGCAAAGGAAGCGGTGAAGAAATTCAATGAGGATTCTGCCGCTGCTGCTGCCACTGAGGTCTCGGCCAAGCCGAGGAAATCGATGCAAAAGAAGTCTGCCAATAAGCCAAGTGCTTCTTCATCTGTGCCCTCACGGCCAAGTTCCTCAGCAGCTCCCTCAAGGCAAATTCTTCAGCAGCAAATTCCTCACGCCGCTACTGTTCCATCAAAGTCCTCAGCTGCTCCGTCCAAACCTTCAGTTCCAGTGCACCTGGCCACTTGTCAAAGGACTGCTGGTTTTTCAATTGCCTCAGGCGCCTCTGCAAATTCCTCAGCTGCTTTCAATTCTTCATCCGGCCCGACTCTGCTGAAGACAAAAGCAACAGCTGGACGTGGTCCTCGGCCTAGCCCAAAGAAGAAACAGCTTGTCGTCCACGTACATCGATGATGAGGCATCGATGAAGAACTTGAAGAAATCATCGAGACCGTCAAGCTAGAGCCGCAAGAGCCAAGGGAACAGCTGTGCCACGCTTTTGGACCGAAGAAAGTCCTCGATTTCATCGACCTCGCACAATGATCCCAATACCCTCTCGCTTGATCTTCCTTTGACACCTGGTCAAAGTCATATGTTGACTCACTTCATTGCTGAAGAAAAATGGAAGTTCGAGAAGGCGAAGGAAATCAAGAAGGCTCAATACAAGAAGGAGAGGTTTCTGAAGAAAAATGTTGTCAAGATGACACCTGAGGAACTTCTTCAAGCCCAAACTGAAATTCAGAACCTCAGCAAGAACTTTGACACGTACTATGCTGATTGGCAAGTTGTCAAGACCAGATTCGTCAATCTGACGAAAAATCTCACAAGTGTTGCTGCACCTGAGCAACATGAAAATCCTCAGGCTGAAGCCTCTGCTCAGCCTAATGAAGAAAATGCCAGCAACGCTGAAGCTCAGCCTGCTGAAGAAAATGCTTATTCCAGGGCTGATGAAGAAATTCCAGCCGCTGAAGAAACTGCCAGGGCACCCACTAGTGGTGCGCCTGAAGAAATTGTTCAAGATAGGGGAACTGCATCAGTTGCTCCTGAAGAAAATGCACCAAATTCCTCAGCTCCTCCTGCGCCAACTCCAACTCCAATTCTTCCATCTGCTTCTGATGTGAAGAAAACAAAGGCTGCGGAACGAGCTGCTGTGAAGAAGAGAAAAGCATCAGCTGCGTCAGATTCTTCGGCTGCGAAGAAAATGAAGCCAATGACCAACTCAGTTGAGAACCCGATTGATGCTATTCCAATTTCCTCCATACCATCAAAGGAAGTAGTTCCTTTTGGAGAAGAATATGAAATTCCAACCGGATCTGATGAAGAACATCAATCTCCTGCTTCATCAGAGAAAATTGATGAAGAAATTGAAGTGGAAGCTGTCCTTCAACCCCAGCCATTCCTCATCGATCATGAAATTCCTCAAGATGGTGCCGAGGAAATTGAAAATGAAGATGTGGATATTGATGCACCACTCCGGAATCAATGATGATTTTGGGAAAATCAACATCCCAATACTCCGCTCTTCACCCCGCTTCAACAAGTTCCTCACTCCCTGCATGCAGATCGTCCAGATCGACTCAAGAAAATCAACCCACGAGTCCTGTGCATGAAGAAATTCCAGCCACTAGCGCCGATGAAACTGCTGCAGCTGCTGAAAATCCTCGGACCGCATGTTGAGGACCAAGAAATTCCTCAAGTCAAGAACCTGAACTTACGGTTCCAGAGGTGGTGATGCAACCGATCGACACACCTCTGCCCAAGCAAAAGAATCCATTTTCAACCAAGCAAAAGTTCAAGGCTGAAGATTTCTTTCTTGAGCATGTGTTCTTCATCGAATATAATCCCTATGATTCTGCTCGGATTAGGAAGAGGCGCTTACGACTGCCACCAAGCCAACTTCTATTCCTCGGTGCTTTTCAACAAGGACAAAATCTTCGATCATGCTCATATTCCTCATGTGGATATGGAGTCGCCGCCGTGCTTTGAGCCCGTCCTAAGTGTTCTTCATGATGCAGGTCTTCTAAACTTTTGCAATCGACATTTGTGATTGGAATGAAGAGCTAATTCTTCAGTTCTATGCAACACTTCACATCACCGGAGACGCTCAAGATGTGACTTCATGGGTCTTGGATTGATGACCGAAAACACCCACTACAAGGCACCAAGAAGTGAATTGCTTGAGCTCTTCCACTCAGTCCTCCGATTGATGGAGCTCGTCGATCTATGAAGAAAAGGAACTTTCAAATCACTATATGCAAGTGCCGATGAAGCCTTTGAAACCAAGGCAAGCTCCAGGACCAAATTCCTCGTCAAGGAATTGTTATATGTGCCTCGAACAGTCTATCGGATTACGACGAAGACTATGAGTCCTATCAAGGGCCACGACTCGAATGATGAAGAAGTCGTTGGCATCATGAAGAATATGCTTTTCAACATCATCCATGGCGTTCCGTCAATTTCCATGATTTCTTCATGAGGACTCGCTAACATTGCCATGTCACCTTTTGAGCTGAAGCCTTATGCACCTTGGATTATGAGATTCATCAGTCAAGATCTTCACCGAATTACAAGGTCGACACTTTGAACCACTGCAGCTACCTGCCTCGATTGAAGTCCTCAAACGACCAATTGCCTCGGTGATGAAAAGGGAAAGGCTATGCTGTGATAGATGAAGGCATTCATCCATTGGATGGACAGTTTATAAGCAGCATCTTACTCCACCAATGATGACTCGCCACACATGACTCAAAGAAGAAATACCTCAGTTAAGCATAGTCCTCAAGCTACTGCACCCAGGGTGATGACTGATCGTGAGTTACTCCTCAGTCTTCATCAGAAGGTTGATCGCAATCACAAGTGGGTTAAACGTCAGTTTGGCACTCTTCTTTACAACCTGACCTCAACTCACAATGCAGTGAGGAAAAACAACTACTATCTTCATGAAACCTTCAAGCGCTCCTGGGCTGTTCTTCACATGTCTACAATGAAGAAGAACTGCAATCAATGGGACTCAAGGAAGAATTTGACTAGTCTGCACCTCCTCCAAGAAATTCAAGAAGGTCAAAGTTCCTTCCTTGGTGGCTAGCTCCTATTCTTCATCTCGCGACCGATGAAAATGAAGATTTGGAAGACATCGCTGCTGGTCCTATCATGACAAACAACCCCGACAATGTCAAGCGCCCGCCTTCAACTTGAAATTCTTCAAGAGCGTTAGTCCTCGGCCGATCCTTTTGGTCATTCGATGACAAAGGGGAGAAATTTGAGTTAGTCTTCAAGCGGGTCTCGTTTTTGTCTATATACAATATTTTATTAAGTTACAACTCTCGTTCTTCTGAAACCTTTTATTGGATCGAGTTGTAAACTTAAACCCGATGGTGCTTTGATGCTTTTGATGCATTATGCTTTTGCTCTATGCTCTGATTACAGTAGTGAAAATCTTCAAATCGATATGGGATCTGATACTTATGAAGAGTTTCAAATTCCTCATACGCATTGGGCTCTGATACTCTATACATTATCTTGCATGCTCTGCATATCATCAAGCACCATATTTCATCATGCATTTCAAATTCCTCATATTATATGTCAAATGCGTGTATGAATTACAAGATATAGGGGGAGATCTCCATGATTCAATTCTTCAAATGTGCATTGCCTCAAAAGCAATTTCCTCACTATGCACATCTTCAGGGGGAGTTCTTCTATATCTTGCAATCAAAATCCTCATTATCAGTATTTACACTTCATATGTTTATCCCCGTTGAAAACTTAACCTGTATTGTCATCAATCACCAAAAAGGGGGAGATTGTAAGTGCATCTAGTGCCCCTTAGTGATTTTGGTGTATTGAAGACTTATAGGTTAAGTAACTAATGCGTTTGTGAGTGTACACAGGTCTATAAGTCTATGAGGAGTTTGATATTTACAAAGAAAGTCGACCCTAAAATGAATTTCTTCAAGTGAAGAATTTGATATTCGAAGACTTTACAAGACTTTGAAAGTGAAGAAATTGGTGTGACCTTGAAGACTTGGTATTCATTTGAGGAACATGAAGCGTGAAGACTTTTGTTTTCGTAGTTTCATTTTCCTTTCTTGAGTCATAGGAAACACCGTCTTCGTTAAAGGGGTCGAGGAAATACTAAGGAAAAATTTCCATTTGATGCTCAACTCAAAATCCTACACCTACCAATCCCTTCGAGTGAAGCCTTTGAAATCTCATACAGATTCAGTCAATTTCTTCATGAATGAGACGAAGCTCTTCTGGTCACTGAGGAATTTGTTCTGACTGAGGAGTTAGGAATTCGCCAGTGCGAATTGCCTACACAGTGAGGAACATGATAGCCCTGAGGAATTTGATATTCCAATTTCCGACCGTTGCTATGCTGCGCGCCAGCTGTCCCCAAAATATCTCCACCTAACGGTCATATCATTGAAGGGCATTTATGTCTTATCATGTCGGGCTGCTCCCTAGGCTATAAATAGCCGCCCCCTACAACCACTAGTTGGTTGGCTGCTCCGAGAGAACTTGACACTTGTCATTTGAGAGCAACCCATCCTCTGAAGACTTTGAGTGAAAATCATCAAGTGAGGAAAAACCCAAAGTGAGGAAAAACCCAAAAACCAAACCCCAACAAACCCAAAGTGATTGAGCATCACTGAAGAAATTGATCCCGCGTGGATCCGACGCTTTTTACCTTTGAAGACTGTGCTTCTTCCAGACGGTTAGGCGTCACGGTCTAGTGCATCCAAGAGGAATTGTGGATCGCCGAGTGACCAAGTATGTGAAGGTTTGGAAGTCGCCTGAAGACTTACCACGAGTGATTGGACGAGGTCTGCGTGGCCTTTGTTCAAGGAGAATACGGTGAGGACTTGGTGTCCTGAGCTTCGTGCTCAAGGATCGGGTGTCCGGACTGCGTGTCCTCGAGTTTAAATACTCAGCCGCTCAACCAGACGCATAACCGAGACAGCAGTTGGAACTGGTCTACCAAATCATTGTCTTCACCAACCTGACTGGTTCTATTTCCTCAACCCTTTCATTTCCTCATTACTATGTTGAGTGTTTGTCATATCTGTGTTTGAAGACTTTGACTGAAGACTTTCTCAATTTCCTCGCCCAATTTCTTCATCTGCTTTGTCTTCATCTTGTGTTATCCTGTGATTACGCTTTCTGTACTCTGTGATTGTCCTCATTTCATCATGATGACTATGCTTGTAATCTGCTGTGTTTACTACTGAGTACTTATTCCGCTGCATGTATTTCTTCACTAAGGAATTTCCTCACCGGCAAATTCCTCAGTGAAGAATTTGTAAAATTCATAAAAATCGCCTATTCACCCCCCTCTAGTCGATATAACGCACTTTCAGGGCCGCCGTCGACGTGGTGCTCGCCGACGACCAACTCCACCACCCACAGGTGCGGAAGGACTCAAGGAACCCGTAGGTACCCTCCTTTGCCCCTACCTCGCCGTGGATCGCCGCCAGCGACCACCGTAGCCCTCCGGCGCCGGCGACTCTGTTTTCAAATTCAAACCTGACGGGTGGGACCCCTCGTCATCTTTTTCGTTTTTTCGAACCGTTTTCTGAAAGCGCCTTCGGGCAGAATACGTTTTCCTTTGGGGTTGGCGTGTTTCACATCGAAACGTTTTCTGTTTTTATAAAACCTTAATAACTTTTAAACAACAGATGATTTTGAATTGATTCTTTTTCTGTCTAGTTTTTTATCATATTTATTTGAAAAATATTTGGAACACTTTTTGTGCACACACGGTATTTACGTTAGTATGCTTTTTCTTCATACCGTAGATACCGGAGGAGGTGACGGAACCGCAAACTTCACCGAGCTAGAATCCGGCTACTCCAAACCAGGCAAGCATGTTTGAACCTTTGATATGATGAGTGTTCTGCATGTTTGCTTGAGTAGTTATTTCATGGCATGTCATATAAGCATCAGTAAGTGTTATAATGCATGCAAAGCAACTGTAAGTGAGCTCTGAAACCTGATGTGTTATTTGATGGAGATAACCTGATCATGTGGTGACATGAAAGGTGGTAAGATGGTATTGTTGAAGCATGCCAGTCTTACGCCAAACCGTTTGACTCCAGTGTTGACGTGGATCAAGTCACGTTACCGCCCGTCTCCTTTTTGTGTGCTACCACATGTTTTCGGCAAAGAATACGGTCTAGTAGGTTGCAAACCTCCTTCCTCGTACACACCAATTAGAGGGGCCGGGATGAGGGTTCCATGGCCCTGGATTAAAGCCAGTCTTCCGGTCAGGGGGCATGGGTGTTTCCGGTTGGACCGAGAGGGGGGCACCCCTTAGAGCGCGCGATATAAATTTGATCCCATGCTATTCGAGGTTGTGACCTCCCCGCCTTAGAGTTTTTCTTGAACGTTGCCTAGGGTGATTCCTGGCAATGGGATGTGAAATAGGTGTGTACTGGTTAGATGTGTTTCTTCTAAAATACCGTAAACGGAACTAGTCCTTTGTGACTACTGAAATCCGTTAACTGTGGTTAAAGAGTACAAACTCTGTAGAGTCAAAACCATTCAAGTAACCGTATCTATGGTCAAGGACTATGATCAACTTATCCATGTCAGTGTCAGTCTCAACGTCCGTCTCAGTGACAATCTCCGGTGAGTAAACATGAGTGTTAAACCCGGGTGAATGTTATTCCCGTGGATGGACAAACTTGTTTAGTGTTATGTAATATTTCCTTGGAATGATTTAAAGTCGTGAATCGCGTGATTTCGAATGATGAAATATAAGCCCTTTATGTGACGTCGCTTAGACGTCCGACTGTGGCACTACTATCATTTACTTTCAATATAAGCCCTTTATGTGATGCCGCTCAGACGTCCGACTGTGGCACTATTGTCATTTACTTTGAACATAAGCCCTTTATGTGATGTCGTTCAGACGTACGACTGTGGCATTCTTGTATTTACTTTTGATATAAGCCCTTTATGTGATGTCGCTCAGACGTCTGACTGTGGCAATCTTGTTATTTTCCGTTGATATAAGCCCTTTTCGAGATGTCGCCTAGACGTCCGACTGTGGCATGCACTGTCGTCTTTATTTCAATATAAGCCCTTTATGTGGTGTCGCCCTGACGCCCGACTGTCGCATGTTAATTTATTCTTACCTTTCGAGGCGTCGCTTCAGACACCCGATCGGTCTTCAGTTATTTTTATAGGGATTTCGGGAGGACTACCGCCTGACTTCCTTTTTATTTTCCGTACCGTACAATAATCTGCTCATGTGCATCATGATTGCATTTGTTATATCTTATGTCCAAACTGTCTTGCGAGTACATTCAAAGTACTCACCTGGCTTGTTGATTTGGCGAGATGTTGACGAAGGCGATCTTATGGATGAAGAGTTCGATAGCGAGTCCGACGCCTAGAGGAGTCCCGGTCAGTCTCGTGCGATCCTGGAATTGGTCACTTGTATCATATACGCTTCCGCTACCCGAATAAAATCATTGAGCCCCACTCCGGCGCTCGATGAGCTGTAAGATTTAGGAGTCACGTCATCCACTCCACTGTGACATATCCACCACCACTTCTATTACGAGTCAGTAGTTATGACACCATACCCTTGTGTCATATTCGCCCTTATGTATTATATCGGCGTGCTTGTAATAAATTTTTGAGCAGCCTCAGCTCAACCTTGTATAATATTTAGTACTTCTGGATTTCTGTATCAAGGTTTTGTCTACCAGTAAGGAAGATTCTCCTATACTGGAAATATAAGGGTCGGTTCCTCAATAATTATTTTATTGAAAAACCGGTCGTGACATAATTTCACATCACTCTATATTATTTTTCAAGACTAACCTATTAGTTCAATGCATAGTGTCATCTGTTGTTTTCTGCTTGTTTTGGTTACAGAAAATATATAGCTACGAAGGTCCAAACATGATGAGATTTTTTGACGATTTTTTTGGAACATAGGGAACCCTGGAAGATTTGGGAGACAAGGAGAAGAAGCTCGAGGGCCCCACACCCAGGTCACGCGTGCAAGGGGGTGGATGTGCCACCCAGGCTTGTGGGCCCCTTGAGCCTTCGTTTGCCCTAATTTTTGGCCTTTAAATATCGATATATCCAGAAACGCTTGGAGCGAGACCCAAAACAATTTTGTCACTGCCGCAAGCCTCTGTTCCGAAGTGATCCCATCTAGAGCCCTATTCTGGAGTTCAACCGGAGGGGGAAACCATTGGCGTGGCCATCTTCATCAACCTTGCTGCCTCCATGATGGTGTGTGAGTAGTTTCTTCAGGACCTACGGGTCTCTTGTAGTAGCTATATGGCTTTCTCTCTCTCCATCTCTCTCTATCTCTATCTCTATCTATCTCCCTCTCTCTATTTGTCTCTATCTCTCTCTCTCTATTTGTCTCTATCTCTCTCTCTATCTCTCTTGGATCTTCAGTACCATGTTCTCTTTTGAGATCAATCCGATGTAATTCTTGCGGTATGTTTGTTGGGTTCCAATGAATTGTGGACTCATGGTCAGATTGTTCATTGATTTCTATTGAATCTCTTGAAGTTTCGTTGACGCATAATTAAATAGCGATGTATACTTTCCGATCTATGAGTTATTCTCTAGCGAAGATAGACGAGTAGTTCTTCAGAGCATGTGGTGCATGTGGTGATTTCTATATCCCAGTGATAGAAAGGGACAAGACACGTCTTTTCATTGTTGCCACTAAGTATAAAACAATGGGGATTCATCTTATTGCTAGATTTCTTCTGGTCTACATTATGTCATCTTGCTTATTGTGTTACTTTGTTTCTTGCCAACTTAATACTTTGGGATTCATGCTAGATAGCGGTCTTGGGGTGGAATAATAGTAGTAGATGCAGTTGGATTGACAGTCTACTTATCACAGACGTAACCCTGTAGGAGATAATACCATGAATGATCATAGTTATAAATTGCTAGTTTTCTATCAATTGCCCAACAGTAATTTGTCTACCATGCCACTACCTTCTTTCGAGAGATATGCCACTAGCGAACCTATGGCCCCCGGTTCCATTCTCCATTAATACAAAGTTGTCATAATTTTCCTCTTTTATTTTCCTTTACTCTTTGTTTACTATTATCGCTATCTATGTGCTTTTAATCTTGTAACTGGCAAGGCAATGGGACTGACAACCCCCTTACCAAGTTGGGTGCAAGCATTTGTTTTGTGTTTGTGTGCGGTGTTGTTTACATTATTATCTTGGTGACTCCTACTGGTGCGACAAACCTTGGTTCTGAACCGAGGGAAATACTTTCTGTTGTTGTGCTATACCACCTTTCCTCTATGGGGAATCCAACAACTCCTACTGGAGTACTAGAATAATTTCTGGCGTTGTTGCCTGCGGGTCAACATCTACAAAATCATTTACATGCACACAAACACCTTATTTGCTTATTGATTTCTTGCCTAGTTATGCTATCTTTATCGTTGACTCAAAAATGGAAAAAATAATATAAAATATATATGGATCCTTCTCCACTAGCTAGACTTTTCAAAAATTCTAATTATGATAAAGCAAAATCTAGTGATAAAATTTTTATTCCTATGAGCTATCTGAAAGAAAAGATGAAGTTGAGTGCGCTTCGTTATCTTTATGAAGTTTTTCCTGAAAATTATGAATCTGAAAATTGCTATGAAGTGTTAAAAGATGAATTTTATAAAATGATTAATGAAAGTCCCTTGAATGAAAAGTATGATTGCAATGATATTAGTATGAATTCCATGAATATCGATTGTGATAATGATATGCAAAGCTATAAGCTTGGGGATGGTGAGTTCGATGAGCATGATATTTTTAGTCCCACTACCAATGAAGAAATTATAGAAAGAAAAATATGATAATCTTTATGATTCAAGCGATGAAGATGACACACTTGATATTGCTTTTTTGGTGACACTATGTCTGCAGGCACTATTGATGATGTTGTTGTTATGCTTACTAATTACTATGATGATCATGATTGGGGAGATAATTAGGATGCTTCTTTTGGTTTCAAAAATTTATTTGAGCCTCATGATGTATCTATTTATTATGATAATATTTGCAATGCTATTGAGTGTGCATTTGGAAGAGTGTCAATCTTAGGTAGAAACAATCCCACTACTTTGGAGAATATTTAATCATATGAAATTTTTGATAAAAGTGGGTTTGGAGAGGTCATGACTTCAGTTGATGTTAATCATAGTATCTCAGAAGATTATAAAATTCGTATACATGGTGGATCATGAAGAGATCGTTTTACATGATAGTTATATTATTGAATATGACTATGATCCTACATGTAATTATTTCCATACTGGCAATTATGGTTATATAAATCTTGATGTGACTAAATTACCTCTCTTTATGTCAAAGTTATTAAAGTTTCATTCTTCTTCCTTGAGTATGCTAAATATTGCTTGCCTTGATAATTTGTTTATTTATAAAATGCCTATGCATAGGAAGTGGGTTAGACTTAAAAGTTTTAGTAACATGTTATTTGATGCTCTATCTATGCTTCAATTCTTGTCTTTCATGTGAGCATCACTGAAATCTCAAGCATATCTTAATGGCTATAAAGAAAAAGCTTGTTGGGAGACAACCCAATAGTTATCAATCATGTTTTTTGTGAGTAAACATGATTATTGCTACTATAGTAATTGTGGTCTTATCTTTTATTTTGCTTTTAGTGCAAGTTAAACCTGTAGGGTGATGTGAATGATTGTTTATTTGGTTTTGTGCAGAAACAGAAACTTTTGGATCCAGTGTTTGAATTTTTGTTATGTAGTGGAACGCGATCAACTGCTGAAATTTTTACACAGCACTGAGTTGCAAATTCTCTGTGTTGTCCTAAATTTTTCAGAAGTTTTGGAGTTCCATAAGTGTGATGATAAATTACATCTTTACATAATTTTTTGTTTTTTGACATATTCTGTTCTGTTTTCTTAGTTTGCTTGTTTTGGAGTTTCCATGTCCTATATTGGGGAGTATAAATTGTGGTAATGATAGAATACAGTAGATATCATCTGAGAATAATTATTAATCTTATCTTGACAGTGCATGAGTGAATGATTTATTTTTAAACTAACAACGCCTATCTCCCTTCTTCCCGGATCGTTGCAATATGGGTGTAACGCCCTTGATGCGGCTATATCTCCCACGTGTCGAAGCACGACTTAGAGGCATAACCGCATTGAAAGCAATGTCGCAAGTGAGGTAATCTTCACACAACCCATGTAATACATAAGGAAAGAGATACATAGTTGGCTTACATTAGCCACTTCACACAAGACATAAATAAACATCCATCATTCAGATTACACTCAAGGTCCGACTACGGAACCAAAATAAAAGAAGATACCCCAAATGCTACACAGATCCCGATCGTCCCAACTGGCTCCACTACTGATCATCGGGAAAAGACACATAGTAACGACCACGCCTCGTCGAACTCCCATTTGAGCTCGGTTGCGCCACCCGTGACCGCATCATCGGCACTGCAACTGTTTTGGTAGAATCTGTGAGTCACGGGACTCAGCAATCTCACACCATGAGATCAAGACTATTTAAGCTTATAGGAAGGACAAATTTGTAAGGTGGAGCTGCAGCAGCGACTAGCATATATGGTGGCTACATTCGCAAAAGAGAGCGAGAAGAGAAGCAAGGCACGGTCGTGAAGCTAGTAGCGATCAAGAAGTGATCCTGAACTACTTACGCCAAACATAACTCCAACACCGTGTTCACTTCCGGACTCCGCGAGAAGAGACCATCACGGTTACACACGCGTTGATGTGTATTCTATTTAAGGTCAACTTCGGGTTTTCTACAACCGACATTAACAAATTCCCATCTGCCTCATAACCATGGGCACGGCTTTTGAAAGATAATACCTGCAGGGTGTCCCAACTTAGCCCATTATAAGCTCTCACGGTCAACGAAGGATATTCCTTCTACCGGAAGACCCGATCGATCTCGAATCCCGGACTACAAGACATTTCGACAAAGAATAAAACAAGACCAAGAAAGCCGCCCGATTGCCGACAAATCCCGATAGGAGCTGCACATATCTCGTTCTCGTGGCACATCCGGATAAGTCAAGCTACGAGTAAAACCAAGCCTCGAGTTTCCCGTGGTGGCCCCGCAGTCTGCTCGGTTCGGGCCAGCACTCGAAGGATCACCGTCCGGGGTTAAAATAAAGATGACCCTCGGGCTCGCGAAACCCGGGGAAAAAGGCTTAGGTGGCAAATGGTAAAACCAATGTTGGGCCTTCTTTGGAGTCTTATTCAAAGCGAACTGTCAAGGGGTCCCATAAATCACCCAACCGTAAGGAACGCGAAATCAAGGAACATAACACCGGTAGGACGGAAACTAGGGTGGCAAGAGTGGAACAAAACACCAGGCATAAGGCCGAGCCTTCCACCCTTTACCAAGTATATAGATGCATTAATTATAGCAGATATATATTGTGATATCCCCAACAAGTAAACATGTTCCAACAAGGAACAACATCTCCATGTTCCAATAAGGAACAGACTTTATCTTCACCTGCAACTAGCAACGGTATAAGAGGGGCTGAGCAAAGCGGTAACATAGCCAAACAACGGTTTGCTAGGAAAGGATGGTTAGGGCTGACATGGCAATATGGGTGGCATGATATAGCAAGTGATAGGCATCATAGCATAGGCATAGCAAAAGAGCGAGCAACTAGCATAGCAAAGATAGAAGTGATTTCGAGGGTATGGTCATCTTGCCTGCAAAGTTCTCAGAGTTGTCGAAAGCTTGATCCTCGTGAGCGTTCTCAACAGGTTCCTCGTTCACGTACTCCTCTCCCGGCTCTACCCAAAGCAAGAACACAAACAAAGGAACCACAATAAATCACGGTGCAATGCACAAGCAACATGATGCAATATATGGCATGATATGCGAGATGTGATATGCAATGCATATGCGTGCTCGGAAGGAAAATGATGAACCAGGCATCAACTTGGCAAACCAAGTATGCCGCTGAAAGATGAGATGATTTCGTTGAAATCGATATAAAGATCACCGGAATCGGATGCACGGTTTGCAAATGACAAGCAAAACAAGAATGGCACAAATCTGCCATTAACAAAGATGATACCACTTAGCAAGCAACAAGAAATTAAGCTACTGCACCCAAACGTATCAACAAAGCATATGGCAGTGATCTACTCAAGATGCTTGACAAAAGATGAACACTGAGCTACGGCTAAATCACAACATAACAGGTTCAAACAAGCATGGCAAAAGTGCAAAACATATCAGCTTCACAGACTTAGTGAAATTACTGAACATGGCAAAATCAGCATCAGGAAGCAATGTTCAGAGCAAGAAAAAAACATGCTACAGGAACTTATAATGGCAAAACAAGGCATGGCATGAATCTACTCAAAGCATAGAACAAAATTCCCTTACTGACCATAAGCCAAAAAGGATCACAAAATAAAATATCACTCATGTCAATATAGCAAGTTTCATAATGATTCAAAGAATGGGGCATGACAAAAACAGATAACGAGTAGGCATGTTTAAGAGCTCGATGCACTCACTACAGAGAATTATATGATAAACTAAGCATACCTACATCAAGAAGACATGGCATAGAAGATATACTTGGCAAGAACAACATCATAGCATACAAGGATAAACTACAACAACCTTGGCAAAATTGAATAACTTGTAACCAATCTGCCAGGAAACATTTTATAGCAAAAGTAGAGCTCGATTGACTCAAGCTATGGCACTCCATAATTGCAAACAAAGGCATAGATGGATATAGCATAACCATATGTTCAAAACATCCTTACTGAAGTATCTCAAAATATGCATGGATCTCTCGGTAGCATCAAGTTAACATAGCATAAAAATATCAGCAAAACAGGGGCTGAAATCAGCAACATCATGACACCTAGTTTGCATGCTTGTTCTAGTCACCACAGAGGTCACAAAAATACATGGCATACACCCCTGGAAAGATGGCATGGCATATTACAAAACACATGTAGGACTCAAATTCATAGGATGCACACATCAATCATGGCAAAAATGACTAAAGTGCATGTTCTATTAAGAATCTGAAACTAACATCACATAGCCCTCTTCTAACAGCATTTCGGGCACCAAGATGAGCTCAAATGAAAATGATGCAATGAGATGAAATGATCTACTCATCGAGGCGAACATTTTGACATATTACACGCACGAAACGGAGCAATATGCAGAGAGTTATGGCATGACGAAAATGCATGAAAATATTAGCAGAAAAAGGACTTGGATGAATTTGGGGGAGAAAGTCAACCGATGCGTGGATCTAGGGTTCGGCTGCGCGGAAGCCGAGGCGAGGCCGGCTCTCGCCGGAGTTCGTCGGGGCGAGGAGGAGGGTCGCCGGAGGAGGGAGAGGCCGGCCGGCCGCGGGCGGCGGGCGGCGGCCGGCCGGGCGCCACCGGCGGGACGGACGGGCGGCAGGCGGCGACGGGCGGCCGGTGAGGGCGGCGGCGGGCCGGCCGGCGAGGCCCGGAGCAGAGGCGGAGGCGGCGGCGGCAGCGGCGTGGCGGGCGCAGCGCGCGCAGTCGAGCGCAGGAGGGCAGCAGGCTGGCCAAGCGGCCGACGGCGCGCGCGGCGGCGTGCGTGCACGCAGCAGCTCTTCGTTCGCCGGCGCGGCGGCGGACGCGTCCGTCCGATCCGGACGTGTCCGTGGCGCGCGAGGGATTTCGTCTAGGGTTTCGGGGGAAATGATCCGAGATTTGGAGGGGGAGATGTATATTTATAGGTAGAAGGAGCTAGGAATCTCCAAATGAGGTGCGGTTTTCGCCCACACGATCGTGATCCGACGACAGAGAGCATGGAAGTGACTTAGATGGGTTATTGGGCTGTTTTGAAGGGGTGTTGGGCTGCAACTTAAAAGAGGCCTTTGCGAGGGTGCGGTTAGCCGTTGGAGTACTAAACGAGCTCCAAATGACCCGAAACTTGACCGGTGGTCTACCGGTGGTATACCAAGGCCACTTGACAAACCTCGGTCCATTCCGAGAAAGTTTAGTACCCGCTCACGGAAAAACGTAAAAGGGGACGCCGGGGGACATAGGAGTGCCGGATTGCAAAACGGACAACGGGAAAAACGCTCGGAATCATGAGACGAACACGTATGCAAATGAGATGCACATGATGACATGATATGAAATGCATGACATGGACAAAATGCAAAAAAAAAAACGAAAGACAAAAACCCAACCACGGAGGGAATATCATATCACAATGCCGAAAATGGCAAGAGTTGGAGTTACAAATATGGAAAGTTACATCCAGGGTGTTACAATGGGATAAATGGAGATTGCTTTAGCTATTTCACGGGGAGACCCTTAATTACTATTTGGTAACCAGAGTGGTAAATGGTAGTGGCATATGTGATACGGGGCTGCTGCATGTATGCATGTATCTGTACTTGGCTCCACTCATAAAGAGAAACATATAAAGTGGCTTAGAAATTCGACGTAGAATTATACTTAGGCATCGGTCGTGTTAGATACATATTACTGGGGAAACGGGACTCTCTGTGAACGTTTTAGTCCTATCGATTTTAACGGTCGTTACTCACGTCTTGCACTACTTTAATTTACTTTTGCAATTTACATTTTTGTTCATCACCTCACTCAATATTTCAAATCATTTTGATTTTTCTTTGGATTGCAATTAACTTGCAGGAACTGTTATTTAAACTCTACAAGAGACAAAGACCGATTCCTGTGGTCCTTGTGAGATCGATACTCTTACTTCGAAAAGGCTACAATTAAACCTTGTGCAATTGCAGGACATCAGGCAACATCCTAAACCTCCCTTGATTCTTTCTACAATTTTTTATGAGTTTCAAAACATTGTCTATGAATTATGGATGTTTTATAATTTCACTAATGTCCAAACTTCACTGCTTGTTGTCATTATTAGGTGGTCTACGTATCTGGATGTATTTTTATTATTTTTGGTATTCGTTGTACTACCATGATTGAAGATGAATAGATCAGAAGTTTTCACACAGAAAAAAACTAACCATTTTCCATGCTTGCTAGTGATGTTTCACAATTTTCTAAGTTTTCATTGCCTAGGCTGCCACGTGTGCAACACCACTATCACATTATCCACTAAAAGCGCTTTGAGTCAGGGGAGATATAAATTTGTTTGGCATAAAATCACTATCAAGTTATAAGTTCGGGATCAGTTTATCTAGTCTAATCTTAAAGATTAGAGACCAAAACTGGATTTGAAAAATACTTCAAGGACCAAGAGGTAAGTATGTTTTTAGGACAAGTGCCTCCAGGGATAGACCAAACATATGGAGCAACTAATTTGGGGGGTGTTCACTGGGCGTCCCAACACACACTTTTCCTGGGCGGGAGCACACCATGTGGCGCGTCCAACCGCTGCCATGTGGCGCGCATTGGATGCTTCTCACATCAGGATATTTTTTTTCCTCAATTTGTTCTTGGGTTTATGGTTTTTTAGGTCTATTTTTGTTCTTCTAGGTTTTTTTTGGCTATTTTTATTTCTTTGATTTTTCTCCTTGGGCGTCCCAACACACACTTTGCCTGGGCGGGAGCACACCATGTGGCGCGTCCAACCGCTGCCATGTGGCGCGCATTGGATGCTTCTCACATCAGGATATTTTTTTTCCTCAATTTGTTCTTGGGTTTATGGTTTTTTAGGTCTATTTTTGTTCTTCTAGGTTTTTTTTGGCTATTTTTATTTCTTTGATTTTTCTCCTTGGGCGTCCCAACACACACTTTGCCTGGGCGGGAGCACACCATGTGGCGCGTCCAACCGCTGCCATGTGGCGCGCATTGGATGCTTCTCACATCAGGATATTTTTTTTCCTCAATTTGTTCTTGGGTTTATGGTTTTTTAGGTCTATTTTTGTTCTTCTAGGTTTTTTTTGGCTATTTTTATTTCTTTGATTTTTCTCCTTCAGGAGCGTGAAAGCAAAGTAGTGCTTGACATGAAGCATGATTGTGCTCCCGCGTGAATTTTATTTTTTTCTTCTCATGTGAAAGCAAGTACGACTGTGCTTTTCTGAAAAAATGAAGCACAAGCTTGCTTTCATGTGACGCACAATTGTGCTTCTATAAAAAGTGAAGCATAGTTGTGCTTCCACATTTTTGTGTGAAAAACACAACTGTGTGCTTCTCCGAAAAATTGAAGCATAATTATGCTTCCACGTGAGCTTCTTACAGAAGCATAACAGTACTTCACATAGAAAAAGTGAAGCACATTTTAGTATAGGTGCAAAGCATAGTTTATTATAGTTTTGAAGGACGGTTTAATTTAGTTTGGAGAATAATTTTTTCTCAAAGAAAAGTTCGTCGAAACTTATCAATATGGGATCTAGTTTTAAAGATCGCTTTATACATAACGGTGAAAATGGTTCGTGATTTGGATGTATCGTTCGAGCAATAAATCATGTTGAAAAAATCTAAGAAAACAAGCACAAATAGACAACCTCTCATCCACCACCCGGGATGAGAAAAATCATCAAAATTCTCTGGTTGAGACAAGTGACGTGTATGCAGTGCGTCATTTGTCACCATCAAAAAAGGTGGAAGTAAGCTTTTGCAATGGGTACCCTTGTTAGTTATTTCGCCATATCGTAACAACCTCCCAAGATGTTGTTTTGCGACATCAACCTTCATGGGCAGAAGTATGGGTCGGACACACACATGCTGCATGGAGAGCCCAAGGAACGAGTGTTCCCCCCTGTGCGACAGTGCAGCTGATATGTATCCGCTCCGAGCGCTAAGGCTCCGATCGCCTACGCGCTCGCAACAGGCCTGCCCATTCAATCGTGCTACGGGGTTCTCGCAGCGGCCAGCTTTGGGAACATTTTGGAAGCTTCCCGCCAGCTTTGGGAGCTTTTGGGCTGTTTTCTTTCTTTGTTTGCTGTTGTTTTATAGGTTTTTTGGTTTCTTATTTTTTTTCTGTTTCTATTTTTTGTCTTTTATGCTCGTCTCTTTTGTTTTATTCAATAATGCACAAATTTCAAAAAAAAACGAATTTTTGAAAAAATACGCATTTAAAAAATCATGCTTTCAAAATATATATTTTTAATGTTCAGAATTTCAAATATGTTCACAATATCAAGAAATGTTCACAAATTTAAAAGATTGTCACTTTTCGGATAATGTTCAAGATGTCAAAATTGTTCGCAAACTTTTTATTGAATTCCCGAACATTTTAAGAATCCATGAACATTTTCAGAATTTCATGAACGTTTTTTGAGTTCTTGAACATTTTCTAAATTTAATCATTTATTGTATTCAATTTCCTCGAACATTTATTGAATCGGTGAACTTTTTGGTATTCGCGTGAACATTTTTTGAATTCTGAACATTTTTATTTTTATTTTTTAGGACTATTTTGAATTTGAATTTTCATGAGTTTCTTGAATTCATGAAGATTTTTTGAATATCATGAATATGCTTTGAATTCATGAATATTTTTTGAATTTCACGAATATTTTTTGAATATGTGAGAGCAGTTTTTTTCTAATTGAAAACATTTTGTTTTGTGTTTATGGAATTTTTCAAAATATAAATTATCTGATCGAGAAAATGAAATGAGAAAAAAAAAACATCCGCCATCTGGCTTGGTCAGGCCCATCCGAGCGAGAGAAGCGGGCGACGCGTGGCAGACGCGCACATATCGCTCGCAGCGAGCGATACACAGAATAGCCCGTGTGACAGAGCGGGCTTGCACGACAATATATAGTACGCTCCATGCCCGGGCGCATGGTGCTCTACCGCACTTGTGTCGCCGCGCCATCCATTGCTCTGGCCTTAGGTGTTCAGTGTTCACTTAATGTTCATCCAAGAAAAAGAACACGTAAATGCTAACTGGCGACCGTTTGCTGGGGGGCAATCCCCGCAAACGCTCTCACTGTCCCGTGAGATTCGTTGCATGAATCTTGCTACAAGGACTAAAGACACATATGAGTTTTAAACCGTTCGCTGTGATACAAAAGCCAGCAAACCATATCCTATTTCAAAACCCAACCACTCATCAAACTCGCTAGCTACGTGGGTCTCCACCGAACGAACCTGGGATTGAATCCCAGACCCTCCTTTTTCTCTCCCTTTTTATCTAGATGGCGAAATAATATATATTTTTTCACTTAGGCACATGGCATTTCTACTAAAAGAAATTAACACGGCAGTTTTATTACTAAGAGGATGTTTTTTCACTTAGGTACATGGTCATTTTACTAAAAAAATACTAACATGGCAGTTTTCATAATTTTTTCTACATGGCAGTTTATATTATTAAAACATGGCATTTTTATTATAAGAGGTTGCCATTTTTTTTATTTAGAGGTTGGTTATTTTCTCTAATGTTCACACGTCAAGTTTGCTTTTGTATTGTCCCTTCGGGGATATCCAATAAAGTTTTCTTTCGTACATGGCAGCTTTATTATTAATAACATGGCATTTTTATTTTTAATAATGATATGAAAATTTCATTTTTAGGAGGATGCCAGTTTTCTTTTTAGAAGGTTGGGATTTATTATTATTGTTATCATGCCAATTTTATCATTGAAGATGGTAAGAGCATTGCAAGTTTTTCTGTTGGCATTGCAATCTTATTTTTTATTTTCATTTGGTACGATTTTTTTTATGATTTTTGCACACTGGACAAAAAAAATGTACATCATATTTTTTTTTGTTTTAGGTCCATGACAAATACAAAGAAGAAAAGAGTTACCTGGGCGTATGGCCTATCACGGGTTCGCCCTGGATCTCCCACCTGGCGAACCTTCGAACAAGTTAGCCAAACATTCGCTTTATCTGCTTCCCCTGGGAACGGAAGCGTTTGACAGGACTTTCTCCCAGGAGCGCGGGAAGCACCTACCTGTTTCCTGGTTCGTTTTCTTCACTTTTGTTTTTTGTTTTTCATTTTTTGCTTTATTTATTTATTTATACTTTAAATTATTTTAAATGCATATATTACAAAAAACACTATTCAAAAATACATTCAAAAAATGTTGCACGAGTATTTGAAAAATGTTAAATAAGTATTCAAAAATGTTGAACAAGAATTTGAAAAATGTTGAACAAGTATTTGAAAATATTGAATAAATACTATAAATGATGAACAAGTATTTGAAAAATGTTGAATACATATTAGAAAATGTTGACGAGTATACAAAATGTTGAAAATTTATTTTAAAAATGTTGACCAAGTATTTGAAAAAATGTTGAACTAGTATTTAAAAATGTTAATGAAGCATTCGGAGAAATTGTTGAACAAGTATTTAAAAAGATGGTGAAGCATTTGAAAATGTTGAACAAGTATTTGAGAAATGCTAATCAAGCATTTAAAAAATGTTGAACAAGTATTTAAAAATGCTAATTAAGCGTTTGAAAAATGTCGAAGATGTATTTGAAAAATATTGAAGATGTATCTGAAAAATGTTGAATGAGTATTTAAAAACATGTTAATCAAGCATTCGGAAAAAGTTGAACAAGTATATGAAAAATGTTGAACAAGTATTTAAAAATTGTTGATGATGTATATAAAAATGTTGAGCAAAGTGTTTAAAATGTTGAACAAGTACTTGAATAGTGTTGAACAAGTATTTGAAAAGATGTTGATCATGTATATAATAATGTAGAATGAAAAAAGAGAACCAAAATTGAAAACCGAAAGAGGAAAACAAAAAAATGGAGAAGAAAAAAAGGAAATAAGATACGAAGAAATAAAATAAAATAAAATAAATGAAAAAGAATAAGTGGAGAAGAAAAAGGAAAGAAACAAAAGAAAACGAAAAAACCCTGAAAAAAGGAATAAAACAGAAAAACGTGGAAACAAAATCAGCTCTTTTACATTAAAGGTGATCGCGCCTTAAAGTCCTGAAGATAGCCAGTTATAAGCTAGGAGTATTAGGGTCCAAACAACAATAGCGACCTCAGCACACCGCACAAGCTGTCAAACTTTTGGGCCGTCAGCGTACCACGCAGCTTAGCACACACGTAATTTCAGTAGATACATGTGGTGCTCATCACCACAACTCCAGTACACAAAAAAATATATAACAATTGTCACCGAAGTACAAATACATTAGCTACAGTACACACGACGCAGCGCCACATCAGTTAATCATATCCAACCTGCAGACGATCCTCCACCAGGGCGCTCAGAAGCCACGTGATCTCTGTTGTTCAGCTGGTCCATGTAGGCCTGAGGATACCTTCACAGGGGGAACACAAATCTATTTAAACTTTGGACCGGTGCGTATGATTTATTGTTTAGTTTTTTCGAAAAAATATGCCGTTGGTAACTGATGTGGTTATTTATACTCCAACGTGTGTGCCTAGATTTACCAGCTTCTTTATTTTGCGGGTGAGATTTACCAGCTTTTCACTGATTGACATGTAGAAAAACATACCCAATTTGCATGGAGGTATCATGCTCCGGGTGTAGTACTCTGGAGCTACACTGCCCTCCGTCTTGCCAGGACATATGGACCGCATTCTCTCCGCAGCAGCTGGTGGTATCTTGCAACTGACACGTACAAGAAGTCAGCCATCAGATTCTTATTAGCCACATTTTAGTGAAAGAATCCCCTTAAGATAAATGTACTTTTATGTTGTCTTGTTTAAATTTTTAATCAAGCATTGCCAGGGAAATTGGAGTTGTTACGTCAGGTACTGTAACCTCTACCCCTGCAAAAAAAAAATACTGTAACCTCAGTGATATTACCTTCTTCCTCAAGTCATTGTTTTCATCCTGCAATTCTTGCTCCTGCAGAACATCATTTTAGGCAGTTATTAAAGAAACAATATCAACCGAAGAAGGATGCAAAAGAACTGGACCAGAAAATGATGCAAAATTTGGCATCGAGATAATCCGAATTTCATGCTTACCTTACTTTTCAGTTCAAATAGCTGATTGAGTAATACTTGATTCTGCAAACCATAAGACTTTGTCATGCACGACACATATCACATATATACTAAAAATATTGAACAATGTATTAATATCTCATACGCATGAGCACAAAAGATCAAGGCTTGGACTGAACAATTTTTACAATAATTTTTATGATGTTCCTAGAATAGGCATCAGCTAAGTAGACGTTTTATCTCTTTGTATACTTTTGTACATAATTTTGATTAATGAAGGTTTTCAGGTCAAAAGAAAAATCTAGACAATAGTTAAATAGAAAATAGCAACATTTAAATGCTTTCTATTAGGAAATGTTTGGTTAAGAGAATTCAAACTTGATATATTAACTATTGTATCTTTTCACCACTCCCGGTGTTTGCTCCCTCCACCTAGTTTTCAGTCGTTAGGTAGATGAGTAGACAAGAACCCATGTGGCTTGAGTGGAACCATAGCCCAATTGCCATTAAGCTAGAATGGTCTTCCCACCGGGGGGAAGTTTCCTTCCATTTTCTTTTTATTTTTTGCTTAAATGAATCATTCAATGAAAAATATCTGAACTTGGTGAACGTTTGCGTATGTGACATGAGAGTCTAAGTTCTCTACCTTTTTTGACCTGATATGCTTGAGGGATGCATCTATTTGGTTCTCTATCTGGTCAAGCTCCTTCATGCTAAGTGGGCCCAGATCCTCACCGAGAATATTTCTACGTATGAGAACGAGAACCAATATCAGAAAACTGCAATCCATATTGTATATGCAGGAAAGTAACTGTTCACCCCCATCTCTGAAGACTACCTTTGTGAACTTTGAAGAAATTCAACTCTGGTCTTGAGCTTCAAATATTCCTGGTAATTAATCTAGTTTCAACAAGAAAGTACGGAATATTACATGTCAGTTTGACTGATATAATACTTGTGGAAAAAGGAAGCTCAAAGGTTCAGAATAATAGACAATGTTGGCCAAATAAACAAGATAGTTCCAAACAAAATTGTTGTCCCAACAAATGGGAAGCTGGGAAGGATTTCTTTTTTTGAGAGGAAGCTGGGAAGGATTGAGTTAAGAAAGACAACGATATGCATGGTAGGTCAGTGTTCACTTAGAGCTAGTCTCGATTAATTCACAGAATATGATTGTTTACACACACATACAGTGATCACCTTAGAGCTAGTCTCGGTTTATTCAAAGAACACACACACACACACACACACACACACACAGGAATACACCTGGTAAGGCTGGCAAATACTCGATCACTACACATAGGGGTGAAGTTAAATGGTCTGTAAATGCTTTTAATTATAAAAAAATATACTTAAACTCGTATCACGCACATCACATGGTTCAGAGCCATAAAGAAACTGATTTTTCTTTTGCCGAGGTTTCAAGATCAAGAAGATTTGCTTCTTTTTTGCTTACTGAAGTATGTTAAAATTTTATTTTCGCACTAGCTAATACCTTAGTAGTAATCTGAAAACTTCACGGTATTGCTCTAGATATTTCTTTGTGAGATAAATGGAAAAAACTATGATGTTAATCTAAAGTAAATGCATACTAGACGAATGTCGTGGAACACGGATATACAAAATGGAGCTCGAGCTCATGTGAATCTAGATGAATAGTAAATTCGGAAGAAAAAAATTAGCAACAAACATGTACTGTCTTCTAACAATATGTAAAGAAAAAGAGCAGTAATGATATCTATATGAAAAAAGTACTCCAAAAAGCATTAAAGTAGCCTTTTCAGAGCGCTGATTTTGTTTTCCTTTATTAGAGCACCGATACTTCTTGAAAATTGTACGCAATTAGAACACACGAACATGTTTGTTGTCAAAAAAGATTCTTTTTTCTAATTTTTTAATTTTACACTTCATTCGGGTACACATGAGCTCGAAAGCCAAAACACCTTTTTTTTTCTTTCCCCCATGGAACATTGCTTTTTCAGCAGAACAATATGTATCTCACAAGAAACGTACAAAAAAAATATCATTTAATCTAGAAGAGAGATAAATGCAAGTGCTTCTTTGATCAGAAACTATATTTGGTTCAAGATGAAAGGCCCATGCCCAGCTTTATAGACAAAGCTCAAACCGGTCCGGACTCTGGACAGAGGTAAACACCACACACGCTCTGACCCTCGCACTGATAATATTGATTACTGGACAAAATATATCTGGCTCTCCTTTATGTCAAGAAAAGAAAAAGAGAAAAGAGCAAACCAGCTATGGAGATGACATGAAAGCGAGACATCGCTTGTCAACTAAATTATACACCACCTCGATATATCTATTCAATGAGAAGTCCTTTATCGAAAATAAAAATTAAATTATACACTCCCTCCGTTCGGAAATTTTTGCGTGGTTTTCGTTCATTTGAACGAAAACCACGCAAGTATTTCCGAACGGAGAGGTACTATATCTCAGTATAAGTGCATTGCATATATCAAGGTATTGTTAAGAACTGGTGAGGCTTACTTCATTTTCTAGCGGAGGTGTTGCTTCCTGTGAGTTGGAGTTGCAGGTACGGTATCTCTCAAGTGTTTTGTACATGCTGTTGACATAAGAACTCTAAGTGATCAGTTCGTATTTTCTCACAAGCAAAAATTGTAGAAAACATAAATGCATTTAGGCTGAACACATATACGAAAAGTAACGCATGAAATTCTTTAGGTATCCTTCCATATCTGGATGCTCCTTCAAGATCTTGGATGGTATGTATAGTCAAGTGTGGATTACTTGTCCACCTGAGATGAGAGGTTGGTACACATATATTAACATATATTGTAGAATGCATGCACGTATACGATGGGAACACATGTAGTGAAGAACCTGGTCTAGAGGGCCCAACTGCCCATGGCGTCTTATTCGAAGGACTGCGCAGTTTGATTAGCCTCCTTGCCATCAGGTGGAAGCAGAGTGTCTCCATCTATGCTATCCGGCCTTCCTCTAAATCTACAGCTTGTGACAAGTACAGATCTAGATCTTGTTGTGACTCCCGCTAATCTTATCCTCTTTTCTTCTAAATCTGTCTTTTCTATAGTGATATTTTTAGTTTTTGTTACACTTAAGGCCTGTTCGGAGTCCCTCCAGCTCCACAATTCCGCTCCCGGAGCGGACGGAGCAGTAGCTTAAAATGTTGGAGCGAGCGAACAGTAGCTCCGCAGATCCTGGTATTTCAAGGAGCGGTGGTTTGCTGAACGGGCATTTAGCATCTCTTTTATAATAACTAATGGTTTTGTGCATCTTTAGTTTGTATAGAAACCAGATTCTCGTTATTTCATGTATATGCCATGGATATGCTAACTAATGCAAATTTAAGACCTCTTCAAAAAATGTGATCTCAAAGGGAGTCTCAAGGAAAAGCTCCCATTATTGTAAGAAAATTCTTTCCATCTATATTGAAGATCCTAACCTTGCAATGTCTTCTCTTTTTTTTCCTACCTAAACTTTAAATTACTTTATGGCCTCACATGTCTGAACTTGTTTGTAGTGAGACAGGCCTGCAGTCTTACTACGTAGAAGCACAGGTTGGTGTGCTAGCCAGCCCAGATTCGAGCCTGACCCCTACCTATTAATTTGAGCATTGTACCTCATATGCTCAACTCGTTTCAGCAAACATGTTTATTTTAGTGTTATATTCATGTGCAAAGGTTCGCGACGGAATTACGACTTCCGTGGTATTTTGTGCAAAGGAAAAACAAAATCGATAAGAAGTTCATGGAAGTCAATTTTCATGAAACTTTACACATGAATATAACACTAGACCATGTTTGTTACAAAAATGTAACCAAAAATATTTGATTTTTAATTATTTTTTCAATTTAATTGCTGAATCGGGTGTGTGTAAACCTAAGTTCCAAAAATCCACTCAGTGGACTAAGGACCCAACAACATTTGTGTACTCATAGATCAAATCAAACGGGGAAGTGTTTAGGGCATCTCGAACACTATCCTCTAAAACAGACACACTATGCGCATACGGACCACATCTGCAGACACGATACGGAACCGACCATCCAACCCTATACCTCAAATGTCCGCCTCTTAAACTTAAATAAAATAGAGCACTACCATAACCTTCCTCAAATTGCATCCCTCAGCTAAATAGACTTACGCCAAGCATGCCAATTAACTACGTGATTCCCTCGCCTGGAGGACATTCAACTGTCAGATGAGCCGGACACTTTGCGATGGAACTTGCATCAGAATGGCAAATGCTCGATCAAATCCATGTATGATACAATGGTTCATTGTGATGTTCCAGTTGATAATAGGAAATTGTGGAAGCTAAAAATTCCTCTAAGAATGAGGATTTTTCTCTGGTTTCTAAACAAAGGAGTCATCCTAACCAGAGATAACCTAGCACGACGAAACTGGCATGGGTCCAAGACATGTGTGTTTTGCCAACATGACGAGACTATTAAACACTTATTTTTCGAGTGTAAGTTTGCTCGGACAGTTTGGGCCATGGTCCAAGTAGCTTTGAATTTATACCCACCACGTGGTGCACGGAATATGTTCGGCAACTGGTTGCGGGGTATTGATAAACAATTTTCTGCACATATTCTTGTGGGAGCGGCGGCCTTATGCTGGCAATGTGGCTTACCAGGAATGATGTGGTTTTTAACAATAAATGTGTCTCATCTCCTATGCAGGTTATCCATGTTTGTACACGATGGCTCCGTACGTGGTCTATCCTGCAGAAGCCGGAGGACAGGGACCTTTTTATGATGGCGTCTACACAGCTGGAGCGTACGGCCAGGGAGGACCCCCTATAAGGCCAGATGGGACAACTAGACTGATACGCAGACCGATGGGGTATTGCATTGGATCGCAAATTGCGTCCGGACCGTTCCGTCCGGATGATTGCAGACGGTTTGAAAGTCTGCATTTAACTTGAGCCAAAAGTTATATGCCCTCCTATTGAGAAAGGAGGGTGTACTATATTAGGTCCTTTTTTTGCAAAAAGGATCAGATCTATTATAAAGATATTCACCCGGTACAAAGCACCTCAAACATAATAAAAGTTACGTCGAGATCCATGGACAACTGAACGACCCTTACCGCCGCCAGAACAAGCCGCCGATGCACTGCTGTCGCCACTCCCATACTAAAGCTGGCCTAACATTGTCGACGCTGGATCCTCACCAATGACAACTTGGCAACTAGAGGAATTCCTCATTCTGAAATGTGCAACCTGTGTGACCAGCAAGATGAGACTCCCCTACACCTGATTCTCCATTGCTCCTTTGCTCGTGCTGGTTCCTTATTGCGGAAGACCTCAACTTCCCAACCTTTGTCACCGCGGCCCAGCAGGCAGGTTCCGTTGCTTCTTGGTGGAATGACTTCGCTTGCAGTCTGGGAAAGAGGGAAAAAAACTGCAGCTATTTACACCGCTTGGAACATCTGGAAGGAAAGAAACCGACGAGTGTTCGATCAGAAGGTGCTTTAGGAATCTGCCATTCTCCAGCTCATTAGGCAGGACATCCTACATCCGGCCCTTTCTGTCCACTGGCTGTCGGATGTGGAAAACAGCCCAGAACCCGAACCTGATTAATTTTTCTTTTCCGTTTTTTGGTGGAGGGCACCTAAAAACCTGGTCCATAACCTTACATTTGTATCACTTTCTCACTCCTCCTTAATATATAGGCAGTGCAATCTGCCAGCTTCTAAAAAAAACATTATCAACGACAGCCGGGAAGTCTTCGTGCAATTGCCCCTAAGGACCAGCGCCCCGGAGCCGCAGTCTTCGCCTTTGAATCCATGAATCAATCTGAAGTATCTGACACCAAATATCGCCGTTGCGAACGCACGGTGAGAAACATCACCTTAACCTTGCCGCCCCAAAGAGCTGGCAAGAATCTAAGCCGAAGCTCCGTCTAATCCGTCCCAACGGACGAACTTGAGGAGGATCAGAGACCGAAAAATTGACTCGAAGAAGGAGCGTCATTCAAACGCTGCCCCTGTGAGGACTAAAACTCTACCTATCTACTAGCGGGATCCAAGACACGAGGATTCTCCTCCCTGCCACCGGCCGCCGGAGCGGCAGGCGGAGGGGAGGCGAATCCACGAGCTCGCGTGCGGAGATCGATGGGAGGATGGCTTTTCTACTATATTGGGTCTTTGCCAATACGTATTCTGACAATCAATGATATTTGTGTGGTGTAGTACAGATCTCGTGTGGAGCTAGTCAAATATTATAAACCTCGTGTATGAACATGTTTGTTAATGTTTAGATTACACATGATATTACACTGCTTTCTTAATGATCATGGCTATATAAATTTATTTTAATATCACCATGTAAATGTTTAAAATGACATGTGCAACGAAAGCGAGTATACACCAATTAATTAAGCACCTAAACACAAGCAAACAAATAAAGTTCACCATTATCTGTGGTGTCATTCGAGGAGAAAAATATATTTGATTTTCAGAAAGAAAGGCAAACTAAAACTTCCGATCTGGATACTATATATATAGTCTTGCATGGAATTCGGTTGTATAATTACTTTACAAAAAAATGAAGGCCAACCAAAGTCCTATAGGAATAGAGTAAACTCCACTGGGGATCATATATATATTTGCTACAAATGGCAAGTTGAAGCAGAGTCAAAGTTGTGTAAATTTTAGAAGGAAATGCAAAATAAAACTTCAAATACTATATGACCACCTTAGTTTTGCATGAAAGTTGTGTAATCACTTTTAAAAACGGATGGCCCACAAAAGTTGTCTAGTAATAGAGTAACTCCACCGTGGATCATGTATTTTCTACAAAATGGCTAGTTGAAGCAGATTCAATCCTTAATGTAATGTGGATTTCCACCAGCCGTTAAACGTTATTTTTTTCATCTTTTTTCGGAAAGGAGGGTTTACCCCCGACCTCTATGCATTATGCACACACCATATAATATCAAGTTTAGAGTACTTAACATCCACAGTATCTTACATAAGTAAAAAAAGGAAAAGAACTGAAAACTCGAAGCAACTATGCTAAATAAACGTGGCACAACATATACGGCTATATCTACCTGCAATTTACTTGAGATACAATCATCATAGAAAAGAAAACCAATCCTAACGGAACATATTGTCTTGCATGCATGTATATAAGTCAACTCGATGTATATTTTCAGTGGATCTGTCAGCTCTTCACATGGGTAAGATCACTACCACAATCAGCACTCCTATATTGCATGCAAAGATGGTGAAGCTGGGCTGTTGTTTTCTGACTTGATACGAAGTCTGATGGAAGAGATCACTTGGCATCTGACGTACGTACGGTTGGGCAGTCAGAGCACAAAGCACCGAGTAGTTCTACACGGGGCTCAATGAAGATGGGTGGGTTTTTTTGATCGGACAGCTGCTACCTTTAATGGAACAGTAACAAATGGAACAGTATGTATCACCTTCTCTCTGCAATTTCTCAACGCACGCATCGTAAACGGAGTATGTACGGAGTACTACCTACCAGTACGTCTTAATGACCAAAACAGGCTTCTAGTAGTACGTGTTAATTACATGGGGAAGTACCGGAATGCTCATTTATATTTTGGCAGTGGATGAGGGGTTAGTCGACAAAGTGCACAAATGCACGGCGGATCTGTTAAAACATAAAAATGGGAAAAGCAAGGGCCAACAAAACAGAAGCTCGATCTAAAGATGGAAGCAGGTGGATGTATCGTTTCACTGATCCAGATAACAAATCTACCTGACAAGCAAACAATCTGTTGTCAATCTACCTGAGTGTCGATGCAGTTAATGATCGACCGAACGCCTAATATGATAGGGACTAACTGATCTCCATCACGATTTTTTTTTCAACAAATAAGAAAAGGAAGAGGTTTATTGCAGGCAGCAGGAAATAGAGGTTTATTTGGCCAGATCTCGGTGATCCGGGCGACCAAGTGAGACCAAAACGACGGAAAAGATGAACAGATAGGGTTGAAGAAAGCTAAGATTTAACACACAAAAAAAATCTACAAACAGGTTGCGGACCTAAGCCAAATCGATTTGCCCAGGAAACCTGCTCCACTATAAGTGCGTGAACCCAAAGAGGGGAAATTAGATTCAACGATTGAAAGGGCATCGGTTCGATTAATCGGCCCAAACCTGGATGGGTTTACTTCTAGAGTTCCTATTAGCGTTGTTGCTGTTGGCCGATCTACGCATGCACTGTGGAGAGAAACAGCGAGCGTTCGTTTAGTTACGCACCATGAGGAGCTTGAGAACTCGAAGAGGCGGCCGCGGCCGGAGAAGATGATGAGGGCGACCTCGGCGTCGCAGAGCAGCGAGAGCTCGTAGGCCTTCTTGAGGAGCCCATTCCGGCGCTTGGCGAATGTCACCTGCCGGCTTATCTTGTTCTCGATCCGCCTCATCTCCACCTTCCCCCGACCCATCTCCTCCTCCTCCTCTCTTTCTTTCTCTCCCTAAGTCTCCTTTTATTTTCCGCAGCCAGCAGAGCGATGTCTGATCATATGCTTGCTCGGTGCGCCTAAATAGTCTCTCTCTACAAATCTCCCGACTGTCAATCACCAGTTCACCACAGATCGACCGCTTATTAGCTCGGCCACCCTCTCCGTGTCCCTTCTCTCGGGCGCGCGTACTGTAGCTTTAGGATGGTGGTGGCCTGGTGGGGCAGCGGGTGCGTGAAATGACTGATGAATCGATGACTTGATGTTAGATTAGTTCGTACCGACGCACGAGCTGAGGTGAACCCGCTTGCTGACGCGGCAACAGTGTGTAGCGACGGATCCAAGCCAAAGGGAGGCGTCGCAGTAAAGGTGAGACGAGCGCACGGCAGCTCACGCTCGCCGAGCTGGAAGATAGATACTACTACTGTAGCTCTCGATCCATCGAGGCGGAAGAGGACGGGTGGCACGTGTCGACGAGCGTGTGGAGGAACAGACGAGTGAGGTAACCAAACCACCAGCACCGGCAGCTGGCACTGCTATAACTAGCTAGTATAGCTTGTACCCAAATGCTTGTGCGCTATTCGGTTGTTGCGAGTCCCTAGCCACCACGTCCTAGCTTGTAGGGCTTCGGTCGTAGCACTTTGCTCGTAGTGCCGCCAGTCAGCGCTCTCAGGGCAACTCAAAGGCACAGTCTCAAATGGACGTCCGTTTTGACGGGATTTAGTTCGTTTGGCGTAGAAAAACAAACACCCTAAATGTCGGTGTGGCCAACTGGCTCGTCATATTTCAAACTGTCCGTGTTTTTTGACATTGCCTTTGCCCAAAATAAACCAAATAAACGTTGTAAATAATATAAAAGCATAAAAATAAACATTAAAACGTCCACACGTTCACAGTACCCAAGTTCATCACACTTCTTAATTAAACTAAAACTCAAAAGACATAAAATAAATTAGATAAGGCCCATCGCCGGTGAGGCCGTTGTCGTCTTCAGGAGCCGCCGTCTTATTCGTCGTCGTCGCCAGTGAGGTCGACGTATGGAGGTGGCTGCCAAAGGTGGGTTGGGAGCCCCTGCCAGATCGGAGGTGCCTGCGGTGCCTGCACCACCGCCTCCCGTGGCTCCTGCTCCTTCTCTGGTGACCGCGGCGGCGTGGCTGACCATGGGCCGACACCCACCGAGTTGGCCATCTCCGGCGATGTGCACGACCAGCTCCACCGCTGGCCCACCAGACGCGGATTCCATGCGGCAATGGGCGGCTCCTCCACCACCTCCTCCTGCACCTCCTCCTTCATGGCCATGTCCAGCTTCGGGGTGGCCACGTCACCGGCCGCAGAGAGAGCCAACTGGTTTTCCAGGCCCTCCCATTGGCGCTCATCATGGGTGTTCATGGAGTCCTCCATGACACGCTTCCTCGCGAGGGGGGCTCGTCATGGGACTGGGGGTACCCAGGACCGTCTGCCTGCGGTCGAGAGTGCAACGCCGCCTGGAGGCCCAAGGCAGGCCCATCACCAGAGCTTCACGAGCAAGGCCCTCTGTCGGTGTCAAAACCGGCGGATCTCGGGTAGGGGGTCCCGAACTGTGCGTCTAGGCGGATGGTAACAGGAGACAAGGGACACGATGTTTTTACCCAGGTTCGGGCCCTCTCGATGGAGGTAAAACCCTACTCCTGCTTGATTAATATTGATGATATGGGTAGTACAAGAGTAGATCTACCACGAGATCAGAGATGCTAAACCCTAGGAGCTAGCCTATGGTATGATTGTTGTTCGTCCTATGGACTAAAACCCTCCGGTTTATATAGGCACTGAAGAGGGTTAGGGTTACACAGAGTCGGTTACAATGGTAGGAGATCTACATATCCGTATCGCCAAGCTTGCCTTCCACGCCAAGGAAAGTCCCATCCGGACACGGGACGAAGTCTTCAATCTTGTATCTTCATAGTCCAGGAGTCCGACCAAAGGTCATAGTCCGGCCATCCGGACAACCCCTAATCCAGACTCCTCAAGAGCTTTGAACCAGGCTTCAATGACGACGAGTCCGGCGCGCATATTGTCTTCGGCATTGCAAGGCGGGTTCCTCCTCCGAATACTTCATAGAAGATTTTGAACACAAGGATAGTGTCCGACTCTGCAAAATAAGTTCCACATACCACCGTAGAGAGAATAATATTCACACAAGGTCAATCTGCTGACGTATTCCGCGTCGTGATATCACACCACGGCCAATCCTTTATTAGAATCGTTTTTACTATCCCACCTCAGCGTGTTTAGCGAGGCGGTTTCCTTGGCACATCTTGTCAAAGCAGAGATCGTGTCCCCTTATTCCGGGATTCTCATCAATACGGGCGTGGGTAACCCAACCGCGCCATTGATTACGGCGCTTGGGAGATAAGCGAGTTTTATCAGGCCGGTGGGGACGCATAACTTTGTTCGTCCATATAAGGGGATAAGGATCCACTTTTTTCACACACGTCTTCTTCCTCCTTTGCTCATCCATTTCCGCGCACTCGAGCTCTAGCGCCCAAGTCCGCACATCCCACCTCAACCTTCTCCAACTGGAGCGGGAGGCAAGTGGATGGCCTCCTCCGTCACGGAGGGGCACATCAAAAAGTTGCGAAAGGCCGGATACTTGTCCGACGACATCGCGTATCGGCTCCCCGACAAGGGGCAGCTCATCCCCACCCCCAGGCCCCATTAGAGGGTGGTGTTCCTCCCCCACTTCCTCCACGGACTAGGTTTTCCACTTCACCCATTTGTCCGGGGGCTCATGTTCTACTAAGGCCTAGATTTCCACGATCTGGCCCCGAATTTCATCCTCAACATCTCGGCGTTTATCGTCAGTAATGCGAGGCCTTCCTTCTGCATCCAGCCCCACTTCGCTTATGGTGAAGACCTTCAATGTCAAGCCGAAGGTAGTGGGCGGCCGCCAAGCGGAGTGCGAAGGTGCCATGGTGGGCAAGATGGCCAATGTCCTATGGCTCGAGGGCTCCTTCGTGGAGACCATAAAGGGGTGGCAATCGGGGTGGTTCTACATCACCGAGCCGCGCGACCCTAAATGGGCAGCGGCCCCCGAATTCCGATCTGGCTTCCCTACACGGCTCACCTCATGGAAAGAGACGGGCCTGACGTGGGGTAATTTGGAAGAGCTGACCGGACTCCAAACCTGTGTCCGAAACCTGGTGGACAAGAAGCTCAAGCTTGTCAACGTAGTCCAGGTTATGCTCATCCACCGGATACTCCCATGCCAACAACGGGCCTTCAACTTGTGGGAGTTTGATCCGGCACAGCACCGAACCTTGAGCAGGCTCTTCAACACTACGTACGAAGATGCCTAGAAGGTGCTGTTCAAGGGGGCCGAGGTTCCCACATCCGCTACCGAAGATCGCGAATTCAGCTCGCAGCATCAAGCCAGCGAGGTAAGCTATTTTACCCTCTAAGGGACTCTTGTTTTCATAGTTTGACTCTATGCGGGATCTAAAACTCCCTCACGTTTGACAGGACTGGCAGAAGACGTCCGGACAGATCGACTGTCCGGATCCCTTACCAGAAGACCCAGCGGACGCCCGATTGACAGGGCTGCTGGCTCCGGCACCTCACGTGGTGCCGAAGAAGAAGGCCAAGAAGAAGGCCACGGGAACTCGAAGGAGTTCCCGACGCCAGGTGTTGTCGGACTCATCGTCCGATGACTCCGAGGCGGACTCCTCCCGCGAAGACGAGGAGGAGGAAAAAGAGGCCCCTCCCCCAGCGGAGGAAGAGAAGAAAAGGAAGGCCGCCCCAACTGGGGGGCCGGAGGGTCCAAGAAGGGAAGGACCCTTCCTCCGGACTACGCCGCCAACGCCAGCGACAGCGAAGAGGGGTGGCTACCGAGGGCCAAGCCCCTGGCAAAATCGTAAGTGTCCGGACACCAGAAGAACTCATGGCGTTCCATTTGTCGCACAACATCTTCTAACGCCGAATATAACCATGCAGCCTGCCCAAGGACGGGCTCGAAGATTCGTCGAGCGGCTCCCTGGATTCGTCGGATGTGAATAGCGCCTCATTTCCGACCGCCTCATCTCCTCCCGCCGCGGATGACGTCGAGGTGGAGTCCCAGAAGGGGCCCAGCCAGGAGGAGGTGGCGCTGGAGGCGCCGCAAGGCGACCTCCTGGAGTCCGGGCGCAAAGGGGATAAAACCCCGAAGGGTTTTAAGTCCGACCTGTGCGGACTCCGTCGAACCTTCGATGGTTCCGAGTCCGGCAGCGACCCTTCGTAAGAAGGGCAAGACTGCGACGCCGATGACCTCCGCCCAATCGGAGGCACTGATAATTTGATGGAGGCGCCAACGGCGCTTCCATCGACGAGGAGCACCGCCTTTATTATGAGTGTGGTGATCCAGAAGTTCGATCCGCCAAGAGCGGGCTGATCAAGCATGTGCCAGCCTTCTAACGAGGCTTTGAGGTATGTATTTAAGATATGTAAAATATTACCGCATAGACAGTAGCCCCTGATGCTCAGTTTGGTGTTTGGAAAGAAAAGCCGAACTGAGGATCTAAAAGATATACGCAGGAGACTAACATAAGTATGTCAATATGGGAATGCAGGCTACGCTCGACCTCTGCCAGACCGACCTGGAGGTTGATGCATTGAAGCAGAGCCTCGAGCGGTCCGAGAACGAGCTCGGTCTTGCCAAAAAGCAGCTCGAGGACAGGGAAGGTAAGTAATACCTTATGGGAGTATTTAAAAGATGTGGTTACAAAAAATGACAGGAATAACTTGAATATTGCAGGGGCCACGAACGAGGTGGCGACCCTGAAGGAAGCGGTGTCCAAGTCCGAAAGCAATGCGGCCGCGGAGCGCACCGAGCGAGAGAAGCAGGAGGCGCGGGTGGCGGAGGTGCGACAAGAGCTCCTGTGCTCGTGGAAAAACACGAGTTTGGAGCGCGACTCAAAGACTCGAGAGTCCGAGCTCGCCGCGGCCCTTGAGAGCGCCAAAGCCGCTAAGGCCGAAGCCCACAAAGCCCGCCAGGAAATTGAGGCGATGAAGAAAATAGCGGCGGGTAAGGCATTCTATGTGCAAAGCAAGCATGTGAAAGTGAATTATCTGTTACTTACCCGAATCTGGAGCTCTCCAGGAGCATTCGCAGATCTGCGCCGCAGTGTGTCTGATGCTGCCGCATTCTATCAAGCTGAGGAGGGGAGCTCGAAGGAGAAGGTGTTCTGGTCTCAGTATGCTGAGGCCGGACACCCAGTGCTTTGAGCGACCAGCTGAAGCAGCTGGTCGAGCTCCATAAGGTGGCCGAACAGGCCATGAAGGGCCTCATAGTTCGGCTGTGGCCCAAGGAAGCCATGCCTGGGAGCTACTTCGGGCTGGTGAGGCGGCTGGTGGACGCCTGTCCATGGGTTGAAGTCATTAAGCGCTCCGGAAGGTGGCCGTAGGGCCCTTGCCCGTGCTAAGGTGCACTGGGGCAAGATGGACGCTGAGAAGCTTGTGACGGACGGACCACCACTGGGCAAGGAGCATCGCAAGCCTGAGAGGTATTATGAGGGTGTCCTGAAGGGTGCCCGCCTTATAGCGGGTGAATGCTCCAAAGATGTAATTTTTTAGTAGACTCGCATTTGTTATCCTGTATGCTAAAAACTTGTTCATATGCGCTAAGCAACATTTTTGAATTTAAAATATTACCTTCTGTGCGGCCATTTATTAGATTTGAGAGATGGCAAGTCGTCGGCTTCAAATTTCATGCCACGAGTCTGCCGGGTGTTCAGATAAACTTGAGCGCTCTTGTTCCCATTCTTGGGTCCTTCGAGGGAGGCGCTCAACGCAACGAACAAGGCAACCGGACTATAATGCTTGAACGCTCTCACTTAGCCATAGAATTCTATAATTTTAAATTTCGGCGAAGCCCCTTGTATTCGGAAGACCGATTTCGGGGCGCTATCCACGCCTAGGCGGGACAATGCCGACTCCTCGCTCTAACGGCATAAGTCTTTAGGGACTCGAAAACCTCTCGAACAGCGACCGACTCTCGCCCTATCATGACGGTCAGTTTTAGCTTTCTCCACTGAGGTGCTTAACCCAGCTCAACCGGGGCACAATCGCAGTGGTCCTCCCAGCGCTACCTTAGCCGATATAACGGAACATAAGGTACCAAAACATGGGAGCCGGGCAAACCCAACTATTGACCCAAGACATGATTCGGAGCCGATGCATATAATGCTATAAGTTCGGGGTGCCGCACTTGTGAAAGTGTTCGGAATTATCACACCTCATTGTGGGGTACTTAAGCCCCTGGTGTATTACCCGTACCAAAGTGTACGGTTGCACAATGTCATAACTGAATATATATATATATATATATATATATATATATATATATATATATATATATATATATATATATATATATATATATATATATATATATAGATAAAATGAATTCAATAATAGACAGAAGCTATGTATTGTTTATTCAAAAAGGGCTGCAGTAAGAGAAGAACGATACAAATAGTGCGATAAGCAAGGAACGAGACTATTTAACATGTCCCCCTTCAGGGGTAAACTGCGGGATGGTATGTAAAATAGGTATGCTGCTCGTAATAGAGACCACCTGGACACTCGACGTAGCTTTCTGCTTCCCTGGCTGTTGCATCGTGTGTTCGGTGATTCTATTGCCGGACAGGGCTTCGTAAGAACGTAGTCCTGAAAGTAAAAAAGAAAGAAAAGAAAGAAAATAATGACACAATCGGGAGCCCCTGGTGCGATTAAGACACATTCTGGGCGTGCCATGGTCGTGCCCCTCCCCCTATGCCCATGGTATGTCCAGAGCGTAATTATGTACGCATAGTACTGGTTTCGCAATTTCGCGACGGCTGGGGTTTGGGCCGCATTGCTATGCGTGCTCGGAACGTGCCAGGCGGCCTTGTTGTAGGTTACTCCAGGTGCGCTTGACGGTGTCCGGGCGTTTAATAGCCGGACTCGAGAATTGCCTTAAGCGGCTGCTTTGTACTTCCGCCGCGAGGGCCGCTGTATGCTCCTCCATCCGGAGAGAGCGTTCGGTGTTTCCATTGACTGTAATGACTCCTCGAGGACCTGGCATCTTGAGCTTGAGATATGCATAGTGCGGCAACACATTTGAACTTTGCGAATGGGGTTCGTCCGGGCAGTGCGTGATAGCCGCTGCGGAATGGGACTATGTCGAAGATTAACTCCTCGCTTTGGAAGTTATCCGGGGATCCGAAGACCACTTCAAGTGTGACTGAGCCTGTACAGTTGGCCTCTACACCTGGTATGACGCCTTTAAAGGTTGTCTTTGTAGGTTTAATCCTTGATGGGTCTATGCCCATTTTGCGCACTGTATCCTGATAAAGCAGGTTCAGGCTGCTGCCGCCGTCCATTAGGACTCTAGTGAGGTGAAATCCGTCAATGATTGGGTCTAGAACCAATGCGGCGAATCCGCCATGGCGGATGCTAGTGGGGTGATCCCTTCGATCAAAAGTGATCGGGCAGGAAGACCACGGGTTGAACTTTGGGGCAACTGGCTCCATCGCGTATACGTCCCTTAGTGCACGCTTCCGCTCCCTATTGGGTATGTGGGTTGCGTATATCATGTTCACCGTCCGCACTTGTGGGGGGAAGCCCTTCTGTCCTCTGTTGTTCGGCGGCCGGGGATCTTCCTCGTCATCGCTATGCAGCCCCTTGTCATTGTTTTCGGCATTTAACTTGCCTGCCTGCTTGAACACCCAACAATCCCTGTTGGTGTGGTCGGCTGGCTTTTCGGGTGTGCCATGTATCTGGCACGAGCGATCGAGTATTCGGTCCAAATTGGACGGGCCCGGAGTATTTATTTTAAATGGCTTTTTCCGCTGACCGGGTTTAGAGCCTCTGAATCCGGCATTGACTGCCGTATTCTCAGCATTATCACCGTTAATGCGGCGCTTGTGCTTGTTGCGACGCGACCTGCCATTGCTGTCCTTGGTATCCGAATTACCAGGGCTCTTGTTCATGTTGTTGCTATGAGCTAGCCAGCTGTCCTCCCCCGCGCAAAAGCGGGTCATGAGTGATGTGAGGGCTGCCATGGATTTCGGCTTTTCCTGTCCTAGGTGCCGGGCAAGCCACTCGTCGCGGATGTTGTGTTTGAAGGCTGCAAGGGCCTCTGCATCCGGACAGTCGATGATTTGATTTTTATTGGTTAGGAACCGTGTCCAGAATTGTCTAGCCAATTCCTCTGGCTGCTGAATTATGTGGCTTAGGTCATCGGCGTCTGGTGGTCGCACATATGTGCCCTGGAAATTTTCGAGGAATGCGGCTTCCAGGTCTTCCCAACAACCAATTGACTCTGCTGGCAAGCTGTTAAGCCAATGCCGGGCTGGTCCTTTAAGCTTGAGTGGGAGGTATTTGATGGTGTGTAGATCATCACCGCGGGCCATGTGGATGTGAAGGAGATAGTCCTCGATCCAAACCGTAGGATTTGTTGTGCCATCGTATGATTCAATGTTTACGGGTTTGAAACCCTCAGGGATTTGATGATCCATCACTTCATCTGTGAAGCATAGTGGGTGTCTTGGCGCCTCAGATTGGGCTATATCACGACGCAGCTCAAATGAGCTTTGTCTACTGTGTTCAGCCCGGCCGGAGTTGCCATATCCGGCGTGACGGTTATCGTCATGTGTCGTGGGGCGCCCACACGATCCGTAGATCGATCTTGTTTGCCTTGCCTTGTCCTCCAATATATCTAAATGAGGTCCGGCGATTTCCCCGCGCCTTGGTATTTTTTGAGCAGCGCGGAGTGCGGTTTGAGTTGAGGGCGAGAGGCTCTCTGTCGCGACCACGAGGTGGCCGGTCAGCCGTATCATGCGCTGGTGATGTAGGTTTGGGTGCTTCCTCCTCTAATCGGGTAGCAGCCTGCGTTTTAGGTAGCTCTTGGAGGCGCCGAGTTCATACTCTTCGCCGCAAGGACTTCATCCATCTGTCGCCTAGCAAGTCTTGGTCAGCTCTATGCTGTTGCTGCTTTTCTTGAGGCTGCTTGTCGTGGCCATAAGCCTGCGTTGAAACGCTCTTGTTCGACGGGATCCTCGGGCACGCAATTAATTCGTCGTCGTCGAGGCTTGCCTCATCTTCGAGGGAGGCATGTAATTATCGTCCTCTACCTCTCTTTCTGCCGCTCTCTCATGAGGGCTGGCTTCTCCATCCTCCTGTGCTGAATCTTGCTGCAGGATGTTGTCTTCGGCACTGTCCGGGGTGTTATTGTCTCCCGTGCCGGAATCACCGTTTTTGCTGTGGCGGGATTTAGAGCGGCGCCGCTGACGCCGGCGCTTAGGCTGTTTCTTGGAGGGGTCATCCTCCGCTGTTCCATCGCCATTACCCTCTTTTGGGATGTCCACCATGTATATGTCGTATGACGAGGTGGCCTTCCAGTGCCCTGTGGGCGCTGGTTCTTGGTCGTCTCCTGCATCGTTGTCCATACCATCGATGTCTTCGGAGTCGAAGTCGAGCATGTCGGTTAAATCATCGACAGTGGCTACGAAGTGGGTGGTGGGTGGGCTTTGAATTTCTTCGTCGTCCGCATCCCAACCTTCATGACCATAATCCGGCCAGGGCTCTCCTGATAAAGAGAGAGACTTTAGTGAATTCAGGATGTCGCTAAAGGGCGAGTGCTGAAAGATGTCCGCGGCAGTGAATTCCATGATCGGCGCCCAACCGGATTCGATTGGTGGGGGCACGGAAGGCTCGGAGTCCGGAGAGGAGTCCGGCACCTTGGAGTCACGAGCTTCGCAAAGGACGGGGTAGGTGTACGACTCAATCGCCGTAGAGATCGGAGCCCCCGAGGCGGTGTCTAGCCACCCATCCTCGATCGGCGCAGTCGGCTCAGAGCTAAGGGTCGGGCGACACCGGTGCGCCTCCAGACCTTGCTCGCGGCAGAGCTAGATCATGCCCCTCGTGATAGTGCGGCGCGCTTGGCTGTGGCTCGAACCCGTCGAAGATCAAGTCTCCGCGGACGTCAGCCGTGTAGTTCAAACTTCCAAATCTGACCTGATGGCCAGGGGCATAGCTTTCAATCTGCTCCAGATGGCTAAGCGAATGGCCCGCAGTGCAAAGCCGCCGAATACGAAGATCTGTCCGGGGAGAAAAGTCTCACCCTCGAACGCATCGTTGTTGATGATCGGAGGATCCATCGGGCCTAAAGATGACGACACAGAGGAACTCTCAATGAAAGCACCAATGTCGGTGTCAAAACCGGCGGATCTCGGTAGGGGGTCCCGAACTGTGCGTCTAGGCGGATGGTAACAGGAGACAAGGGACACGATGTTTTTACCCAGGTTCGGGCCCTCTTGATGGAGGTAAAACCCTACTCCTGCTTGATTAATATTGATGATATGGGTAGTACAAGAGTAGATCTACCACGAGATCAGAGAGGCTAAACCCTAGAAGCTAGCCTATGGTATGATTGTTGTTCGTCCTATGGACTAAAACCCTCTGGTTTATATAGGCACCGAGTCGGTTACAATGGTAGGAGATCTACATATCCGTATCGCCAAGCTTGCCTTCCACGCCAAGGAAAGTCCCATCCGGACACGGGACAAAGTCTTCAATCTTGTATCTTCATATTCCAGGAGTCCGACCAAAGGTCATAGTCCGGCCATCCGGACACCCCCTAATCCAGGACTCCCTCACCCTCGCTGAGGGAGTCCTGGATTAATGGGTCCTCGGGCGTCCGGCATGTTAGCCATGGGCCGGACTGATGGGCTGTGAAGATACGAAGACCGAAGACTTCACCCTTGTCCGGATGGGACTCTCCTTGGCGTGGAAGGCAAGCTTGGCGACCAAATATGAAGATTTCCTTTCTTTGTAACCGACCTTATGTAAGCCTAGATCCCTCCAGTGTCTAAATAAACCGGAGGGCTTAGTCCGGATCAGGATACTCATTACCATAGTCATACAAGCTAGACTTTTACTGTTTAGCCATTACGATCTCGTGGTAGATCAACTCTTGTAATACTCATATTCATCAAGATCAATCAAGCAGGAAGTAGGGTATGATACGTCTCCGTCGTATCTACTTTTCCAAACACTTTTGCCCTTGTTTTGGACTCTAACTTGCATGATTTGAATGGAACTAACCCCGGACTGACGTTGTTTTCAGCAGAATTGCCATAGTGTTATGTGCAGAAACAGAACTTCTCAGAATGACCTGAAACTTCACGGAACATCTTTTAGGAAATAATAAAAAATCGTTGCAAAAGATGAAGGCCAGGGGGCCCATCACCTTTCCACGAGGGTGGGGGGCGCCCGCCCTAGGTCGCGCCCCCTATCTCGTGGCCCCCCTGAAGCTCCTCCGACGCCAACTCCAACTCTATATATTTGCTTTCGGGGAGAGAAAAATCAAGGAGAAGAAATCATCACGTTTTACGATACGGAGCCGCCGCCAAGCCCTAAAACCTCTCGGGAGGGCTGATCTGGAGTCCGTTCGGGGCTCCGGAGAGGGGGATTCGTTGCCGTCGTCATCATCAACCATCCTCCATCACCAATTTCATGATGCTCACCACCGTGCGTGAGTAATTCCATCGTTGGCTTGCTGAACGTTGATGGGTTGGATGAGATCTATCATGTAATCAAGTTAGTTTTGTTAGGGTTTGATCCCTAGTATCCACTATGTTCTGAGATTGATGTTGCTATGACTTTTCTATGCTTAATGCTTGTCACTAGGGCCCGAGTGCCATAATTTCAGATCTGAACCTATTATGTTTTCATGAATATATGTGTGTTCTTGATCCTATCTTGCAAGTCTATAGTCACCTACTATGTGTTATGATCCGACAACCCCGAAGTGACAATAATCGGGACCACTCATGGTGATGACCATAGTTTGAGGAGTTCATGTATTCACTATGTGCTAATGCTTTGTTCCGGTACTCTATTAAAAGGAGGCCTTAATATCCCTTAGTTTCCATTAGGACCCCGCTGCCACGGGAGGGTAGGACAAAAGATGTCATGCAAGTTCTTTTCCATAAGCACGTATGACTATATTCGGAATACATGCCTACGTTACATTGATGAATTGGAGCTAGTTCTATGTCACCCTATGTTATGACTGTTACATGATGAACCGCATCCGGCATAATTATCCATCACCGATCCAATGCCTACGAGCTTTCCATATACTGGTTTTCGCTTATTTACTTTCCCGTTGTTATTGTTACAATCACTACAAAACACCAAAGATATTACTTTTGCTTTCGTTACTTTTGTTACCGTTACCACTACTATCATATTACTTTGCTACTAAATACTCTGCTGCAGATATTAAGTTATCCAGGTGTGGTTGAATTGACAACTCAACTGCTAATACTTGACAATATTCTTTGGCTCCCCTTCACTACTAGGGAAAACCTTATACACAGAAATTTAGCAACAGCGCGGGTCAAAAAAGGGCGCTGCTGATACAATTGTAGCATTAGCGCGTGTGGCCGTAAAAGCACTACTACTAATATTCCCATTGGTGGAACGATAGGCTACACATAGCAGTAGCGGGCTTGGAGGAAGCGCGCTACCGCTAGGGCATGAGTAGCAGTGTGTTTCCCAAGAAGTGCGCTACTGCTAATGGAAATAAAATAAATGAAAAACAGATAGAAAAGTAAATGAAAATGAAAGAAACAGAAAAAGGAGAAAGAAAAAATAAATAAAATGTAAAGCAAAATAAATGAAAAAGCGAAAAAACAGAGAAAGGCATAGCTGTAGCGTGTATTCGTAAGAGGCGCTATAGCTAACGTAGCTGCAACGCGTTTCCTAGACCCCCGCTATAGAAACAGAAAAGGAAATAAAAAAGGGAGAAAATTACATAGCTATAGCAGTAGCGCGTTTTGTAAAAAGCGCTATAGCTACATTAGCTATAGCGCGTTTTGCGAAACGCGCTACCACTAATTTTGACTTAACCAAAAAACCGTTTCCCCCGGCCACCAGTTTCCCCCCAAATCTCTTGACCCACCCCGCCGCCATCTCCCCGATTCGCCGTCGCCCCACTTCGCCGCCGTCTCCTGCCGACGTCGACGCCCCCGGAGCCACCAGAGTTGTGCGCCGTCGATGCCACCAGAGCCGCCCCCAACGCCACGGAGCCGCGCGGCCTCATCAACGCCACCGGAGCCGCCGTCGACGCCACCGGATCCTCCCTCGCCACAACTGCCTCCCTCGCCGTCACCGGAGACGCCCTTGCCTCCCTCGCCACCACCGGAGCCATCCTCTGCAAGCCCCCACCCCTCCTCTCCCTCTCTCTCATGCATAGGTTAATTATCTAGGTTATTTAGGCAAAAATTTAGTTAGGGCTTTGACAGAGAACTAGTCAGGTTAACTAGTTTAATTAGGTTAATTATCTAGGTTATTTAGGCAAGTTTTATTTTAAAGATGATCCCTTCCTAGACTTTTATTGTTGATTATATCTTTTCATTGAAGTGGTCATGTTATATCTTTTCATTGAAGTGGTTCGATTGTGCCCAAGTGGCTTTGTTGTTTAAATGAAGCTGAGTGGCCTATATATGTTTCGCCAGAATGTTGATTCATTTCCGTTCCGGCAAATTTCAGGTTCTCGATTTGTCCACTTTTTAGCAAAGGTCATGCCGAAAATTTCCGTGAATTTCGGCATGAATTGTGCTACAAACTAGGACATATCGAGTGCCCGGGATTTGCCGCACCAGGAAGGAGTCAACGTTCTTACAAAACAATAGGCCTTTTTTATGTCATTATTCATTTTATTAGGTCTAGAATTAATTGACTAGATTTAATCATAGGAAACATGTCTAGCAACGATGAAGGACAGGGTTCTGGTGATTGCGACGACGTCTACCGGGCGACAGACGAATTTTTTAGCCTTACCGACGATCAACCGATGTTGTTGCTGGGCCCACCGGTGGCATCGGGGACTGAGACCGACACGCAGACTGGTGCTAAGACTGAGACCGGCGCTGAGACTCAGATCGGCGTCGAGACCAGCGCTGCCTCGGGGAGCGGAGCCGGTACTGTAGAACCAAAAAGAAAGAGGCAGCGGCTTCCTAACAAACTCAGGACTACTAGACTGGTGGTCACGGAGGTGGACGACGGCAATTTTGAGCCAAAGGCGCCTGAGGAAGCGCGTCGATGCTACGGCAATCAAATAGGCTGCATCGTACGGACAACTGCCACCATCAACGATGAGAAACTACAGAAGATAGAAAATATGAGGAGCTCCCTCCTAAAGAAGTTTCACCAGATATTCTTGTTCCCGGGCCGGAATGAGAAGGATTATGAAGATCCAGACGAGGACCCGACAATGAAGAAGATAAACAAACACGCCATGACCAAGTTTAGCGACGCGTTGGCCGCCTGGAAAACTCGAGTGAAAGCAAAGATCATCGACAAGAAGGAACCCTACTCCGAGATTGTAAAGGATAATCCGACAATCACGGAAGAGCAGTTTCAAATATTCAAGGAGGCTTGCGAGGCCGAAGCTGCCAAAAAAAAGTCTAAGTACATGAAGGGGCTTCAAGAGAGGAACATTGGGAGCCACCACCTCGTATGCCGTGGTTACGACGGAAAGAGGTCCAAATGGGCCAAGGAGGACACGGAAGCCGCGAGTCTGGGCATCCCAGACCCCTTGGCGGATTTCATCGTCCCGCAGGAGCGTGACGTCTTGAGGGCCCGACACCGTTGGGATCCAGGGAAGAAGGTTTACGAGACAACACCGGTCATTACGGAGTTCATGAGACTGCTGGTAATTTTAGTTTCTGATCAATTCGACTGCACACATTAGTCATATTTGTAAACGATCCTTGTGCCTTTTGCAAAGAGAGTAGCACCGGATTGCGGCCGAAAGCGACTCGCCGTCTGAGGCATTGGCGAGGCCCAAGTGGGACACTCCATTCAACCGGGCGTTGAACATATTGAAATGACAACCGATGGATACTCGACCGTCGTATGGACGCGTGCACGGTGTCGGAGACGGCGCCACGTGGAAGAAGTACTACCGTGAGACCACAGAGGAGAGAAAGGAAAGAAGGAGGTTAACTGAAAAAACATCAACAAGAAGGTTGAGATTGCGGTTGAGAAGAAATCATCTCAGACAGTCGCAACAGGGGTAGCTGCCGCAAAACAGGTGGTTGCAGATTTGTCTACTTCCTTGGTGATGGGCGTTTTCACTTGGACAAGGAAAAATCCAGAAGCAAATGCAGAGGACTTTCCCGTTGCTGATTTCTTGGGAGCACCTGCTCCCGCACCGGCTCCCGCACCTACTCCCGCACCTGCTCCCGCACCGGCTCCCGCACCGGACATGCTCGGCGGTGCTTCATCTTTGGCTGAGCTCGACGCCCTCACGGTATCTGTCACACCAACCCCTTTCAATATAAATGTATAATCTCCCGTTTTCGTTGCCTTTGGGATGTCTCATATCGTAGACTTTTCTTTGCAGGCCGACGAAACCCCGTGCACCATATTGTACACCATCGGCGACCAGAAGGTGGACGTGGGGAAGGCGACGATAATGGAGCCGAAGGAACCATTGTTCCACAGCCGGCCGATCCCCCCGAACGTCTTCAAGGTTTCCATGGCCAGTGTCGAACCGGGCCACGAGAATTAGCCTCCTCCAATACTACTGGTGGATGACGAGGAGACACCGCGGTGGCTTGGTGATTGTTGCAATGGGTGGGTCCTGTTGTGGCCAAAGAGTCTGCTTCGTTTAGAGGCGGTCGGGAGCACACCCACGAGCACGCAGCCTTAGCAAGGTATGAACATCAACACCCCACCTACCCAATTAGCGTCGGGTGTCGGGTTGGGTGATAGCGGACGTGGAAAGGAGGAGGCTCCATTAGTCGCTGATGACGTCACCATGGATGAGGATGAGGACGACGGTGGCGCTGAACAGTATTTCTATACTGGCGCCTCCTCAGGGTTTGAGCGTCATGAGTCTGTGCCTGAATTGCCGTCTCAACGTATTATGGACGACCTTCCGGTAGTAAATAAGTCTAGTAAGAGAGCGAGGAAAGGCAAAAAAGCTGATTCTATGATCCAGCCGCCTCAGCAGCCTCGGCTTCAGGACCGTATAGATATCCCCGATGCGGATAAATGGCATATCCCCGGTCAACCAATCCTACCCGCAAGAGCGCTAGGGGCCAGATTCAACGATCTAAGGAGACTTCATGATGATGTGCTGCGGGTAGAGAAAGGCCTCATTGCCTCGACAGATCCAGGATACCCACTCTACGTGGTTAACGTTCCGCGGCAAATGTCGTACGTCGACAGCTTCCCCGCGGATAAGTTCTTCCTCTGATTCGATTACATATTCGATATGTTTCACGTGAAGAAGCTGGATTTTACGTTTGTCCGCCTTTATGCCTTGCACATGAACTACATCATCGGGTTTGAGCAGATATCTCATATCTGTGTCGCTGACCCGTACTACATGCACGAGGGCTTCTTGGGAGTCTGCGCAGAGCACCGTGTATACGCGAGGGAATACATCGTCAATTTCATGCTCGCCAATAAGGACAAGGAGGCGATTCTCGTGTCTTATCATCCCGTGTAAGTCATCCGCGCTGCTATCCTTCCTTCGATTTCAATCATTCATTTGCACGGTGGAGGCTAAGTAATTTGAGGTGTACTTATTTTGCGCAGCGGCGGGCGCGCCATCCTCATCATCCTATAACCCCGATTCTCCCACGCTCTTTACTTGGACTCGTCGAAGAACATTCAAAAAAAGGATTGCACCCACATCAAGGATGTTCTCGACAGTGCTATGTTTTACTACCAAGCAAGGGGTGGAGAGGTTAGGGACAAGAAGAGAAGGGGCGGCAGGCTCGCCTTCGGCCATAAGACCGACTTCTGCTGCATCCAGCAACTGAACGATTCTCTTAATGATGGATTCTATGTCCTACACCACATGCTGGAGTACAGACGGGATCACCAGAACCTTCGCATGTCACTTACATCAGGCGATGCCCATATTATGCAATGGGCAAAGAACGTTGGAGATATCGAGGATCATCGACTTCGAGCCGAGTTCTATCACATCCAGCACGAACTTGCCAAAATCATCATGAAGGAGGTCGTCGGAAAAACAGGGATGTTCTACGAAGAAGGACAAATGTCGCGGGAAGACGCCCGAACATGGGTAGCCGCTCAGCGTCTCAACCTGAAGCCTTTCACTAGGCTCGGGGACTATCTCCCTGACATGGATGGATGGAACGACATGTTGGAGTGATTGTCGATATATGACAATGTGTCCGTTTAGTCCATACTTTCTGTATGACAAAACTTTGAGTTATGCACGGTGAAACTTTATTTGTGATGTAATTAAACCATCCTCCTCCTCGACTAGCGAAAATCACTCTAGTTAGGGCATTTTGGGGTATGATGAACTTTTTTATTTATGCTTATGATATGTTGTTTCTATTTTTGCCATGTCTGTCTCTTTCTGTTGCTCAACTATATATATATATATGTTGCATATCATCGACTCATGTGACGATGCAGGTGCATAGATCATCGATGGTGAATAAGTGCTACGCCAGGAGTATATATACGACAAGTGGCCGGAGTGTCAGGCCCAGGTGTACCGGTTTCCGGTTTCCGAGCGACATGCAGTAGTTAGTTTAGGTTCACGCTAATGCGAGAGAGGGATACAAACTCATGTACTCAAAGTGATTGCTCTTCTCGCATAGATCATTGTTTAGATGGATGACGATGTATTTGCAAGTAATCAAGACTTGTATCGCTATTTTCGAGATGATGACAAGAGACCACTTTGTGTTGGATGATGATTATGATGAGACTATCTGTATGTATATGCTATGATTACATTTGTGGTCTCGTAGGCATTTGTATGTGTATCATGATGACATTTGTATGTGCTAAAGATTCTTCTATAAAGCCTGTTCAAATACAAAACAAATATGTCAAGAAAACAAAAACTACTAAAATTAGCGAGAGCGAGTGTATGAAAGTTAGCAGCAGCGCTTGCGATAGCGATGGCGTCCAGCCAGAGAGCTAGAGCTACTAGCGAGAGAGCTTTAGCTAAGCGCCGCTGATGCTACACTTGTGTAGCAAGATGGCCAGTGAGCACGCCGCCATCGCTATGTGTTAGTCAGAAGCGCCTTATTAGTAGCGCCACTCCCCGCGCTACTGATACACCTAAAACCCGCGCTGCTGCTAGCCTTTTCCCTAGTAGTGCTTGTGTCGAATCAATAAATTTGGGTTGAATACTCTACCCTCGAAAGCTGTTGCGATCCCCTACACTTGTGGGTTATCAAGACTAATTTCTGGCGCCGTTGCCGGGGAGCATAGCTCTATTCTTTGAGTCACTTGGGATTTATATCTGCTGGACACTATGAAGAACTTGAAAGACGCTAAGACAACAATTTATCCCTCAACTACGAGGGGAGGTAAGGAACTGCCATCTAGCTCTGAACTTGATTCACCTTCTGTTTTGAGTAAGCTTGCGACACCTAAACCTGCTTCTGTTATTCGTTCTGATATGTCGCATGTTATTGATGATGCCACTTCTGCTATGCATGATACTTATGATGAAACTACTTCTATGCCTGATACTACTGTGCCCCTTAGTGAATTTCTTGATGAACAAATTGCTAGGGCTAGGGAGAAAGAAATTATTGATACTGATTATAATGATGAAAGTGATGATGAAGATAGGCCTGTTATTCCTGAGGGTTATATTTTTGATATGGAAGCCTCTGCAGCTATTTTAGCTTGTAAGGATAGATATGAACTCAAGAGGTTATTAGCTGAATGGAATAAGCAATCTCTTAGGGATAGAATGGGGCCTGACCCTGCTTTTGCTACTTCACCTATTTGTGTTGCCGATAAGGATTATGAATTCTCTGTTGATCCTGATATAATTACTTTGGTTGAATCTGATCCTTTTCATGGCTATGAATCTGAAACTCTTGTGGCACATCTTACTAAATTAAATGATATAGCCACCCTGTTCACTAACGATGAGAGATTTCGCTACTTTTATATCCTTAAAATATTTCCGTTCTCATTAAAGGGTGATGCTAAGACATGGTTTATTTCTCTTGATCCTGGTTGTGTGCGTAGTCCCCAGGATATGATTTATTACTTCTCTGCTAAATATTTCCCTGCTCATAAATAACAAGCTACTTTAAAGGAAATATACAACTTTGTTCAAATAAAAGAAGAGAGTCTCCCACAAGCTTGGGGGAGGCTTCTCAAGTTACTTAATTCTTTGCCTGATCATCCTCTTAAGAAAAATGAAATACTTGATATCTTTTATAATGGACTAACCGATGCTTCCAGAGATTACCTGGATAGTTGTGCTGGTTCTCTTTTCAGGGAAAGAACACCGGATGAAGCTGAAATTCTATTGAATAATATGTTGGCAAATGAAAATAATTTGGCACCTCCTGAGCCACACTACTGGAATCTGGTACTTTTCCATCTGCCATGGCAGATGGCAAAGGCATGGTCGGCGGATGGCAAAGGCTTTGCCATCTTCCAGCAGATGGCAAACAGTTTGTCTGAAACCCTGCCGGTAAAGGCTTCTTTGCCGTCTGCTGGCTGATGGCAAAGAGCCTGTGTCTTTGCCATTAGCTGGCAGATGGCAAAGCCTCTTAACGGGGTTAGCCCCGTTAGTAGGTTAATCGCATACTTTGCCGCTCGCCAAATAGATGGCAAAGGTTGCAGTTCTTTGCCGCCTGCTAGCGATGGCAAGGCTGCATGATTTGCCGTCTGCCCAAACCAGATGGCAAAGAGCTTTGCCATCTGCGCGGCAAATGGCAAAGAGCCCAAATAGGCCAGCCCAAATTTTACATGTAGATGACACGTGGCCTCTTTGCCATCTTCAAGCTGATGGAAAAGCTCTTTGCCATCCGCCAAACAGATGGCAAAGTGACTATATTGCCCCATTTAATTTTGATTTTTCTTATATCAGTTCCTTTTCACAGAAAATCAAACACAAATATATTTATATGACAAATATAGCATATTCAACACATATTACCAATAGTCATGAACACATATATATCCAACACATGTTACCAATAGTAGCAAGTTTCATCCGTACATATACATAGTTTCATCAATATTACACAGTTTCATCCATAGGTCCAGGCCGCTTCTCCACCTCGTCCTGCGCGACCCCTTTTCGCTTTTGGGGCGGTCGAAGGGGTATGGGGGTGGAGCGCTCATGCGAAATCAGCCCAAAACCGAGCGCCAGAGCAAAGAATTCGGGAAGAGCGCGCAAAGTGTTTCCAGGTTGCTTCCAATATCACGGTCCAATGTCTATGACCACCCAAATGCTGGCATTCGGGAGTGGCTAATGCCAATACACAACTCTACCCCTCAATCTCCACATGCAAACACAGCGTAAGCATCCTCTTCATCTGCAGAGAATTAGAATAGCATTTAAATTAGCAGAAGAGTGTATCAAGCAAAGGGTACTCTAGGAAATACATTTTATTGTATATAATATTATATATATACATGCTTATTTTTGTAAGACAAATACATAATACATGCAGGACAGGTAAGTACGAGAAGAAGAAAAGGGCATCCTATATGGCCACTTGAGCCCGAACGGGAGTATACAGATTGAAGAAAGTAGCATGCAGATTTGGCTGCTTATGTAGATTGATCAGCACACTGTGATATATGTGTACTGCATTGTACTCACCTAATCATGGGAAAATCATCAGATATTCGTGCATACCATCCTCGATTGCCCTGCGGTTTTACATCCCGATTCTCATGCGCGTGATTTTCAATCCCGGTTGTAGACTTGTTTGTAAGGTCCCTAAACTGGGAACGATTCCCTGATCATGACAGAGAAGCACCCGCATAACTATTTTCCATCTGCCTGATATGTGTACAAAATAAGTGAAGTAAGTATACTATGGGTAATGAAGTTGAATTGCTGAGTGTGTGCATTCAAATAACCGATTGAAATTTTTTTAAAACTCTGTAACAAAGCTTTGTTTGGCTAGGGCTTCAGTTTTATATCCTTACCCATCTCTGTTATAGTCACTAGTCATCAACCCGTGCACCTGCACGGGCAAGCTGTTTGAGTAACACGTGGATGCTAAGAATTGACTTTGTTGGAAGTTTCTTGCAAAAAATGAATATTAGGACATGTATATATTTGAAAATTATAGCATCTATTTTTCATATTTGAATATCAGAATATATAATAGTGTAGACACACTTATAATTTTTATGATTTGAAGTAGACATAATGTGGTTATTGAATCTAATGACTCTTCTGTCTTGTCAAAATACTTTGGGAAGTTATATGATTTTAATTTTAAAAATAGTATGGTTATGGATGTGCATGAGATTGAGTAGGATATTACAATGTACTACCGAGTTGCTAAGAAAAATATTTTCCTTCTATCATTTTAACAACATCAGTAGGAGTTTGATGGTTGAAAATCAACGGCAAAATTCATTGCAAGGTCAATTGACTATGAAGTGGGGGCATAACATCAGGCTACTTAATATGACGCATGACCACATCTCTTTATTATTTCCTGATCTGTTGATGGGCAATGAGGTCAAAGGAAAAATGACAAACATTTGCGGCTAAGGAAAAGTTACGTGGAAAGATGTCCATGTGAAGTATTAAATTTTGATGACACTGCCCTGATTTATAGTTGAGTAAAGTTAAGAATCTATAACAAAACCTAACTAAGAATGGAACACCTAATATATTAGATGCCATATCTGTTTTTAAATTGGATGAAAAATTAGAATCCCGTTACGATTTGAATATAAACAGAAAAGTTACCAGAGTCCCAAAAATATTTTTGGTGAAGTAAACATCTATTTTTTAATAGCTAAAAATAACAATAAGGTGTAGATGCAATCATGCAAAATCAGGACTACATCTCATTAGAAAACGATGATGATATTCCCAACATAATCTCAACATATAAAAATTGTTATTTCAGCCGAATGTGGTAAATCTGCATTATGAGCTACTTGTTTTGTTAAGCGTACATGTCAGAATATTAGAGGAAGTGCATGAAAGAAATATATAGTGCAAGTTATATGTATCGGAAGGCTATATATGTTACTTTTCATAGCTTCCAAGGTGCACATCATTGGACAATAAGTGTATACTCCTCTATCTAGATAACTGGATTCTGCTCCAGGGCACAGATGAAAAGTGGAAGTGTATAATTCCAAATCCATTCCCACAAACATACAACGCGTAGGAATGAATTAAATCATCAAGTCTATCAAATGTAGAAAAATGTAGAATTTTTTTGAGTAAATATGACCTGCAAATATCATCCTTTCAACTGAAACTGTTCATGAATTATAATATATTACAGAGAAATAAATGGTGATCGGCAATGATCACGTACCAAGAAAAGAGCACAGAAAGAGCCAGCAAAATACCACAACTATGTATTCTATTTGCAGCAATATACATGTCATTATGAGTACTTCACACCTTACAGTAGTAGAAATCCTAGTTGTGTATTAGCAAAACTGGAACAAAGTGACCATGTTTGTCACTGACCTTTCTCCACGCCAGGTTAGACGCGTCCCCAGTTGCGCGACTCCCTAGTTGTAATGCTTCTTAGCACAATGCACGTGGAAGGACGGTGACCTTATTAATTGCAAAAACAACACAACATAACACTTCAGCTCACATCGGTCAGAAGTTATACGCCAGAGCAAACCAAGCCATAACGAATTATATTGCGCAACTTGGCCGGTGCCCCTAGCATTGGTGAGTGTCGTCCAACTTTAACTTTCATCAATAGATCACACTCCACGGATTTAGATGTTGCTGCATGACCATGCTTCCTTGCCATGCTGGACGGTGCTTCATTGCAGGATCCATCAAGCCTGTGGGAGAAATTTCTAGGATCTCTCTTTGAATCTGCCATCAGTGCACCAGCTCCTCCTCTGCATCAATTGTCATGGAAACTAATCGGACCAAGAGGAAAAGCTAGATTACCTAGTCATGTCTACTTGCCGCCGACTGCTGGACTCATCCTTGCTGTATAGTTTAGTGTTGTGTTGGTGCAAGGAGTCTGAGAGGATGTATGAGATACAACAATCATCATATCTCTTTGAATCTGCCATTAGTACATTATATTGGCTCCTCCTCTGCATAAATCATAATAGAAACTGATCAGATCAAAAGGAAAGCTAAATTGCAGCATCATGAAAAACTGAAAGATGGGGAGACTGAAAGGCTGCACAATAACACCATCATTGAGGCCTTTTTTGTAGGCCGATCTGTACGATATGAAGAGGGGACGCATGCTGCAGAAAGTATATTCAGTAGCTTGTTGGAGAATTTGGCCTCTCGTGATCGCCAAGAAACAGATCCTACGGTGTCGGGGAAGCTGATCGTGACCCACGAACACCTATGGGACCTGGCGGACCGAGTCCCTTTCGGTTCGGTGGGGGGCGGAGATTGCACGAAGAGCAGATCGAGGCGATGCACACGAGCAGTTTTACCCGACATCTTTGGCGCGCCAGGTAGGGGGCGTCGAGGCTGTGTGAACCTGATCCGGCGTTCACACGAGCAACAATCTTCATCATCTTCATCAACATGCCACCGAAGAAGAAGGCTTCGGCGGCAGCAGAGCCGTCCGCGTCAAACCCACCACCACCGGAGTTAACGAGTGGTGGGGAAGACGCTGGCGGAGGAACGAGCGTCGTCGAGGGAGCTCACGACGCTGCCAAGTCCAAGGACAAGGCGGCGCAGACCTCGGCGCCCGGATACGTACCGCGTCCATCTCAGGACGCGCGAGACCGACAGCGTCATGGTGCTCGCAGCGCCATACGTTCATTGGGCCAAGATCGAGCTGGTGGATCCAGAGACGCTCAAGAGCAGCTCGCGCGCCAACAGGCTGGTGCGAGCGGGGCACGGTCGCCTGGACGGGATAATGCTCCTTCTAACATATTTAGAAGTCCGAGCACATCCCGTTCCTCGCACCGTTCGCCATTGCCGCCCACCACTCAAGGGGAAGCTTTGGCGCGAGCTCAACTACTCCTGGATTACCCTCCAACGGCAGACAAGGTCGACGAATGGAGGGCCACCATTCAAAGTCTCATCGGCTTTGCCAACGGCGACGTTCCGCGGCAACCAAGCACATCGCTGCCGCGGCGAGACGACAAGGCAAGAGCCGGTGGCGACGAGACCTGTGGGGGTGCAACCACCATGCACTCTCCACCCCGAAGGCCAAGATCGCCGACTCGTCGGATCCACCTCGACAGCGACTCCACCGTGTCATCGGATCCACGAGCTCGCCGTGATCAGCGCCAAGTTCTTCAAGAACGGCAACAAGAAGACGCTCGAACCCGCATCGAGCACCGAAGAGAAGCGCGACGTCAATCCGACCAGCGCGTCGGGCCCGCTGTTGACATGCATGCGCCAGGGAACCAGTGACTTGCGTCAGCGCGTAGGTTGCCCTGCGTTCACTCGTGAGCTGCGGCAAGTCCAAAGGCCCGACAAGAAAAATTTCAAGCCGAGATGTGCGAGAAGTATGATGGCGGGGCGCATCCATCGGAGTTCCTCAAAGCATCTACACCATCGCGGTGCAGGCTGCGGGGGCGAGACGACAAGATCCTCGCCAACTACTTCCCGCTGGTACTCAAGCCCAATGTGAGATCTTGGCTCATGCACTTGCCGGACAGTTCCATATCCTCTTGGGCAGATTTGTGCCATCAGTTTGTCGGCGCCTTCACAGGCGGCCACAAGCCTCATGGCCAAGAGAGCGACCTTCATCTGCTCGCCCAGAAGGAAGGAGAGTCCCTGCGCAAGTTCATTCAGAGATTCAGCCATGTGCACTACAACATCCCAGATGTCCACCCTGCTGCGGTGATCAACGCGTTTCATCAAAACGTGCGGAACCGCAGGATGAGGGAAGAGATGGCGATGTGCAAAGTCAAGGACGTCAGTGAGCTGTATGCCTTGGCCGACAAGTGTGCACGTGCTGAGGAAGGAAGAAGACTCCCAGGAGAGAATGTAGAAGCAGGATCTGACAGTGAGGAAACCGCCCCGGCGAAGAAGAGTCGGTGGAATAATCGAAGGAAGAAGAGCAAAGAGGTACTAGTTGTCGAACAGTCCGGCAACGGAGGTGGCGCCAAGAAGGCCAAGGTTGGTGGCTCCGGCAAGGAGGTTGCTGCTGGCGCCGACTGCAAGCCTGTGGCGGCCGCCGACAAGCAGGACAGCTCCAATAAACAGTACTGCAAGATTCACCTCACCAAGGGCCACGACCTCCAGAGCTGCAAGAAGGTCGAGCAGCTTGTAGAACAGCAGAAGGCTGAGTACGAGCAGCGAGACAAGGAGAAGGCCTAGGAGGGTGTTGGGGGAGCTAGCAAGAAGCGACCCGGCCGGGGAGGACGCCGCGGCAAGGCCAAGCAGTGGCAAGGAGACAGACCTCCCCGCGGCCGCGACAAGGATGAAGGCTGTGCGCTCTTCGGAGAGTTGCTCCCGTGCTTCTGCTACGTCCCGGAGGGTTTCTTGGTTGGCGCGCCGGAGCTCTTCTGCGCGCTTCTCCATGTCAGCTCCCGCCCTCGCGACAAGTGCTTCCCGGGAATCCAGCTTGGCTTGTCGGGCGCGGTAGAGCGACAACAGCTGCTCCTCCTCAGACTCGCCATTGCTGCTGCTTGGCGCGTCAACCAGCGATAGTCCAGCGGAGGCGAGCAGCTCTTCGTCGAAGGTCTCTCCCTCGACCGGCGCCCTGGAGCTCGACGCCCATGGGAGCTTGATGAAGACGCCGTCGCCGGCCTTCAGATAGGCGCCGAGCTGGGGCTCTTCGGAGCCTGACGCTGCATCAGTGGCAGAGGGATCGGCGGTCGGCGTAGCGCCTGACGCTCCTGCGACCTCAGGGTCATCAGTACGATCGCCAGACTCCTCGCCAGCCTTTGCGGAGGCAGCCTTGGCGGCCTCCTCGCCGGCGGACCCATCGGCGCCAGCCTCTTCCTCCATGGTGGCGGCGTCGTCAGTGTTGCCGTGCGCGGCCTCCTCGCCGGGAACCTCAGTCTCCATCGGATCTGCGGTAGATGGATCTGACGATCAGAAAAATAAAGAACAGTCAAGCAAATGTTCGAAAAGAAGAACAGAAGAAAAAAGAGCCCAATGGAAATTTTCGGTCTAAAGGGATTACCTACGATGGGGTCTGTGGCCGCGGTCTCAACCACCGGAGGATCGCCGGCGCTGCCCCTTGTCGGAGAAGCATCCCTTGCCGGAGAGCGCTCCCTTGCCGGCGAATTCTCCCTTGGCGGCGTAGTTGAAGCAGACGGAATCTCCGGAGCGACTTCCGGGCCCTCCTGATGAGGCTGCTCTGCTCCTACACAAATCAACAAGTCAGATATCAGCAAAGAAGGAGCACCCATGCACACCTAACCGTAAGAAACAGACCAAATACTTACGCTGGGGGCTGTGCTGGGGGCTGCTCTGAGGAAGGGTTGCCGGGTCCGGCAAGGGAGTCTCGGACGCCTCCTCAGAGCCACGGGGATCGTCTTCGATGACAACCACCGGGTCTTAGCTCTCTTCGACGCTCTACGAGCCAGCGTCTGAAAAAGGAAAGAGTTCGAGAATGAAGCAAATCGAATCTGAGACAAAGCAGCAAATTGAAGAATTACAAGTAACAACGACAAGATCTTACTCTTCTTCTTCCTCGGAGCTGAGCGCGGAGAAGTCAAATTCCGGTCCGCCTCCGGTGCGACGAGCTGGAAGAGTAGGCTCCCTCGGACGCTTGGCGGGTGCAGGGGCCGTGGTCCCGGAAGGCCCCGCTCCCGTTGTTGTGGCGACGTGAGGTGCTCCCGCGGCAACAGTGCTTGCCGCGGTGGAGCGCGTCGAGCGGCGCGACGGTTGTTGGCCCATCTGCCGCCCCGCCACTTCCCCGGTCTTGCGGAGGCGCCTTCTTGGTGGAGCTGCGGGCTCCTCCCACGGCAAGCTACCTGAAGGTGGAGGGGAGGCGCCCCCGGCAGGCTCGTTCGGCTCAGCTGCAAGCTCGGCCTGCTCCTCCGCGCCGGCAAGCTCCTCTCGATCGGCAAGGCTTGCCGCCTCTGCTGCCTCCGCCTCCTCCACGGTGAACCCGAATTCACCAGCGGCAGCCGCTTCTGCCGCCTCCTCCAGCCTGGTGGTGATGCGATGCAGCTCGGCGTCGGTGGTGTCGCGGGTGAGCCACTTCTGCTCGTCGGGGCGGATCGGCACTTCTTCCAAGCTGTCGAGAACTGCTGCACGACGTCATCGGCGGGCTCTTGCCAAGTTGGAACGATTCCATGGGAATCACACAACGGCATCATTGCGCGGATGCGGTCGAGCGAAGAGTTGTTGCACAAAGGCGAACCCCTCGGCAACATGAACCACTCGGGGTGATCAGGTCGTGCTTGAACAGCTCCAGCAAGAATCGCATCCAGCTCCAAGACGGTGAAATTCCAGTTGAGGCCCGGGCGCAGCCTCATGATGTCCGCCGCATTTTGGAACTCCCAAGCAGGCCTCCTCGTCTCCTGCAAGGAAGCGATGCAGCGGCGAAGGAAATCTGCGCCAACGGCGCCTACAGTGAGTCCGGCATGCCTGAGGCGCAAGATCCGGGTCACAGCAATCTTCAACCTAGCATCCTCTGGCGCCAAGTTGCTCCAATCGTTGCCGCGCACTATGGGAGTTTGGCGCTGGGCAGTGAAGGGTTGCGGGTTTTCCTCGATGATCCAACACCAATCGGCTCTCCACTCCTCCCACTTGTTGCGGAGCTCTCCTTCCAGATATGCTTCTTTCTTGCCGATCCTGGAGATCCAAGCAATCCCTCCGGCAAGTGGCTCTCCTCTCTCAACGCGGGGCATGAAGAAGTGGCGGAAGAGGGCTACATTTGGGTGGACTCCGACAAAGTTTTCGCAAAGGTGTGCGAAAACCGCCATGGTCAGGACAGCATTGGGGGTGAAATCAAGGAGGCGAAGCCCATAGGTGTTCATGATGTCACAAAAGAATTCAGAAAAGGCGGGCAGAGCCCGCAGTAGAAGAAGAGTGCGAAGAAGGGGTACCCGATAGAAACCAACTCTGATGTGGCGGCAGAGATTACCCTCGTGCGAGGATGCGCCCGCCTCCGTCGACCGAGAAGAGGTAGTACCTCCTCGCCTCCTTTGCGTCGAGCTGGGGGTCGAAGGTGGCCCGCTCCTTTCGCAGCGCCGCAAGCCGCTGCGCCTCGGCCAACTTCACGCCCTTCCCCTTGTCGGCTTTCGGAGCCATGGTGGAGGTGGTGGAGGAGGCCGGCGGCGTTGATGGCGTTGGTGGCGATAGGCGGGCGTCGCTCTCTTCGACTCGAGAAGGAGGAGGGAGCGGCGGTGGTTTTGAGATGTGACAGCAATGGCGGGTGGGCGACCTGCCCTGTTTCCCCTGTTTATAAGGAGGGAGAGGGCGGGCGTTCGCTTTTCAATTAAAAAAGCCCCGATCTCTCCCACGACGCCACGCTCGCGCGTGCTGTTCGTGGGGGACGTGGTGGGTCCGAGGCGAGTAACGGCGTGATCTAGGCCGCGTGCCCGTGCACTGTTTTGGGCCTGGCCCAACAGCGCTCGGCACCGTGTGTGGCCCGAGCCGAGGCTCTGCCGGTGTACTAGAGTAGGGTACCCTAGTATCCCGAACTCGTGCACGGGCAGTTGCAGCACCACGCGGCAGGGCTGCCTAGTGACCGCCAAGGTCATCCGTGGTTCCTTTGGAGCCATTCAAGAACAAAGTATTTAAGCCAAGAAGACAAGACCCGGCAAGAGGAGCTTGCCGGAAGGCCACTCAAGGCACGCAGAAGACAAGACCCGGCAAGAGGAGCTTGCGGGAAGGCTCGATGAGCGACAAGCTTCGGGCGCGACAAGATTCAGCCGCGGCAAGGTTCTTGCAGCGGCAACAACTCTCTTCATCTCCGCTCCGGCCCATCCACCAACGTGTCGCCATGGGGCCATTCCAGGCGTGCGTGTCAAGAGGCTGTGCAGCCAGCGGAGAGCAGCGGTAAGTGGCTCTGACAGGGGTGCCATCATGGCGAACTGTGGCGCCCCTGACGGTCCCTTTCTGCACTGTTTAGGCGACATGGACGGGCATTTATTACTCTTGTCCCTTACCGTCAGAGTTAGGTAGAATACACTGTACAAAGTAGCTGTACCAACCGCAGCTCATTTTTCCCATTTTTGCCCTTGTTTACGTTGCCACCTGTGGTGACCCCTTGAGCCTATAAAAGGAGGCCCATGTGCAACATAGAAGGGGTTCGGCTAGTTCGGCTCATTCGAGACTAGAGACACTCAAGCTAGGTTTTGTAGCTCTCATTGCTCCCTGGCAAGAACACAAGATAATCAGACAAGCAGCAGTAGGAGTATTATCTCTTCGGAGAGCTCCGAAGCTGGGTAAAACTGCTCGTGTGCATCGCCTCGATCTGCTCTTCGTGCAATCTCCGCCCCTCATCCAAAAGGGACTCGGTCCGCCCGGTCCCATAGGTGTTCGTGAGTCACGATCAGCTTCCCCGACATCGCCAAAGATGTCGGGGAAGCTGATCATGACCCACGAACACCTATGGGACCCGGCGGACCGAGTCCCTTTCAGTTCGGTTGGGGTCAAACACACATAATTAATCTAACGGTCTTTGCTTATTAAAGATGAATCAGATGGATACAATTCTTTGATGTGTGAGGATGGGTTTGTGTCTCGGCCAAGGGAGATGTTTTTTTTTTCAAAAAGATGTGGACGTTGGACAAATACCTAGGACTCCTAAGGTAGCTCATTCAACAACTGTAGATAATAAATCTGAAGATCGAACATACCATTTTCTTAATTCCTAGGATTAACGTGGAGCCTCGTATGGTGCCTTCAATTAGTAAATATAAGATTCTCGAAGCACCCAAATAACTATTTTGCATCTGCTTGAGGTGTGAACAAGAACAAAATCAGTATAACGGTTTTTTGAACTGGCGTTAAGGCAGAAATGAAACGTGTATTAGCAGCAGACTGAAAGAAATATAGTTAAGGAAAGAACACAGAGATGAAAGACCTCCTGCGCAGCGGCTGCGTGTTTGAAGCCGGAGATGTGAACGAACGCCTTTCAGGCAGTGTAGGAGGCAGCGTTCGAGCCGCCGTCCCGCCTCCCTTGGCCCCGCCTCGCGGACAAAGCGGTGGAGGAGTAGGCGCTAGCGCCGTCTCCGCTGCCCCGCCTCGCCGGATAGGCGGTGGAGTAATAGGCGCCCGGGCAGGTCTTGCGGCTCGGGGCGGGCGATGTCGGGGAGGTGCTGCGGCTCGGTGTGATGGGGACGACGGCGTGAAGGCGCCGCAGACGGAGGGGATCGAGGCGGAGTGAGGCGGCGTCGTCGCCGATGGTGTTGTGGCTCGGTGTGACGGGGGCGACGGCGTGAAGGCGTGGCGGACGGAGGGGATTGGGGTGGAGCGGGGCGGCGAGCGGGGGATGGGCTCGATCCAGCCTCTAACGTCGGTGTGCAGGGAGGGCGGCGAGCGGGGAGGAGGCCGTTGCGCCAAAGAAGTGCGGCAGGCGGCGGGCGGGCGGCGCGCGGCGCGAGCTGGAGAGGATGGATGGATGGATGGATAGGGTTTGGGTGGTTGGGCTGCCCGAGGGGGGGGTTCTTTTTATTTCTTTCTCTTTTTTTTGTTTAGATAAATGGGATGGATGGATGGATGGATGCCATGTCATCAATCCATGACACAAACATTTCAACCAATGAGAACAAAAATAACCCCACAGTTTTTACGGAAAAATTTACCCCATCTCTTTGCCATCTGCCAACAGATGGCAAAGAATCTTTGTCGTCTGTTGGCGGATGGCAAAGAGGTGGGGCTGGTATGCCGTTACACTCTTGACGGCCACAGATTTGTTAACCTCTTTGCCATCTGGCGGCGGATGGCAAGATTATTTGCCATCCACTAGCAGATGGCAAAGAATTGGCTGATGGCAACCATGTTCTTTGCCGTCTGTCAGTTCTTTGCCATCTGTTTTTTATGAGCAGATGCCAAAGACGTTCTTTTCCATCAGCTGGCAGATGGCAAAGAGCTGGCTGATGGCAAATTCCCTGTTTCCAGTAGTGCCAGCCCCTGTGCCAACTACTGAGCCTATCCCTAAACCAATTCCAAAGAAGAGAGGTGTTCTATTTCTCCGTCCTGAAGATATGCAAGAGGCAAAGAAATCTATGAAAGAAAAAGATCTTAAAGCTGAAGCTGTTAAGAATTTACCTCCTATTGAAGAAATACATGGTCTTAATCTACCACCTGTTGAAGAAACTTATGATCTTAATCCATTACCTATTTAAGAAGCTACTGGTCTTGATAACACGACACAGGTAGTAAAGGTAAATTCTCTCTATAGATATGATAGAGCTGAAATCCCTCCTACTAAAATTGCTAGCCAATGCTTGGATGAGTTTGATAACTTTATGTTTAAGCAAGAAAACTTCAATGCTTATTTTGGTAGACAATTAAAACAAAATGCTTATATGATTAAACACTTGGGTGATTATATGGCTAATATTAGAGGTGACTTAAAGTTGTTAGCAAACATGCTTCTATGGTTGCCACTCAAGTAGAACAAGTACTTAAAGCTCAAAATGATTTGCTCAATGAAATGAATAGTAAGAAAAATGTTTATGTTGTTAGAGTGGCTACTAGAACTGGTAGAATGACTCAGGAACCTTTGTATCCTGAGGGCCACCCTAAGAGAATTGAGCAGGATTCTCAGATAAATAATATTGATGCTCCTAGTTCTTCTAAAAGGAAGAAAAAGAAAAAAATGATAGGACTTTGCAAACTTCTAGTGAACCTATTGCTGAACCACCTGAGAATCCAAATGATATCTCTATGTTTGATGCTGAAACACAATCTGGTAATGAACATGAACCTAGTGAAAATGTTAATGATGATGTTTATGATGATGCTCAACCTAGTAATGATAATGATGTAGAAGTTGAACCTGATGTTGATCTTGATAACCCACAATCAAAGAATCAACGTTATGATAAGAGAGACTTTGTTGCTAGGAAACATGGTAAAGAAAGAGAACCATGGGTTCAGAAACCGATGCATTTTCCTCCCAAACCATCCAAGAAAAAGGATGATGAGGATTTTGAGCGCTTTGCTGAAATGATTAGACCTATCTTTTTGCGTATGCGATTGACTGATATGCTCAAAATGAATCCTTATGCTAAATATATGAAAGATATTGTTACAAATAAGAGAAAGATACCGGAAGCTGAAATTTCCACCATGCTTGCTAATTACACTTTTAAGGGTGGAATACCAAAGAAACTTGGAGATCCAGGAGTACCTACTATACCATGCTCCATTAAAACAAATTATGTTAAAACTGCTTTATGTGATCTTGGAGCCGGTGTTAGTGTTATGCCTCTCTGTTTATATCGTAGACTTGACTTGAATAAGTTGACACCTACTAAAATATCTTTGCAAATGGCTGATAAATCAACTGCTATACCTGTCGGTATTTTTGAGGATGTGCCTGTCGTGGTTGCAAACGTTACTATTTTAAGGGACTTTGTTATTCTTGATATTCCCGAGGACGATAGTATGTCTATTATTCTTGGAAGACCTTTTCTAAATACTGCAGGGGCTATTATTGATTGCAACCAAGGCAATGTCACTTTTCATGTTAATGGTAATGAGCATACGGTACACTTTCCGAGGAAACAACCTCAAGTTCATAGTATCAACTCTATTGGAAAAGTTCCATCGATTATATTTGGAGGTTTTGAATTTCCTCTTCCTACTGTCAAGAAGAAATATGATATTCTTATTATTGGGGATGTGCATATCCCCGTTGAGGTAACATAGTGTTATTCGAAATTTTTCCGGTCTCATGTTATTCGGAATGAGTTTGTTAACAAGACCTGATCAACCTTGTTAGTGGATTATTTTTGATGAGCATGAGATGGATGAAACTAGAAGGGACAACCTTTTGTACCCTCTTTGTACTTTCTGTTATTTAGTTGAAATAAAGTAAAAATAGTATTTTTCTGTCTGTTTCCTGATTTATCCGTGCAATATAAAAATACCCCGAAAATAAAATTCCTCCAAATGCCATGCCAATTTAATATATTTTTTCTAGAATATTTGAGGATTTATGGAACTGAGAACACACCGGGGGGTCAACCACCTGGGCACGAGGGTGGAGGGCGCGCCCCTGCCTCTTGGGCCCACGGTGGCCCTCCTCCACTTATTCCTGCACTCATACAGTCCTTCTTCCTCCCACAAACACGAATATATAGCTCAAGCACGAGTTATAGCTCACTTTGCTGCAATTTTCGATCTCCTTGCTTAAAGCACCTCTCACAAAACTGCTTGGGGAGATTGTTCCTTGGTATGTGACTCCTCCATTGGTTCAATTAGTTTTTGCTCTAGTGTTTTATTCATTGCAAATTTTTGCTGCCTAGGTGACCATGTTCTTGAGCTTTCATGTCAAATTTATATGGTTCCAAGTAGTTCTGATGCATGATATAGGCTCTAGGCACTTGTAGGAGTAGTTGCTATCAATTTTGTTGAGCTTGGTTCACTTTTGTTTGAAGCTACTAAAAATTTCAGAAATTTTTCAGAGGAAGAAATATGCTTAGGAAAATGTTCCAAGGTGGTTCTTCAAGAAAGCAAGGACCCAGGCTTGCAATACGTGATGCTGACGAGGAACCACCAAGAGACGCCCCAGTGCGGCATTGTGAGTGGCCTTCAGAAAATTTTATGGATCGAGCGGGAATCAAAGAAGAATTTAACGCATATTTGCGTAACGCTGATCTTGTGAGCTTTGAGGCCGACAAATGCCCCCAGTACCATCAACTCACAAGCTCATTTGAGAGGAGGTTTGAGTTTTCATCTTCACGTAATTCTCCAACAGTCATGTTTGATCTTTATGAAAAATCTTATACCATGGACTTAGAGGATTTTACTTTCTGCTTGCAAACTCCCACAATGGGGTAGTATTAATGATCCCCGTAAATCTGAATTTAGAAACTTTCTTGCTGGTATAACCGTGGGGGAATCTAGAGATATAACACAAGCTACCATAGGGAGCATTCACTTTCCTGCTATAAATTATTTTGCTCTCTCCATAGGTAGGTGCATAACTGGTAAGGATGAAGCATATCATATGCGTGTGCCTGACCTCAGTATTCTTAGGAGTGCTGTGTTAGGAGACCAATCTTATCATATGGGAGCCATTGTAGCACGTAGGTTGCATCATAATAGATATAATCGAGATTTCTTTGGAGGAATTTATGCAACACGCTTAGCTAATTTTCTTGAGGTGGACGTTCGTGAGGATGATATGGAGTTGCCTCCTACTTATTTAGATTTTAATTCTATGGTTTCTCACCAGTTTGTTGAGAGGAATTAATCACCTCTCCTGTATCGACTAATCTTTGACAAATGGCGTGTTGTCCGTATTACTCTCCTTGCTCCTGCCTTCTTTGATCATCAGGCAAAAGGAAGATATACTATTACCAGAGAGGAGGCAGATGAGTACGAGAGGAGAGCGGAGGCAGCTCACCGCCATGCTGCAGCTCAGGAGGTGATAAACGCTGCATCACAGTACGACCCCAGCTACACCTACGGGTATCCTCCAGGCCATCCCTGGCAATGAACCAACTTAGGCTAAAAGCCTAAGCTTGGGGGAGTACGTATTTCCCACTGACATTACATTTATGTTTACACACACTCATTGCTACATGTCGGTGCTCATACTCTTTCATTGTAATATCCATGCTAGTTTTTTTTCTTTTTCTTGCTTTCTTATTGTGTGTTTGTTAAACCTTAAAAAACCAAAAAAATTAGTAGTAACTTTTAGTTAGTTTACTTTTCTTGCTGTAGTAGTATTAATTAAAAATAAAAGCCAAAAATATTTCATGTTCCTCTTTTGCTTGTTGGGAGCTTTCCCGTGTAAATAGTTTTCTTTTCTTTTCTTTTCTTTTCTTTGGAGGTTGATAGGAGAAGACCATGATTAAATTGTTGAAGTGGCTCTTATATGCATTATTGTTGATTTAACCAAGAGCCCATATTGCCTTGTCTTCTCCTGTTTATTGAATGCTCGCAGATTCTAGCTTAGTCCAATGCATGTACACTCTTATTATTATTCACATCTTTTGGTCGTGCAAGTGAAATGCAATTATGATGATATATGATGGACTGACTGAGATGAGAAAAGCTGGTATGAACTCGACCTCTCTTGTTTTTGTAAATATGATGAGTTCATCATTCCTGATTCAGCTTATTATGGATAAACATGTTTGCAATGACAATTAGAGATCATAGTTGCCCGTTCCATGCTTGATTAGCTATGAGTTATAATGATTTACCTTGCGTGCCAACATGCTATTAAAATGGTTGTGATGTGGTATAGTGGGGTGGTATCCTCCTTTGAATGATTTAAGTGACTTGACTTGGCACATGTTCACACATGTGGTTGAAACAAATCAACATAGCCTTCACGATATTTATGTTCATGGTGGATTATATCCTGCTCATGCTTGTGTCGGTGTACTAGAGTAGGGGTACCCTAGTATCCCGAACTCGTGCACGGACAGTTGTAGCACCCCGCGGCAGGGCTGGCCTGATGACCGCCAAGATCCTCAGCGGCTCCTTTGGAGCCATTCAAGAACAAAGTAATCAAGACCCCGACAAGAGGAGCTTGTCGGGAAGGCCACTCAGGGCGCAAAGGAAACAAGGCCCCGGCAAGAGGAGCTTGCCGGGAAGGGGATCTTGCCAGGAAGGCTTGGTGGGCGCCCGAGCCCCTGCGCGACAAGGTTCCTGCATGCAAAGGCGCTTGCCGGCGGGCAACCTCTCTTCATCTCGCTCCAGCTCACCCGCCAACGTGTCACCACGGGCTCTCCCAAGCAGCGGTCGACGGGCTGTGCAGCCAGCGGGAGTAGCGATAGCGGCGCCGACAAGCTACCATCGTGGCAAGCGAAGGCGCACTTGACAGTCCTGTTACACTCGTTGAGGCGGCCGAGACGGCATTGATGACTCTTGTCCCTTGCCGTCAGAGTTAGGTATAGATTACTGTACACTGTACCAAGCGGTGTACCAACCAATGTTTTTACTATCTTACCCTTCTCTACTTGCCACATGTGGTGACCCCTTGTGTCTATAAAAGGAGGCCCAAGTGCAACGTAGAAAGGGTTCGGCTCGGTTCGGTCCAGCTCTGGCTTAGTTCATCATACTCATACGAAACCACACTCAGGCTAGGTCTTGTAGCTCCCATTGTTCCCTAGCAAGAACACAAGATAATCCACAAAGCAGCAGTAGGAGTATTATCTCTCCGGAGAGCTCCGAAGCTGGGTAAATCTGCTCGTGTGCACCGCCTCGATCCGCTCTTCGTGCAATCTCCGCCCCCCTCCGAATCACAAGGGACCCAGGTCCCGTAGGTGTTCGTGGGCCACGATCAGCTCTCCCCGACATCTTTGGCGCGCCAGGTAGGGGGCGTCGAGGCTGTGTGAACCCGATCCGGCGGTCACACGAGCAACTTCATCAACATCTTCATCAACATGGCACCGAAGAAGAAGTCTTGGCAGCAGCGTGAGAGCGTCGCGTCGAACCCACCACCACCGGAGCTGTCGGTGGTGGGGAAACGCTGGCGGAGGAACCCGGCGTCGTCGAGAGAGCCCACAATGCCGCCAGGTCAAGGACAAGGCAACACAGCGTCGGCGTCGAGTCCGCACAGCGTCCCTCGCGGGGCGCGGGACCGGCAGCGTCATGATGCTCGCGGCACCATACGCTCGTTGGATCAAGGCCAAGCTGGAGGATCCCGAGGCCCTCGAGACCGCATGCGCCTCGGCATGCGATGCAGTGGAGTACGGTCGCTTAGGCGGGATGCTGCTCCTCCTAACTTGGTTAGGAGTCCGAGCACCTCCGTTCCTCGCCACGTGCCGTTGCCACCCACCACACCAGCGAAGCCTTGTCAAGAGCACAACTACTTCTAGATTACCCTCCAACGGCCGACAAAGGTCGGCGAATGGAGGGCCACAATCAGAGTCTCATCGGCTTCGCCAACGGCGGCGTCCCGCTGCAACCGAAGTGCCTCGCAGCCGTGGCAAAGCGACAAAGCGCGGCGATGGCGGCGAGACTTGCGGGGTGCAGCCACCGTGCACTCCCCTTCCGAAGACCAAGATCGCCGACTCGCCGGATCCACCTCGACACTCCACAGCATCGTCGGATCCGCGAGCTCGTCGCGACCAGCGCCAAGTTCTCCGAGAACGCAAGAAGAAGACGCTTCGAACCGTGTCGGCGCCCCAAGAGAAGCGCCGTCAATCTGACCAACGCGCCAGGCCCGCTGTCGATATGCATGCGCCAGGGGAACCAGGCGACTTACCGTACGCGGTAGGTTGCCCTGTGTTCACTCGTGAGATGCGGCAAATCCGGTGGCCCGACAAGAAAAACTTCAAACCAGATGTGCCAGAAAAGTATGATGGCAGGACACACCCATCGGAGTTCCTCAGCATCTACACCACCGCGGTGCAGGCCGCGGGGGGACGAGACGACAAGATCCTCGCCAACTACTTTCCCCTGGTGCTCAAGCCAAACATCAGATCTTGGCTCATGCACTTGCCGGATGGCTCTATTTCTTCTTGGGCAGATTTGTGCCACCAGGTTTGTTAGGCGCCTTCACAGTGACCACAAGCCTCATGGCCGGAGAGAGTGACCTCCACCTGCTTGCCCGTAGGAGGAGAGTCCCTGCGTAAGTTCATCCAGAGATTCAGTCGAGTGCACTACAACATCCCAGACGTCCACCCTGCCGCGGTAATCAGTGCATTTCATCAGAATGTACGAAACCGCAGGATGAGGGAGGAGATGGCGATGTGCAAAGTGAAAGACGTCAGCGAGCTCTACGCCCTGGCCGACAAGTGTGAACGTGCTGAAGAAGGAAGAAGACTCCCAGGAGAGAATGTGGGAGCAGAGTCTGACAGTGAGGGGATCTCCCCGGCAAGAAAGAGCCGGCGGCGAAACAACGTGAGGAAGAAAAACCAAGAAGTACTAGTTGTCGAGCAGTCCGGCAAGGATGGTGCCGCCAACAAAGCCAAGGCTGGTGGCTCCGGCAAGGAGGTTGCCGTTGACACCGACCGCCAAGCCGTGGCGGCGCCCGACAAGCCCGACAGCTCAACAAGCGATCTTGTAAATCCACCGCACCAAGGGCCACGATCTCGAGCTGCAAGAAAGTCGAGCAGCTTGTTGAGCTCTGAGAGAGCTGAATACGAGCGAGACAAGGAGAAAGCCCAAGAAGGTGCAGGTGCAGCAAGTAAGAAAAGACCCGGTCGGGGAGGACACATGGCAAGGCCAAACAGCGGCAAGGAGACAGACCTCCCGGCCGCGACAAGGAAGAAGGCGAAGATGAAGATGGCGAGGACATGGAAGGCGATGAAGTAGACGAGCAAGAGTTTCAAAAGGCAACAGAGGTCCTTTGTGTTGGCGGTGGTGCTTCTCTGCATACCTGCACCGCCAACTCAAGCAATGGATCGTGAGGCCAATGCAGCGAGAACCCTCCATAGAGTCGCGCAAACCTCTGAAGTGGTCCAACACGCCCATCGTCTTTGACATTGAGGACCACCAGATCGCATCATCTGCGGTCGGGTGCTTGCCGATGTTGGTCTCACCAACCATCCGCAACCTCAAAGTCACAAAGATGTTGGTTGGGCGGGGCGGCCTGAACCTAATCTCTCTGCGGTGCTCCAAAGCTTCAAATCCCGATAGCGAGCTCGAAGAAACTGGTACTTTCAAGGAATCAACCCGAGAAGGAGCAAGCCCAAAGGGAAGATCACGTTGCGGTAACATTCGGCAATGAGCTCAACTTCAGAACTGAGAGGTCACGTTTGGCGTCGCCGACTTCCCATTACCCTACAATGGCATACTTGGCCGTCAGCCTTCGCCAAGTTCATGGCCGCCTCTCATTATGCTTACAACCTACTCAAGATGCCCGCCCGATAAGCGTCATTTCTGTCCATGGCGACAAGAAAGATGCACTTATCTGCGCCGACAAGATTCTACCGGGATGCAGCGGCAGCGACGGATAGCAAACCACTTACGGCCGAAGCTCCGGGGAAGAAGAAGACCACCAGGTCCGGCAAGAGCTCTGTTGCCCACTCGGCAAGCGCACCTCTTGGTGCTGCACTACCATCGAGGACGCACCATCGAGCTCCACCGGCAAGTGCAACAAGGCGATGGCAGCTCAGCCAAGACCAAGAAGGTGCCCGCCAAGGAGGGCGGCACTGTGGTACCTTCACCATCGGTGCACGCTTGATCCTAAATAGGAAGGCGAGCTCGGTGCTTTCCTACGGGCGAATGTCGATGTGCTTGCATGGCAACCATCTGACATCCCCGGTGTTCCCAGGAAAGTGATTGAGCACCACCTAGCTGTCTGTCCTCACGCCGCCCGTCAAGCAAAAAGTTAGGAAGCAGGCGTGGAGCGCCAAGAGTTCATAGCGAAGAAATCAAGAAATTAGAAGCAGCAGGGCTTGTCGAGGAGTCCTCCACCCCACGTGGTTGGCCAATCCGGTAGTTATGCGCATAAGGCTAATGGGAAATGGAGACTTTGTATTGACTTCACCGATGTTAATAAAGCTTGTCCCAAAGACCCATTTCCCTTGCAGCGTATTGACCAGATTGTTGACTCCACGGCTGGATGTGATCTGCTTTCATTTATTGATGCATATTCAGGATATCATCGATCTTCATGGCGAAGAGGATGAAGAAAACCGCATTCATTACACCATGTAGCACGTCTCGCTTTATACGGATGCCTTTCGGTTTGAAGAATGCTGGTTCAACCTTTGCAAGGGTAGTCCATGATGCCTTTGAACCACAGATACACAGAAATGTAGAAGCCTACATGGATGACATAGTGGTCAAGAGTAAGGACAGAGCGACTCTGGTTCAGGATTTGGATGAAACATTTGCAAATCTGCGCAAGATCAACCTCAAGCTCAACCCCGAGAAGTGCGTGTTTGGAGTCCCTTCCTGCAAGCTTCTCGGGTTCTTTGTGTCTCAGCGGGGGATTGAAGCCAATCCCGACAAGATCAAGGCCATTGAGCAGATTGAGGCACCAAAGCGCGTCAAGGATGTCAGAAGGCTTGCCGGTTGCGTGGTTGCTCTCAGCAGGTTCATCTCTAAGTCTGCTGAACGCGCCCTGCCGTTTTCAAGATTTTGAAAAGGCAGGTCAATGAAATGGACTCGAAGCGGAGGCTGCGCCGCAGGACTTGAAGAGATACTGTCCTCCGCTCAATACTTGTCGCACCTAGGCCACAAGAGAAGTTGTTGCTGTATATAGCAGCACCAATCAAGTGGTTAGTGCTGCGTTAGTAGCGGAGAGTGAGGCGGATGATGAGCCGACAACCGAGGCAGATTGCATCCAGCGACGGCGGGGCTTCACCGTCAAGCTCTGGTCCCGACAAGAAAAGATCAGCGAGGGTTGCGACAAGATACGAAAAAGATGGTGCAGCGCCAGTCTACTTTGTCGGTTCCCTTACTGCAGGGGCTAGATCAAGGTACTACGGTGTGCAAAAGCTGCTTTTCGACCTCCTCATGGCCTCGAGAAAGCTGCGCCATTACTTCCAAGCACACGAGATAACAGTTGTCACTCGCTTTCCGCTGAAGAGGATATTGCAAAATCCAGAAGCAACAGGCAGGATTGTCGAGTGGGCACTGGAACTGTCAAGCTTTGGTCTCAAGTTCGAAAGCACTTCAACTACCAAAGCAGAGCATTGGCGGAATTCGTAGCTGAGTGGACGCCAACGCAAGATGAAGAAATTCCAGAGACGAGCATCCCCGTCAAGGAGGCAAATAAAGAGTGGCTGATGTACTTTGGCGGTGCCTTCTCGCTGCAAGCGCCCGGTGCGGCGTCGCTTATCGCACCCACCGGAGAGCACCTCAAGTACATAGTCCAGATGCACTTTCCCAAGGAACAAGCAACAAATAATACTGCATAGTATGAAGGCTTGCTTGCCGGTCTCAGGATTGCGCTGGACCTTGGGATCAAGAAGCTCATTGTCAGGGGGGACTCGGAACTTGTCGTCCGCCAAGTAAATAAAGATTATCAAAGTCCATTGATGGAAGCCTACGTCGACGAAGTGAGGAAGCTGGAAGAGCACTTTGAAGGCCTGCAAATGGAACACGTTCCAAGAGCACAGAACGATATAGCTGATGGCCTCTCCAAATGTGCCGCACTTAAGTTACCTGTGGAACCAGGGATTTTTGTGCTCAAGCTAACTCAGCCAACCGTAACACCATCAACAGGGCAAAGCAAGAAGAGAAAATTGGTTTCCGGCGACTACTTTCCGGCAGAGCTCCCTGAAGCCGCCGCCAAGAAGGTCCCTAAAACCAACGCAAGTATCACTGAGGAGCAGTATGCTCCGACAAACCATGCAGTTTGTATCGTTGAAGCAAACGCTCCCAACAAGTTTCGCTCCGGCAAGCTTGCCGGGGATCATCAAGCTCCGGCGGACCCACAGGTTCTTGCCGCAGAAGCTGATGTTCCCGCAGTGATGGATGAGCCTTTAGTCCTTGTTGTCGAGCCACAGGCTCCAAAGATGGGCACAAATCGCCCATTTCCTACAGACAGGAGAACTTCCCAAGAGCAAGAAGAAGCGGAAAAAGTAGCCCGGCAGTCAAGTATGTACCAGTTTGTTGACAACATCCCCAGCATGCAAGAAGACTCAACGGTGTGAAATTGAAGTGTATTTGCCGGAAGATGGATGAAGCTGTTGGCGAGAGATACATGGAGGCATATGTGGTCACCACATTGGCGCAAGAGCACTTGCCAAGCAAAGCTTTCCGGCAAGGTTTCTTCCGCCGAAGCCCTCCGGATGCAATCGCACAAGTAACAAAGTATGAAGCGTGCAGGCCCATTCCAAACAGATACACCAACCAGCTCAAGCTCTCCAGACGATCCCTTTATCCTGGCCCTTCTCGGTGCAGGGCTCGACATCCTCGGCCCTTTCCCCGAAAGCAGTCGGAGGCTTTGAGTACTTGTACGTCACAATCGACAAGTTCACAAAGTGGCCGAAGTGGAACCAAAGAGGAAGGTGACAAGACAGTCAGCGATCAAGTTCTTCAGTCAATTGTTTGCCGCTTTGGGATTCCTAACAGAATCATCACCGACAACGGCACACACGTTCACGAGCCGCACCTTCATGCAAGACGCCCAAGATCTTGGCGCCAAGATCTGCTTTGCTTTTGCTCATCCGAGAAGCAACGATCAAGCGAGAGAGCAAATGTCAAGTGCTGCGGGACTCAAGACCGAACTTTCGACAAGCTGCGCAAGTGTGGAAGAAACTGGATCGAGGAGCTGCCGGTGGTTGTTTGGTCGATCAGACGACGCCAAATCGAGCCATCGCCGGACACCTTTCGCCTAGTCTATGGAGCAGAGGCAGTTCTCCCCACGGAACTCGTGGTACGGGTCACCTCGAGTGCTCGCCTATGATGAGCTTGATCAAGAGCAGCTGCGACAAGATGACGCCCGCTCCTCGAGGAAGATCGTCTTCAGGCTCTTTGACGAGCTGCTCGTTACCAGCAAGCTTTGCGCCGCTACCATAGCCGCAGTTAATGCCGAAGCTTCGAGGAAGGCGACCTTGTTCTTCGCACATTCAATCCGCCAAGAATTCCAACAAGTTGACCTTGAAGTGGGAAGGCTCTTATCGTGTGAACGAGTCACTAGGCCGGCGCTGTCCGCTTTGAGACCAAGATGGCGTTCCAGTGAGCAATTCCTGAATATAGAGCATCTTCATAAGTTCTACCCATATAAGCGCGTTGCTTGGAACCTGTTCCGGCAACCACCCTTTTGTACAAGTCTTGCCGCTGTTGCATGTAATCCTTTGTACAAAGCCGGGCGCAGAACCCGTGCATCAGTAAAGCCTATGTGTTGCGCACGACTTGTCAATACATGCCCACATAATCATATATGCATGTGTTTACTAACATTTTGTGCAGCATCCGCACCCGGTAAGCGATGATGAGCCACTAGGCTCCATAACTTTATTTTCTCTTCTTTCTTCTCAAACAAGAAGAAGGTTCATCCACCCACAAGTTAACCGGGGGGGAAGGAGAAGATAATGGTGTGGGCCGCTGCGTCGCCGAGGAACTGTCGCCTTGCGGAAAATGGACAACAGAAAAGCTAAGTTGCTAAGTTTAAACGACCAGTTTCAAAATTTTAAGTTATCTTCCTCGAACGATAGTACTTTGTATGGAAAACCTGTGCGCGGAGGAACCGACTCGCGACTGGCTTGCGCCCTTACTTTGTTTCGAGTCCGCTCAACAACTTAAGTGTGCTGCAACTAGTTGCGACAAGGTTGCTTGTCGGAGGCGGCATCGCCAAAGAGGGCTGCTGAAGTTCACAGACTCGGCGCCAAGGCAAGGGTGTTCTTGACAAGTTCCCCTAGAAGCGTAGGGTATAAACATACAAAGGAAGAAATCGAGTAAAGGAAATAACATTGCATTCGATTGCCTAAGATAGTGAATATTACATAATAACTTGTCGCGGATCTAATAGACTTTTTATCTAAACATGATCTACAGCGACAAGAGAAGAGATAGACTTGGCGGCCTAGTCCACGCGGTCGCCCTCAAGCCTCTTAACTCCGCTCACCCTGTCCACAATGGGTGCGACAAGGGCTTTGAGCGCTTCAACATCGGCGGATGGAGGCAGAGACTTGAGGGCTTTGGTGAAGTCGATGCCTGGGTTGCGGAAGGCCACCTTCATCAACACCTTCTGGAGAGCCTCGGCGCAGACTTGACGTGATTCCTCCGCCAGTTGCTTTGGAACCTCTTCCCGGAGCCGCTGGATACCCGCCAACACGCCTTTGAAGAATAGGCTGAGCTTGACGCTGGGTTGGAGCTTCGTCGGTGGAATATCCAAGATCTGTCATCCCCAACTCCATCACTCATTATGGATGCGGCCATGCGGTGTCCACAAGACCCTCATCCAATGCATTATGCTGTCTCAAGATTATTCAGGCGGTCACACAGATTCGACAGCAACTCCTCGGTGGCCTTAATCTTTTCCAGCAGGCTCGCTTCCCGCTCCTTGGCGCCATTCAACGTCTCCGTCAAGGTGGTCAATTTCAGCTCCAGATCCGCCTTGGAGTCCTTGGCGGCATCGAGCTCTTTGATCTTTTCTCGTAAAACGACCTTGTAGCTCGCCGAGGGTGTAAGCGCCCTTCTCACGCCAAGGCTTCAACCCGGCGACCTCCTCGGCACTCTTACGGAGGGTGGACTCCAGCTGAGCCACCCTCATCTCCAATTCCCTCTTGGCGGCCTCGGCAGCCGCAGCAGCATCTTTGCCTCTGAAGTGGCCCGCCAATCGCTTGCTTTCACAAGACGGCGAGATCTTCCTCAAAGCTGCCGAGGTTGATCTTCCGCTGCGCACCACCTTCTCGGCGGAGAGCTTCTCGCCGGCAAGCCTCTCTGCTCCTCAACCTCGCCCTTCTCCAAGATGAAGGCCGTGCGCTCCTCGCAAGCTGCTCCAGCGCCTCTGCTATATCCCGGAGAGTCTCTTTGTTGGCGGCGTGGAGCTCTTCCGCACGCGTTCTCCAAGTCAGCTGCCGCCCTCCCGACAAGCGCCTCCTGGACTCCAGTTTGGCTTGTCGGGCAGTAGAGCGACAAAGAACTTCCTTAGCAGCTGCTCCTCCTCGGGTTCACCACTCTGCTGCTCGGGGCATCAACCAGCGACAGCCCGCATGGAGGCAAGCAGTTCCGCGATCGAAGGTCTCCCCTCGCCGGTGCTCGGAGCTTGATGCCCATGGAGCTTGATGAAGACACCTCGCCGGCCTTCGTAGGCGCCTGGCTGGGCTCTTCGAGTCCGGTGCGGCATCGGTGGCGGGAGGATCGGCGGTCGGTGCAGCGCCTGGCGCCCCTGCCCTCCGGGCTGTCGGTCGACGCCAGATTCTCCCCACCTCTGCGCCAAGAGCCTCGGCAACCTCTCGCCATGCGGGCCCGTCACGCCAGCCTCCTCCTCCATGTTGGCGGCGCCGACATTGTCGCCATGAGCTCTTCCTCACCGGCAGCCTCAGTTTCCATCGGATCTCCGGCAGATGGATCTGAAGGTCAGAAGAAGAAAGCCCAAATCAAGCAGATATTCGAAAGAGGAGAACGGAAGAAAAGAACCCAAGGGAAGTTATCAAACAAGAAGATTACCTGCAGTAGGGTCTGTTGCCGCGGTCTCCACCACCGGAGGGTCGTCGGCATCAGCCCTTGTCGGGAAGCTCCTTGCTGTCGGAGAGGCCTCCCTTGCCGGAGAGCGCTCCCTTGGCGGAGAATTCTCCCTTGGTGGCGTAGTTGAAGCAAGCAGAATTTCGGGGGTGACCTCCGGAGCCCCTTGATGAGGCTGGACCTCAGGAGTAGCCTCCGGTGCTCCATGATGTGGCTGCTCTGCTCCTACAAGATTCAACAAACCGGATATCAGTGACGGGAAAGCACCCAAGCACGCCTAACCATGAAGAAGTATACCAAACACTTACGCTGGGGGCTGTGCTGGGGGCTGCTCTGTTGAAGGGTTGCCGGATCCGGCAAGGGAGTCCCGGACGTGCCCCACAGCCGCCATGTGGGAGTCATCTGAGACGACAACCACCGGCGTCTTGGCCCTCTTCGGCGCCCTCTGAACTAGCGACCTGAAGAAAGAGGTTCAGAGTGAAGCCAGTCAGTTATAAAGATAAAACAATGAATTGGAAGATTACAAGTAGCAACGACAAGATCTTACTCTTCCTGTTCTTCCTCGGAGCTGAGGGCGGAAAGATCAAACTCCGCTCCGGCGCGACGGATTGGGGGAGAAGATTCCCTCGGACGCTTGGCGGGTGCAGAGGCCGCGACTCCAGAAGACCCCGCGCCCGTCGCCGTGGCGGAATGAGGCGCTCCCGCGGCAACAGTGCTTGCCGCGGTGGAGCGCGTCGGACGGCGAGGCGGCTGCTGGACCGCATGCCCCCCCGCCACTTCTCCAGTCTTGCGGAGGCGTCTCCTTGGCGGGGCATCAGGCTCCCCCTGCGGCAAGCCACTTGACGGCGGAGGAGAGGCGCCCCCGGCAGGCTCGCTTGGCTCGTTGTCGGGCTCGGGCTGCTCCTCCTCGCCGACAAACTCTTCTCGGTCGGCAAGGCTTGCCGCCTCGGCCGTCTCCGCCTCCTAGACAGTAAACCCAAATACGCCGGTGGCAGCAGCCTCTGCAGCCTCCTCCAACCTCGTGGCGTCGCGCCATCTCTGAGCGGTGGTCTCATGGGTGAGCCGCCTCGCTTTCGTCGGCGCGGATCGGCACTTCAACCAAGTTGTCGAAGAACTGCTGCGATGTCGTCGGCGGGCTCCTGCCAAGTTGGAGCGATTCCATGGGAATCGCTGGCATTATGCTCAGCGGATGTCGTCAGCTGACGAGTTGTTGCACAAGGCACAACTCCCTCGGCAACATGCACCACCAGGGTTTTCCGCTTGAGCTTGAACAACTCCGCAACATGCCGTCAAGCTCCAAGGTAGTGAAATTCCAATTCAGACCAGGCGCAGCCTCATAATGTCCGGCTGCTCGGAATTCCCAAGCAGGCCTCCCTCTCTCTGCAAAGGCGCAATCGTGGCGAAGTCCGCGCCAACTCTCGACAGTAAGCCCTGCTTGCCGGAGCGCAAAACTCTAGTCGTGGCAATCTTCAACTTGTCGTCCTCTGGCGCCAAGTTGCTCCAATCGTTGCCATGAACTATGGGGGTGCTCCGCGCAGGCTGTGAAAGGCTGTGGCTCCTCCTCTAAGATCCAACACCATCAGCTCTCCACTCCTCCCACTTGCTGCGCAACTCTCCGCCAAGATACTTCCTTCTTGCCGATCCTAGAGGTCCATGCAATTCCTCCGAAGCGGCTCTCCTCTCTCTCGCTGGGTGAGAAGTAGTGGCGGAAAAGTGCGACATTTGGATGGACTCCGACGAAGTTCTCGCAGAGGTGTGCGAAACGGCCATGGTGAGGATGGTGTTGGGGTGAAGTCAAGGAGGCGGAGGCCATATGTGTTCATGACATCGCAGGTAAAAATTCAGAAAAGTGCGCGCAGCCCGCACTGTAAGAAGATCGCGAAGAAGGGGTACCCGATGGAGACCTTAGCGAGATGTGGCGGCGGAGATGACCCTCGTCTGCTGGTGCGCCGGGTCACCGTCGACTGTAAGAGATAGTACAGCTCCGCAGCTCCTTCCCTGTTGAGCAGGGGATCAAGAGGGCCCGCTCCTTCCAGCAGCGCCATGAGCCAAGCGCCGGGCCGATTTCACGTCTTTTCCCTTGTCGGCCTTCGGAGCCATAGGGAGAGGTGGTGGAGGAAGCCGACGGCGTTGGTGGTACCGGTAGCAATGGAGGGGGCGGAGCGTCGCTTTCTTTGGGCTCGAGAAGAAAGGGGAAAGCGACGGGGGTTTCTGATGTGACAGCAAGGGCAAGTGGGCATCCTGCCCCTGTTCCCCCCGCTTATAAAGGGGAGAGGGGACGGGCGTTCCGATTTTTCCCATTAAAGAAAGCCTCACGATCTCCCCCACGACGCCACGTCCGGTGCGTGCCGTTCGTGGGAGACGTGGTGGGTCCAAGGCGAATAACGGCGTAATCAAGACCACGCGTGCCCGTGCACTGTTTTGGGCCTGGCCCAACAGAGCTCGGCGCCGTGTGTGGCCCAGGCCCGGGGGCTCCTGTCGGTGTACTAGAGTAGGGGTACCCTAGTATCCCGAACTCGTGCACGGACAGTTGTAGCACCCCGCGGCAGGGCTGGCCTGATGACCGCCAAGATCCTCAGCGGCTCCTTTGGAGCCATTCAAGAACGAAGTAATCAAGACCCCGACAAGAGGAGCTTGTCGGGAAGGCCACTCAGGGCGCAAAGGAAACAAGGCCACAGCAAGAGGAGCTTGCCGGGAAGGGATCTTGCCAGAAGGCTTGGTGGGCGCCGAGCCCCTAAGCGCGACAAGGTTCCTGCCAGGCAAGGCGCTTGCCGGCGGGGCAACCTCTCTTCATCTCCGCTCCAGCTCACCCGCCAACGTGTCACCACGGGCTCTCCCAAGCACGCGTGTCGACGGGCTGTGCAGCCAGCGGGAGTAGCGATAAGCGGCGTGACAAGCTACCATCGTGGCAAGCGGAGGCGCACTTGACGGTCCTGTTACCTCGTGTTGAGGCGATCGAGACAGGGCATTGATGACTCTTGTCCCTTGCCGTCGAGTTAGGTATAGATTACTGTACACTCGTACCAAGCGGTGTACCAACCAATGTTTTACTATCTTACCCTTGTGTACTTGCCACATGTGGTGACCCCTTGTGTCTATAAAAGGAGGCCCAAGTGCAACGTGAAAGGGTTCGGCTCTGGTTCGGTCCAGCTCCGCTTAGTTCATCATACTCATACGAAACCACACTCAGGCTAGGTCTTGTAGCTCCCATTGTTCCCTAGCAAGAACACAAGATAATCCACAAAGCAGCAGTAGGAGTATTATCTCTCCGGAGAGCTCCGAAGCTGGGTAAATCTGCTCGTGTGCACCGCCTCGATCCGCTCTTCGTGCAATCTCCGCCCCCCTCCGAATCACAAGGGACCCAGGTCCCGTAGGTGTTCGTGGGCCACGATCAGCTCTCCCCGACAGCTTGCATCCAATGTTTGTTAATTTTAGTGCATGTTCATGACTATTGTCGCTCTCTACTTGGTCGCTTCCCAGTCTTTTGCTAGCCTTCACTTGTACTAAGAGGGAATACTGCTTGTGCATCCAATCCCTTAAACTCCAAAGTTATTCCATATGAGTCCACTATATCTTCCTATATACGGTATCAACCTGCCGTTCCAAGTAAATTTGTATGTGCCAAACTCTAAACCTTCAAATAAACATTCTGTTTTGTATGCTCGAATAGCTCATGTATCAACTAGGGCTGCCCTTATCTTCCATGTTACGCGGGTTATTCTCAAGAGGAGTGGACTCCGCTCCTCACTCACGAGAAAATGGCTGGTCACCGGGATGCCCAGTCCCATGCTTTATGCAAACTAAATCAAAATAATTGCAAACAAAACTCCCACGGGACTGTTGCTAGTTGGAGACACTCGTTGTTTCGAGCAAGTCATGGATTGATGCTTGTTGGTGGAGGGGAAGTATAAACTTTACCATTCTGTTTGGGAACCGCCTATAATGTGTGTAGCATGGAAGATATCGCCATCTCTTAGTTGCTATGTTGACAATGAAAGTATGCCGCTCAAAATATTATTTATCTCTATTTCAAAACCGAGCTCTGGCACCTCTACAAATCCCTGCTTCCCTCTGCGAAGGTCCTATCTATTTACTTTTATGTTGAGTCATCACCCTCTTATTAAAAGCACTAGCTGGAGAGCACATATGTCATTTGCATTCATTACTGTTAATTTATATTTGGTATGACTATGATTGGATCTCTTTTACCATGAATTACAATGTCTAGTCAGTCCTTGATCTTTAAAGGTGCTCTGCATTTATGTTTTGCGGTCTGAGAAAGGGATAGCGAGATAACATCTTTTTTATATCATATTATGATTGTTCTGAGAAAGTGTTGTCATCCGAGATTTATTATTATGGCTCGCTAGTTGATTATGCTATTGATATGAGTAAACATGAGACCTGAGAATTATTGCGAATGTGGTTAGTTATAATCTTTGCTGAAAACTTGAATGCTGGCTTTACATATTTACAACAACAAGAGCAAATAGAGTTTGTAAAAGTTTTTCTTTATCACTTTCAGTTTGTCAACTGAATTGCTTGAGGACAAGCAAAGGTTTAAGCTTGGGGGAGTTGATACGTATCCCTCGTATCTAATTTTCCAAACACTTTTGCCCTTGTTTTGGACTCTAACTTGCATGATTTGAATGGAACTAACCCCGGACAGACGCTGTTTTCAGCAGAATTGCCATAGTGTTATTTATGTACAGAAACATAACTTCTCGGAATGACTTGAAACTTCACGGAACATCTTTTCATAAATAATAAAAAATCGTTGCAAAAGATGAAGGCCAGGGGCCCACCACCTGTCCACGAGGGTGGGGGGCGTGCCCCCTACCTCGTGGGACCCCTGAAGCTCCTCCGATGCCAACTCCAACTCTATATATTTGCTTTCGGGGAGAAAAAAATCAAGGAGAAGAAATCATCACGTTTTACGATACGGAGCCGCCGCCAAGCCCTAAAACTTCTCGGGAGGGCTGATCTGGAGTCTGCTCGGGGCTCAGGAGAGGGGGATTCGTTGCCGTCGTCATCATCAACCATCCTCCATCACCAATTCCATGATGCTCACCGCCGTGCGTGAGTAATTCCATCGTAGGCTTGCTGGACGGTGATGGGTTGGATGAGATCTATCATGTAATCGAGTTAGTTTTGGTAGGGTTTGTTCCCTTGTATCCACTATGTTCTGAGATTGATGTTGCTATGACTTTGCTATGCTTAATGCTTGTCACTAGGGCCCGAGTGCCATTATTTCAGATCTGAACCTATTATGTTTTCATGAATATATGTGTGTTCTTGATCCTATCTTGCAAGTCTATACTCACCTACTATGTGTTATGATCCGGCAACCCCGAAGTGACAATAATCAGGACCACTCCCGGTGATGACCATAGTTTGAGGAGTTCATGTATCCACTATGTGCTAATGCTTTGTTCCGGTACTCTATTAAAAGGATGCCTTAATATCCCTTAGTTTCCATTAGGACCCCGCTGCCACAGGAGGGTAGGACAAAAGATGTCATGCAAGTTCTTTTCCATAAGCACGTATGACTATATTCGAAATACATGCCTACATTACATTCATGAATTGGAGCTAGTTCTATGTCACCCTATGTTATGACTGTTACATGATGAACCGCATCCGGCATAGTTATCCATCACCGATCCAATGCCTACGAGCTTTCCATATATTGGTTTTCGCTTATTTACTTTCCCGTTGTTATTGTTACAATCACTACAAAACACCAATAATATTACTTTTGCTTCCGTTACTTTTGTTACCGTTACCACTACTATCATATTAATTTGCTACTAAATACTCTGCTGCAGATATTAAGTTATCCAGGTGTGGTTTAATTGACAACTCAACTGCTAATACTTGAGAATATTATTTGGCTCCCCTTGTGTCGAATCAATAAATTTGGGTTGAATACTCTACCCTCGAAAGCTGTTGCGATCCCCTACACTTGTGGGTTATCAGGGTATTACCTCCATAGAGAGGGCCCGAACCTGGGTAAACATTGTGTCCCCCGTCTCCTGTTACCATTGATCCTAGACGCACAGTTCGGGACCCCCTACCCGAGATCCGCCGGTTTTGACACCGACATTGGTGCTTTCATTGAGAGTTCCAGTGTGCCGTCGTTAAAAGGTTTGATGGCCCCTTCAATCATCTACAACGATGCTGTCCAGGGGAAGTCTTCCTCCACGGGCAGATCTTCGTAGTCGGCGGCTTCGCACTGCGGGCCAACTCGCTTGGCCGTCTGGAGCAGATCGAAAGCTACACCCCTGGCCATCAGGTCAGATTTGGGAGCTTGAACTATGTTGCGGACATCCGCGGAGACTTTATCTTCGACGGATTCGAGACCGCGGTAGCCGCTCCCTGTCACCTCGATGTACATGACTTAAATCTGTCATCGGACCACATCTAGGAGATAGCTCCTGCCTACTCACGGCCTTAGGTCCGAGCACCGTCGCGCCTTCCGAGGACGGAAGCTCAACCCCGCCACGGAGGCGCGGATGCCAAGGCGGAGCCGCACACAGACTTAGCCTCATGTGATGTCTGTGTCAACGGAACTCCGGACTCGTTTCTGGCTATAGGTTCCAAACCATGTGCGTCCGCGGACGCCGAGCTTGATCGGTTATCGATCTTCGAATTCAGCGCCACAGACATCTTCCAACACTCGCCTTTCGGCGATGTGCTAGACTCATTAAAGAACATGTCCTTGGCGGGAGACTCCCAGCCGAATTACGTCCGGTTCAAACTGGAGGCTGATGATGGAGAATTTTGCTTCCCACCCACCACCCACTTCATAGCCACCGTCGATGACTTAACTGCCGTGCTCGAGTATGACTCCGAAGACATCGACGGTATGGACGACGATGCTGGAGAAGAGGAGGGCCAAAACCCTCCGTTCACTGGACCATGGACGACCACTTCCTCATATGACGTATACATGGTGGATACGCCGAAAGATAATAGCGGCGACGACAAGGAAAAACCAGTGGAGGATAGCCCCCCTAAGACACAACCAAAGCGCCGGCTTCAGCGGCGCCGCTCTAAACCACGCCGCAGCAAGGATAGAAACACCGGCACAGGAGACGACAACACTCCGGACGGTGCCAAAGACGTAGAAGACAACGATGAACAAACTGCCGAACAGGACAATCAGGAGGATGGGCAAGTCATCCCTGACGAACAGGCCATAAATGAAGACTCGGAGGACGGTAGTTATCATCCGCTCTCCGAGGAGGAGGTGAGCCTTGGCAACGAGGACTTTATCGTGCCTGAGGAGCCCCTTGAACAGGAGCGCTTTAAGCGTCAGCTAATAGCCACTGCAAGGAGCCTGAAAAAGAAGCAGCAGCAGCTTCAAGCTGATCAAGATCTGCTCAACGATAAATGGACTGATGTCCTGGCAGCCGAATAATACGGCCTTAAGCGCCAAGCCAAAAGCTACCCGCAACGTAAATTGCTACCTCAGTTTGATGATGAGGCGTTGGAGCCCATACCATCATCGCGCAATGCGGCTGACCGACCACCACGGGTTCGGGACAAGGCGGCAACTCAAGCCGAACAACAGCCCGCTCAACCTCACCGTAAAGGTAGAGATCAAACAGCTCGGGGACATGCCTATGACCTACGGCAAAAACTGGACCATAATGCAAGACATGCTAGATCAATCTATGGATCGCGAGGGCGTGCCCCGACGCGTGAAGACGGCCATCTATTCGGACGTAACAAACCCAGTCAGGCCCGGGCCAAACTCCGTAGACGTACTCCATCGGAGCTACGTCGCGATGCGGCCCACTATAGAAGCGCCGCACACCCTCTTTGCTTCATCAACGAAGTAATGGATCATGAATTCCCAGAAGGGTTTAACCCCATAAATATCAAATCATACGATGGAATAACTGATCCCACTATATGGATCGAAGATTTTATTCTCCACATCCATATGGCCCGCGAAGAAGACCTCCACGCCATCAAATACCTCCCACTAGAACTCAAAGGGCTAGCTCGGCACTGGTTAAACAGACTGCCTAAAAATTCCATTGGCAGCTGGGAGGACTTGGAAGAAGCCTTCCTCGACAACTTCCAAGGCACATATGTCCGGCCACCAGATGCCGATGACTTAAGTCACATAGTTCAAAAGCCTGGGGAGTCAGCAAGGAAATTCTAGACTAGGTTCCTAACTAAAAAGAACCAGATAGTCGACTGTCCGGAAGCCGAAGCCCTAGCGGCCTTTAAACATAGCATCCGTGACGAATGGCTCACCCGCCACCTCGGCTAGGAAAAGCCGAAATCTATGGCAGCCCTCACGGAACTCATGACCCGCTTTTGTGGGGGTGAGGATAGCTGGCTGTCCCGTAGTAAAAATACAGCCAGCAACGCAAGCCCCCCCCCCCCTAGGCCAAAAACATGAACGGCAAGCTCCGACGCAGTAGACACAAACGCCGAAGCAATGGCGACAATACCGATGACACTGCTGTCAACGCCGGATTCAGCGGCTCCAAGTCCGGTCAGCGGAAGAATTCGTATAAAAGAAACAATTAGGGAGCACCCAGCTTGGACCGCATACTCGACCGTCCATGCCAAATCCATGGCACCCCAGACAAACCAGCCAACCACACCAACAGGGATTGCTGGGTTTCTAAACAAGCCGGCAAGTCAAATGCCGAGAACAAGGAAAAGGGATCGCAGAACGAGGACGATGACGAGGAGCCCCTGCAGCCAAACACAGGGGGACAGAAGAAATCCCCCCCCCCCCCAGTTAAAACGGTGAACATGATATACGCAACCCATATCCCCAAGAAGGAGCGCAAGCGTGCACTCAGGGACGTCTACACGATGGATCCAGTCGCCCCAAAGTTCAACCCATGGTCCTCCTGTCCAATCACCTTCGATCGCAGGGATCACCCGACGAGTATCCGTCATGGCGGTTCAGCCACACTGGTCCTCGACCCAATTATTGATGGATTCCATCTCACGCGAGTCCTCATGGATGGTGGCAGCAGCCTGAACCTGCTCTATCAGGATACAGTGCGCAAAATGGGTATCGATCCCTCAAGGATCAAGCCCACAAAAACCACCTTTAAGGGTGTCATACCAGGTGTAGAGGCCTGTTGCACGGGCTCAATCACACTGGAAGTGGTCTTCAGATCACCGGATAATTTCTAAAGTGAAGAGTTAATCTTCGATATTGTCCCTTTTCGCAGTGGTTATCATGCACTACTTGGACGAACCGCATTCGCTAAATTCAACGCGGTGCCGCACTATGCCTACCTCAAGCTCAAGGCGCCTCGACCACGCGATTATAATAGCAGTTAACAAAATACGGGCGCTCCCTGCATGCGAGGAACACACCGCGGCCCTCGCAGCAGAAGTACAAAGTAGCCTTTTTAGGCAGAACCTCAATCCGACAGTAGAGCCCCCGGACACCGTCAAGCGAGTCCAAACTACTCTGCGGCAGGACGACCCAGCTCGTCCAGAGCTTGACTAGCAATCCGGCCTCCGCTCCAGTCCCGATCAAGCGGTGACATTTGTGCCCCGCGTACATAACTACGCACTCAAAATACCATGGGCACGGACGGAGGCAAAGCCAGATCATGATCCATAATGCGGCTCAACCGCCCCTGGATCCGCACATATTTACTTTTTCTTTTTCATTTCAGGTTTTTCTCTCCTCGAGGCTTTTTCTGATAACCTGATCATCGGACCGATCACGGGATGGATACACCAAGGAGGCAAGGAGCTTTGACGTACAAATCCCCAGGTGGTCTCTGCTAACGATCGCTATACCTATTTTACATACCCGCACGTAGGTCTCTCTTGGTCACGGCATGTTAAATAGCCTGTTGCTTATCGCACTATTTGTATCAATACGCCTAGACGTATTTATCAAATTATAGTGAAAACAGTTTGTGGCCCAACATTTCAAGGCCCCGGCTTATTACCTTTGCCCTCTTCCTGTTTTCCTTCATTTTCTGTTGATAATCTTATCAAATAGCACCCGTACACTTTGGTACGTTTCATATTTGCCAGGGGCTTCATAGCACCCCGCACTACGGCAACAAAGTCCGAACACTTTTACAGTACAGTTCGGCACCCCGAATTTAGCATTATATGCATTGGCTCTGAATCATGTCTTTGGTCAATAGTTGGGTTGCCCGGCTCCTGTGCTTACTAACTTACGTTCCGCTATATCGGCTAGGGTAGTAAAGGGAGAACTATTGTGATTGTGTCCCGGTTCACCCGGATGAGCACCTCAGTAGAGAAAGCCGGAAACTGACTATCATGATGCGGCGAGAGCCGGTCAGCTGTTCGGAGGTTTCAAATTGATAGAGGTTTTTTCCGCATTACACGAAGGGTCGGTACTTACCCGATCAGGTGTTTACAACACCCCTAGTTCGTATGCTAGGGGCTGCGGCTACATTTTCATTGTCAAACTCCTATGGCTAAGTGAGGGTGATAAAGCATTATAGTCTGATTGCCTTGTTCGTTGTGCTAAACACCTCCTTCAAGGACCAAATAATTGGATCAAGAGTGTTTAGATTCCATCCCGAACACCCTCGTACTACCTACGTGGGGGTTGAAGCCGACGACTGGCCAACCCTCAGATTTAATAAAAACGGCCGCACAGGAGGTAAAAATTTAGTACAAAGCATTATATTACACAAATTGTCTTTGTTTCATAACACAGGGCGAGACGAATACGAATGTGTTCATTCAAAGATCACATCCTTCGCACATTGCTCCGCCACAAGGCGGGATCCCTCCAGGACACCATCAAAATATAACTCAGGTCGGCGGTGCTCCTTGCCCTCAGGCGGCCCCTCGGTCATCAGCTTCTTGGCATCCATCTTCGCCAGTGCATCTTGGCGCGGGCAAATTCCATCCGCGCACCTTCAATGCAGACCGACCGCTTTATGGCTTCAAGCCGGGGGTAGGCACTCACAAGCCGCTTCACGAGTCCGAAGTAGCTGCCGGGCATGGGCTCGGCAGGCCATAGCCGGACTATTAGGTCCTTCATGGCTAGTTCGGCCGCCTTGTGCAGCTCGACCAGCTGTTTCAGCTGGTCCCTAAAGGGCACCGGAAGATCTGGTCCAATGTATTGAGACCATAACAGCTTCTCCGTAGAGCTCCCTTCTTCGGCTCGATAGAACTCCGTAGTATCTGATATGCTGCACGGAAGATCCGTAAAGGCCCCTGAAGAGCTCCAAGTTTGTGTAAGTAAATGGAAAGTTTCCTTCGCAAAGTTGCTTTGCATAATGAAAGCCTTACCCGCCGCAATCTTCTTGGCCGCCTGGATCTCCTGGAGGGTGCTTTGGGCTTCGGCTCGGGCATCTTGTGCGCTCTGGCGGGCCTTGGCAAGTTCGGACTCTTGGGTCTTAGAATCACGCTCCAAGGACTCGTACTTCTTGACGGCGTCCTGGAGCTCTTGCTGGACCTCGCTGACACGGGCCTCCTGCTTCTCGCGCGTGACACATTCCTTGGCCGCTTTGACCTCGGCCTTGGCTAACGCCTTCTTGAGGGCCGCCACCTCGGTCGTGGCCCTTAATACAGTTCATGACAATTTGTTCAACACGAACCATTTATCCTTCCTAAATATACACACAGGTTACTGCATACCTTGGCTGTCCTCCAGCTGCTTCTTCATGAGGCCGAGTTCTTCCTCGGCCCACTCCAGGTCGTGCTTCAGTCCGAAGACCTCCGCGGTATGAGCAGCGGTAGTCAGCAGCGACAGATGTGTATTCACATAGACATCTTATGTTAGACTCCTGCGAAAATTATTTTTGAACCTCTCTTCGGCTTCTTCTTTCCGAACACCAAACAGAGTATCAGGGGCTACTATCTACATTGTGATATTATTTTTACAATTACGTTAATTACCTCAAAGCCTGTTACAAGGCTAGTGCAGGCTTCGGTCAGTCCGCTCTTCACAGACTGAACCTTCTCAATCACTATACCCATAAGGACACGATGCTCATCTAGAATGGAAGCGCCTCGTAGCGCTTCCAGTAGATTATCCGGTGCCTCTGGTTGGACAGAGGTAACCGGCGGAACAGGCACACCTCCTCCTTTCAGGGAAGGCTGCTCGCTCGACTCCAGAGCCGTATAGGTCTCCGAAATGGTATTCGGCTGGGGGCCGAATTGGACATGGCCCCCGCTGCCAGTCTCCATGGGGGTTTTCTCTCCCATGTGTCCGAAGGCCGGGAAGTCATCCTCTGGCGCCACCTGGACGGCCTCTTGAACCTCTCCCTGGCATGGGAAGGTCCTTTGAGACATCGCCTCATTGCCGCCTTTGGCCATGGGAGAGTGAGTGGTCGGCGGTGACTCGCTGGCCATCGCCTTTGAATCCAACGAACCCCCTGACGAGGATCGCTGGAAGCTGTCGTGGGCCGGACTATAATAGCACAATTTAATATATTAATGCCATGAGGATGGACACATGGACATGCACAAGCTTGTAGTACTTACGATGCGGACAGGGGCTTGGTCTTGGTGGGGCGCTCTGGACTACTGTCGCCATCCCACGGGAAGTTATCCGTGAGGGAGCCCTTCCCTCTCTTGGGTGCCGCCGCCTCCAGATTTGTGGAGGCCGCCCTCTTTTTTCTCCCCTCATCAAGGGAGATTTGTTCTCCTCCTCCTCGTCATCATAGATCTCGTTCGTGTAAATGAAAGGGACCGTGGCGGTAATTTCGACCCCGCCCTGGCACGGCACTCTAAAATGCATGTTGGGTTGGGCCAGCAAGAAGACTTCGACTAGGGAGACGAAGAATGGAATTGAAGACGGAAAGATAAGAAGAAATGGGTGCCAACTCATCTGATGTTTGACTTTCTAGTCCCATTTCTTTCGAAAGAAGCCCGCCGCTGTAGTGGGCGGCGGAGGAGTGAGACTCGTCGTCTTCGGACGTCATGTCCGAAGCACCTTTTCGGCGAGGGCCACTTTTGGTCCCCTTGGCCTTCTTTTTGGCCTTCTTCTCCGGCACCTCATAAGGCGCCGGAAACAACATCTTCGTCAGAAGTGTGTTTTCTTGGACTTCGGGTAGCGGAGCTGGACAGTTAATCTGCCCCGCTGTCTCGATCCAGGCCTGAAAAAATTGATAGAAAGGCTTAGATTCCTTCCTCAAAATATGCCAGTAAAGGGTGTGCCTTGAAAACATGAAAGGACTTACCGGGTTAGCCTGGTGTTTTAAGCTGAGCCCGCGATCCTCAGTCGTGGGCGGTGGTGTCTCGCCGGCCTTAAAGAGCACTTTCCAGATGTCTTCGTGCATCATGCCGAAGAGCTCTAGTAGCGTCTGGTGCTTGGCCGGATCGAACTCCCACAAATAGCAAGTCCGGCGTTGGCACGGAAGGATCCGGCAAATGAGCATAACCTGTATGACGTTGACGAGCTTGATTTTCTTGGTTATCATGCTCTGGATGCACGTTTAGAGCCCAGTCAGCTCGTCCAAAGAACCCCAGGTCAGGCCCTTCTCTTGCCAGGAGGTGAGCCGCATCGGAGCTCCGGATCGGAATTCAGGGGCCGCCGCCCAGTTGGTGTTGCGCAGCTCGGTGATGTAAAACTACCCCGACTGCCACCCCTTCACCGTCTCCATAAAGGAGCCATCGGGCTAGGTGACATTGGGCATCTTGCCCACCATGGCGCCTCCGCACTCTGCTTGTTGGCCGCTCACCACCTTCGGCTTCACATTGAAGGTCTTCAGCCATAGGCCGAAGTGAGGTGGGATGCGGAGAAAGGCCTCGCACACGACAATAAATGCTGAGATGTTGAGGCTAGAGTTAGGGGCTAGATCATGGAAGTCCAGCCCGTAGTAAAACTTCAGTCCGCGGACGAACAGGTGGAGAGGGAATCCCAGCCCGCGGACAAAATGTGTGAGAAACACAACCCTCTCTTGGGGTTTTGGGGTAGGGACGATCTGTCCCGCCGCCGGGAGTCGGTGAACGATCTCCTTGGCTAGGTACCCGGCCTCCCGGAGCTCCTTGATGTCCTTCTTCTTGATGGAGAAGGCCATCCACTTGCCTCCAGCTCCAGATCCGGACATGGTTGAATGCTTGCTTGAGGCAGAAAAGTTGAGAGCTTGGGCGCTGGAGCTCAAGGATGGGAGGCAGAGAGGGAGAGAAGGCGTGGGTGAAGAAAGGGAATTCTTATCCCCTTATAAAGGCAGTGAATATCAACCGCCTCCCCACTCGCCTTAAAACTCGCCTATTCCCAAGGGCCGTGCAGACGGCGCGGTTGGGTTACCCAAGCCTGTATTGATGAGAATCCCGCAATAAGGGGACACGATCTCTGCTTTGACAAGACGTGCCAATGGAAACCACATCTCAAAACGCGGAACGGCAGACGAAAACGGTTCAAAATAGTGACCGGGTGGATGTGATGTCACATTGTGAAAAAGTTGTCAGCGGATTAAACTCGTGGAATATTATACTCTCTACGACTGTGTGTGTGGAATTTATGTTGCAGATCCAGACACATCTCTCGTCCGGAGACTATCTTGGAGTTCGGGAAAGGGAACCCGCCTTGCAATGTCGAAGACAATCTGCACGCCGGACACCTCGTCATTGAAGCCTGGTTCAGGGGCTACTAAGGGAGTCCTGGATTAAGGGGTCCTTGGGCGTCCGACATATTAGCCATGGGCCGGACTGATGGGCTGTGAAGATACGAAGACTGAAGACTTCACCCGTGTCTGGATGGGACTCTCCTTGGCGTGGAAGGCAAGCTCGGCGACCAAATATGAAGATTTCCTTTCTCTGTAACCGACCTTATGTAACCCTAGATCCCTCCGGTGTCTATATAAACCGGAGGGCTTAGTCCGAATCAGGATACTCATTACCATAGTCATACAAGCAAGACTTTTAGGGTTTAGCCATTACGATCTCGTGGTAGATCAACTCTTGTAATACTCATATTCATCAATATCAATCAAGCAGGAAGTAGGGTATTACCTCCATAGAGAGGGCCCGAACCTGGGTAAACATCGTGTCCCCCGTCTCCTGTTACCATCGATCCTAGACGCATAGTTCGGGACCCCCTACCCGAGATCCGCCAGTTTGACACCGACACTCGCGAGGCCCCCTCCTCGCGAGGCGCACGTCAGCAAAGCATCATCAGGTGCCTTGCGAGGCCCCCCTCGCGAGGCCACCTCCCGAGGCTGCCCCGAGGCCCCTCATGGGGCGGACTAGTCAAGGGCGGACCGGCGGTGTCGTGCGGTCCTGCGTCTCCACGTGGGTGACGCGCGCCACGACGAGCGGCGCCCGAAGCCATGCCAGTAGGCAAGGATGAGGAGGCTTTCCTCTTTTCTGCTAAGGGAGCAGGGTCAGCTCGCCGGTTCCCAAAGCAATCTCCCAAGCTTACCCATTTGGTGCAAGAAGACCAGGACGACCGGCTCAGCAGGACGGGGGTCATCACCAAGCCCACTAGCGCGTCACGGTAGGTGGCTTTTGGAGGCAAAGACCACCTTTAGTCAGGATAAGTTGTACTCATGTTCCCCTTCGAAATGGCCGTTGTGGCAACCCTTCCCGCCAAGCATTTTTCGCGGGAAGAGGACCAAGGCCAGCATAAGTAGGAGCAGGGCACCACCTTAGAGAGCGTTTGGATCCCAGAGACAATTCTCCCCCTTGTACACTCATGTTCTTCCTCCCTCGTGAGGCAATCCAACCACAAAGCAGGAGTAGGGCCTTACACCGCGAGGTGGCCCGAACCTGGGTAAACTATCGCGTTATTTATTCTTCCTCTCTAGCTCGTGCACGTTGGAGCATCGCCGTGAGACCATGAGACCAAGGGGTAGGGCTTGGTGGAGGTAACAGGCGCACCCTAGTGTTCGAACCTTGTTGGGTCCCCGGAGCCCGATTTCTGACATTTGGTGCCCCAGGTAGGGGTGTGCCGCTGTCCTCCCGCTCTGCTTCAACGCCAGAGATCCATGGCCGGCGCACGCCAGCCGACGGGCCGCCAGGCACAAGCCCCCGCTCACGGGATGCCTTCGCACCGCATGGGCTGCCGTTCCTTCACCCGCGAGATCTGCCGAGTGTATTGGCTCTTGAGATTCAGGCCGGGGCTGCCTCCACACTACCATGGCGCCCCGACCCTATGGAGTTCCTCCAGCTCTAAGCGCTGAGCATCGAGGCGGCCAGCGGAAACGACAAGGTCATGGCGAACTGGTTCCCCATGGAACTCAAGGACGGCGCACACTCCTGGCTCATGAACCTGCCCGAGGAGTCGATCTCTTCGCGGAGTGAGCTCTGCCATCAGTTCATCGCCAACTTCAGGGGCACCTACAACCGCGCACTCACCATCAACGACCTGCGGCGTGTAAAGCAGCGTCCCGGTGAGACCCTCCGCAAGTACATTTCAGTGCTTCAGCCAGGTGCGTAACAAGATCCCACGCGCCTCAGACAAAAGCCATGATCTTGGCGTTCTCCAATGGCGTCACGGATATCAGGATGTGCGATAAGCTTGCCATCAACCATGACCTGAGTTCGGTGTTGGCCGATAAGTGCACCAAGACCGAGGAGGGCCGCCTTTTGATCCACAAGGACTCCGATGCCGCGCTCGAAGACAAGAAGGCCAAGAGCATGGGGGTGAAGCGCAAGGGCCCTACGGTGCTGGCGGCGAAGCCCGAGCAAAAGCGCGGACATGAGCGCGATGAGCCTATCAACTAGGGCCACCTGTTCTTCATCTACCACAACGTGCGCACGCACAACACCGATGACTGCCAGGAGCTCAAGGCGCTCTGCGACGAACGCTGGGGCCGCTGCTCAGACCGCAATGACCGTGGCACCGGCCGCGGGGGCAGACTCGGTGGCGGCCGATGGGACAATCGCAACGGCAACCCCCGCCAGGGTTGACGCGACCAGCCTTGCGAGGGTGCCTGGCGTGACCAGCCTTGCGAGGGCACATGGCATGATCAGCCTTGCGAGGCACGTCCTCAGGACAACGATGCTCTTCCTCCACTACCGCCTCCTCCAAGGAGGAATGACAACAACCAGCAAGACGAGGGGGCTAGGGGCTACCAGGAGCCTCGTGCGATAGCCTGCATCCTCGGAGGAGCTCAAGCTCTTGCGTCCAACCGCATCTTCAAGTAGTTCTCTCGCGAGGTGAATGCCGCCCTCCCGAGGCTGGAGGCCACGAGGCCCCTCAAGTGGTCGCAGTACGCCATCACCTTCGACTCCAAAGACCATCTAAGGTGCTCGGCCACCACTGGTGCGCTTCCCATGCTGTGCACTCCCACTATCAGCAACGTCACTGTCACCAAGACCATCATCGATGGAGGTGTTGGCGTCAACTTGATCTCCATTGCGACCTTCGAGATGCTCCAAGTGCTCTATGACCAGCTGATGCCGACCAGGCCCTTGTGTTGGGTGACAGACGGTTCCACCATTCCCCTGGAGCAAGTGCGCCTCCCCGTCACCTTTGGCACCTGCAACAACTACCACGCAGGCCCACATTGGCCTGCCGTACCATGCCATCCTGGAATACCCCAAGCTCTCCAAGTTCATGGTAGCAACCCACCACGGCAACAATGTCCTCAAGACGTCTGGCTACAACAACATCATCACTGTCGCCTATGAAGAGAAAGACGCGGTCTGCTCCCTCGAGCACTCCTACCGGGCCGCTGTTGTATGATACGTCTCCAACCTATCTATAATTTTTGATTGCTCCATGCTATATTATCTACTGTTTTGCACATTATTGTGCTTTATTATTCACTTTTATATTATTTTTGGGACTAAACTATTAACCGGAAGCCCAGCCCAGAATTGCTGTTTTTGCCTATTTCAGAGTTCCGCAGAATAGGAATATAACACGGAGTCCAAACGGAATGAAACCTTTGGGAACGTGATTTTCAGAACGAACAAGATCCAGGAGACTTGGACCCTACGTCAAGAAGTAAAGGAGGATGCCACGAGGTAGGGGGCGCGCCTACCCCCCCAGGGCGCGCCCTCCACCCTCATGGGCCCCCTATTGCTCCACCGACGTACTCCTTTCTCCTATGTATACCTACGTACCCCCAAACGATCAGATACGTAGCCAAAAACCTAATTCCACCACCGCAACCTTCTGTACCCACGAGATCCCATCTTGGGGCCTTTTCCGGAGCTCCGCCGGAGGGGGCATCGATCATGGAGGGCTTCTACATCATCACCATAGCCCCTCCGATGAAGTGTGAGTAGTTTACCTCAGACCTTTAGGTCCATAGTTAGTAGCTAGATGGCTTCTTCTCTCCTTTTGGATCTCAATACAATGTTCTCCCCCTCTCTCGTGGAGATCTATTCGATGTAATCTTCTTTTATGGTGTGTTTGTTGAGACCGATGAATTGTGGGTTTATGATCAAGTTTATCTATGAACAATATTTGAATCTTCTCTGAATTCTTTTATGTATGATTGGTTATCTTTGCAAGTCTCTTCGAATTATCAGTTTGGTTTGGCCTACTAGATTGATCTTTCTTGCAATGGGAGAAGTGCTTAGCTTTGGGTTCAATCTTGCGTGTCCTTTCCCAAAGATGAGGGGCAGCAAGGCACATATTGTATTGTTTCCATCGAGGATAACAAGATGGGGTTTTATCATATTGCATGAATTTATCCTCTCGCATCATGTCATCTTGCTTAAGGCGTTACTCTTTTTATGAACTTAATACTCTAGATGCATCTTTGGATAGCGGTCAATGAGTGGGGTAATAGTAGTAGATGCAGGTGAGTCGGTCTATTTGTCTCGGACGTGATGCCTATATACATGATCATACCTAGATATTCTCATAACTATGCTCAATTCTGTCAATTGCTCAACAGTAATTTGTTCACCCACCGTAAATACTTATGCTCTCTAGAGAATCCACTAGTGAAACCTTTGGACCCTGGGTCTATCTTCATCGTATTAATCTTCCAATACTTAGTTATTTCCTTTGCTTTTTTACTTTGCTTTTATTTTACTTTGCATCTTTATCACAAAAATACCAAAAATATTATCCTATCATATCTATCAGATCTCACTCTCGTAAGTGACCATGTAGGGATTGACAACCCCTTATCGCGTTGGTTGCGAGGATTTATTTGTTTTGTGTAGGTGCGAGGGATTCGCGCGTAGCCTCCCACTCGATTGATACCTTGGTTCTCAAAAACTGAGGGAAATACTTACGCTACTTTGCTGCATCACCCTTTCCTCTTCAAGGGAAAACCAACACAGTGCTCAAGAGGTAGCAAGAAGTATTTCTGGCACCGTTGCCGGGGAGGTCTACGCAAAAGTCAACATACCAGGTACCCATCACAAACCCTTATCTCCCGCATTACATTATATGCCATTTGCATCTCGTTTTCCTCTCCCCTACTTTACCCTTGCCGTTTTATACGCCCTCTCTTTTTCGTTTACCTCTTTTTCGCTTGCTTTTTGTTTGCTCGTGTGTTGGATTGCTTGTTTGTCATGATGGCTCAAGATAATACCAAATTATGTGACTTTACCAATACCAACAACAATGATTTCCTTAGCACATAGATTGCTCCTCTTACCAACACTGAATCTTGTGAAATCAATGCTGCTTTGTCAAATCTTGTCATGAAAGATCAATTCGCCGGCCTTCCTAGTGAAGATGCCGCTACTCATCTAAATAGCTTCGTTGATTTGTGTGATCTGCAAAAGAAGAAAGATGTGGACAATGATATTGTTAAACTAAAGCTATTTCCTTTTTCGCTTAGAGATCGTGCTAAAGTTTGGTTTTCATCTTTGCCTAAAAATAGTATTGATTCATGGAATAAGTGCAAAGATGCTTTTATCTCTAAGTATTTTCCTCCCGCTAAGATCATCTCTCTTAGAAACGATATTATGAATTTTAAGCAACTTGATCATGAACATGTTGCACAAGCTTCAGAGAGGATGAAATTAATGATACGTAATTGCCCTACTCATGGTTTGAATTTGTGGATGATTATACAAAAAAAATTATGCCGGATTGAATTTTGCTTCTAGAAATCTTTTAGATTCGGCCACGGGAGGCACTTTTATGGAAATCACTTTAGGAGAAGCTACTAAACTCCTAGATAATATTATGGTTAATTATTCTCAATGGCACACTAAAGATCTACTAATAAAAAAGTGCATGCGATAGAAGAAATTAATGTTTTGAGTGGAAAGATGGACGAACTTATGAAATTATTTGCTACTAAGAGTGTTTCTTCTAATCCTAATGATATGCCTTTTTCTACTTTGATTGAGAACAATAATGAATTTATGGATGTGAATTTTGTTGGTAGGAATAATTTTGGTAACAACGCGTATAGAGGAATCTTTAATCCTAGGCCTTATCCTAATAATTCCTCTAATAATTATGGTAATTCCCACAACAACTCTTATGGAAATTTTAATAACATGCCCTCTGAATTTGAGACTAGTGTTAAAGAGTTTATGAATTCACAAAAGAATTTCAATGATTTGATTGAAGAGAAGTTGCTTAAAGTTGATGAATTGGCTAGGAACGTTGATAGAATTTCTCTCGATGTTGATTCTTTAAAACATAGATCTATTCCTCCTAAGCATGATATCAATGAGTCTCTCAAAGCCATGAGAATTTCCATTGATGAGTGCAAAGAAAGAACCACTAGGATGCGTGCTAAGAAAGATTGCTTTATGAAAGCGTGTTCTTCGAATTTCTAAGAAAATAAAGATGATGATCTAAAAGTTATTGATGTGTCTGCTGTCGGATTTCGGGTTCCGGCAGACCCTTAAGGTTCGAACTCTAGGGTGCGCGCGGAGATCCAACCCTCCACCGTCTCGTACCTCGCCGAATCGCAGGGATCTAAACTACTAAACAGAACAGCACAAGAGACACAAGATTTATACTAGTTCGGGCCACCGTTGTGGTGTAATACCCTACTCTAGTTTGTGGTGTGGTGGATTGCCTCTGGGGCTATTGAGGAACAGTACAGGGAAGAACAGCCTCGCGAGGGTCTGTTCTTGGTGGGTGTGATGAACTGCTAGGTGGTGTCCCGTCGCTCTAGCTTGAGGATCGGGTCTCTATCTTGCTCTGGATGCTGATCGTTTCGATCCCTCCATCTCCCTCTACTCTAAGTGTGGCTACTCCTATTTATAGGCGAAGGCCCTGGGCCTCTTCCCAAATATTGAGCGGGAAGGGCGCCAACAATTGGCCATTTTGAAGGGGAACAGCGGGTACACTTATCCTGACTAAAGTTGGTCCTCGCCTGCCAAAGGCTCTGGTGATGACGCCTGCTTGGGCTCCACGATGACTCCCTTCCATCCGTTGGGGCTGGTCTTGGTCTTGTTGCACCGAAACGGATGCCTTTGCTTGATGCTCTCGCCTGATTTTGCTCCCTTTGCACCAAAGAGGAAAGGAGGACGCTGCGCGGCTGGCGCCCGACTAGCGCCCTTGGTCGTCATGGCTTGCGTCATGGGCACCTCGCGAGGTACCCTTCCTTGAACTCTCCGCCTCCTCATGAGCCAACCTGACGAGGCCGTGCCTGAGGAAGCTCCTGGTCGTCCGCCCGCAATCATGAGGCCCCCTCGCGAGGGTCTTGAGCTTGCATTGATGAAGATGGGCCGTCCTGGGCCTCCTTTGAGCCACGCCGCAGGCCGCAGGCAGGCAAGTCTGTGGACCCCTGTCACGCCGACAGTAGCCCCCGGGCCCACGGCGCGCCCGAACTTGGCCGAGCGAGAGCGAAGGGCAAGTCGGCGTCATGGGCCCTAACAGCCTGCGGCCTTGGGCGACGCGTGGCGGTTGATTGGACGCGTGCACACTGCTTCCCCACGATGCCTCGGTAACCGCCCGGATTCGACAAGTCCCTGCATGCAGAGTTGGTCATGTTGGTCGGTGATCGTGGAGGCCGACGGTTGGCCTCCGCCGGGCATAAGTACGGAACGGCGCGCGCCCTTCCATTCTATCCTTCCGCTTCTCCTCCTCCTCATTTCGTTTGGTTGCCATGGCTCCGATCCGCCGGTTCTCCAGGGAAGAGAAGGGAAAGGCTCCTCAAGAGGATCCTGACCCGCTCCCCCCAAAGAAGCGGCTTGCTCTCTGGTGCCAGGGCAGGAGCGCTCGCCAGGAGGCGCCCATGCCCTGGTGCGCGCGTCCGCCACCAGGGTTTCCTCTTCCCTTGTACGCGCAAATTGGTGGCCCTGAAGGAGGCGACGCTGGGCGCCACGAGCGGTGCCGCCGCAGACGCCGGCGGGTCACGAAGGTGTGCGTCTTCCCTCCTGGAGTCCACGCCGAGGGCTCCTGCCGGGAGTTCGTGCTTCGCGTCGCCGCGCCTCCTAAGTCTTGGATTCGTCTTCCTTCTTTCTTAGCCTCCGTCGTCCGGGAGGGGGAACCCCTGGGACTCTGGCTGCAGCACGGCGGCTGCGGCACCCTCGCGACCGGAGCAGAGGTCGCAGTAGTTGCCCCGGGCGAGGTCTTCATGACTCGAGGCTGGGACGAGGTCGCCCGTGTCTGCAGGCGAGGGCGCCTCACGATCCACCTGGAGTACGATGGTGCTTCGGTGGTGTCCTTCAAGGTCTTTGACGCGGAGGGTCGTCGGCTGGAGTGCTGCCCCGGGAGAGGCGGTCGGGGCCCTGCTGCGGTGAGGCGGAGGCCGACCGACCACTCCCATGGCATCTTATCTGGCGACGAAGGCGCCGGAGGATCCAGCGACTCTGCCGAGCTCTTCGCGACGCCGGAGACGAGCGATGACAACTACGAGCCCCCGAGCCTGCGCCGCTCCCGGAGTAGGGAGAGCTCGTCAGGTCGTCGCCGCCCCTGATCTAGATGGGGTTGGCCCCGGACCGGGTGGCCCACTGTTGATGATGGCGTCTGCCGTGGTGGTCCCTGTAGATAGGACTCCTTAGGATTCGCGTCTTTTGTTCCTGCGAGGAGCCAAGAATGTACCACGCGGGGGCTTGTAAGATGTTTGTAGCTTCGTTTGTTAATATGATCCTTATTGTGAGGCAGTGTGGGATGCTCATTCCGTTCTAGCTCAGTTTATTCCTTTCAGGCCTCGTGAGGGCTTGGTGCTCTACGCCGTCAGGTCCCAGTCCCAAGGCGGCTTCAGCCGTCGCTGGTATGCCAGGTCGCGATGCCGTGGTCAAGGCCAGGAGGTGGCGGCCGAGGTCCGTAAGAGCCTCGAGTCGCGATGCTCGGGGGTCCCCTTGGCGCCAAGCAGCCATCATTCGTGAGAAAGGAGAGTGACGTTGCTAAGACGGGGTCGCATTGAGTGTGGGGATGGTGTTGCGATGACTAGTATGTCCGGAGGGCGACTTATCTCGAGGGTCAGGACAATGCTTCCTGGTGCGGCGCTAGGTCCGTGCCTTGGCCGGCTAGAGATTGCGTGGCGAGGTCGTTCCGTGCTCCTTGGAGGGACCCTGCAGGTTCACCACAAAAGGGACAAGAGCTCGCCGTGGAGATCGTTAGTCCTGCCGTTAATTGCTTTGGTGAGGCGCGAGAGGCCTCGCGAGGTGCGTTGGGGCACCCGTGAGCCAGCGCGGGACTCACGAGGCCCTACCCCAAGGCGGGTTGCGCCTGGCTCTAGGCCTTATCTTCGAGTGTGTTCCTGCAAATTTGGCCAGATGCCGGTGCTCTACGTCTTCGGGTCCTGGCTCTCGGGCTGGTCTCAGCCATCGCTGGCAAGCCAGGTCGCGATGCCATGGACAAGACCAGAGGGTGAGGGCAGGAGAGCCGGTAGGAGCCCTGAGTCGCGATGCTCAGGCACCCCCCTTTAACGCACAAGCTAGGTTAGATGACGCAACTCTACGTCCTCGGGTCCCGGCTCTCGGGCTGGTCTCAGCCGTCGCTGGCAAGCCAGGTCGCGATGCCATGGACAAGACCAGAGGGTGAGGGCCGGAGAGCCAGTAGGAGCCCTGAGTCGCGATGCTCAGGCACCCCCCTTTAACGCGCAAGCTGGGTTAGATGATGAAACTCTACGTCCTCAGGTACCGGCTCTCGGGCTAGTCTCAGTCGTCGCTGGCAAGCCTGGTCGCGATGCCATGGACAAGACTAGAGGGTGAGGGCCGGAGAGCCGGTAGGAGCCCTGAGTCGCGATGCTCAGGCACCCCCCCCCTTAACGTGCAAGATTCCGCCACCCAGGAGAAGGCACCAAATGACAAGCATGGTGGAACGAGAGCATAACCCTGAGGAAAACGCAAGAAGGATACATGCATTGGGGTGGCTCGGCGGCTTGGGGATGATGCAGCCCAGGGTGCCCCAACAAGATAAGCTAATGACATGAAATAAAAGGGATACATGCCGCAGGGACGAACCCACGCGGCCTGGGAATAATGCGGCCCTGAAGGCACTCCCAGCCGGAAATAAAACATAAAGATCTCACCTGGTGATGTTGGGGACGAAGGGTGTCGGTGTAGCAGACTCGGTGGGCTGCGGGAGCCGATCCTCACGAGCCCCCAGGCCCAGGGGCCTCGGGAGGCTCCGGGGGCGCTGGCGGCTCCTTAGGGGCCACCTCCATCTCCGCCAGGGCTGCGGTGTGCCTGACCTCTTGAGCCTCCAGGATGGTCCTCATGAGACGCTGGTGCGCAGCAGCCGCGTTTGGCAGGCCACAAGGCATGCGTACGTAGCTGTGGGGCAGACCCTCGCAACGTCCCACTCGCGAGGGCCAGAGGGGCTCCTGAGATGCGGCTCGGTTGAGCCCTGGTATGTCGATGCAGACGCGCAGCCCACCATCCTCGCTGGATGGGGGCCACAGTGAGTGGCGGCTGCCCCTCATGACCCTTGACTCCTGTAGCTCTGAATGGCCTTGCTGACGAACTCTTGAGGGTTCTGCCCTCCTGGTCTTGCTCACCTTGCTATGGAAGCGTGCTTGGCACGCCTCACGTGGTGGCCAAGCGCCTCCCTCGAGACCTTGGCGAGGTCGGCGGCCCTCCAGGGGAGAGCCCCCGAGCCCTGCCTGAGGAGGGCGCCGGGCGCGCTTTCCTATGCGATGGAAGGAGGCTCCCCCTGGTCCGACGTGGACCCTGAGGGGCCTGTCTCTTGAAGAGCTGGGCCGGTCGGTGTCTTCTTCTTCTTGGGTGCGGCCTCGGGAGGCCTCCTGCTGTTGTGGTCTGGGTCTTCCAGCGATGCGGCCTGAAAGGCTCGCTCCAGGGAGTACACTGTGTCTCTCTCTTCACAGGGCACCGTGATGACTCCGCCGCTCCCTGGCATCTTGAGGACGTTGTAGCCATGGTGGGTTAAGGCCATGAATTTGGCCAACGCTGGGTACCCGAGGATGGCGTTGTACAGCAGGCGAATGTGGGTGACGTCGAAGTCGATGAGCTCGGTGTGGTAGTTGTTGCGAGCCCCGAAGGTGACAGGAAGGCGGACCTGCCCGATCGGGACCGTGGAGCCGTCGGTGACTCCGGAGAAAGGCTTGGTTGGCTGAAGCTGACTGTAAGGCACTTGAAAATTGTTGAATGTTTCCACGGACAGGACGTTGAGCCCTGCTCCACCGTCGATGAGGGTCTTGGTGACTAGCACATTGCTGATGATTGGGGAACAAAGCATCGGGAGAACTCCGGCTATGGCTGCGCACTTGAGCTGATCCGCTGAGCTGAACGTGATGGCGCACGCCGACCACCTGAGGGGGCGCGTGGCCTCGAGCTTGGGCAGGACTGCATTCACTTCACGGGCGAACTGCTTGAAGGTGCGCTGAGAGGCTGGGGCTTGAGCTCCGCCCGGATGCGACGATCGCCGCGCTTCACAAAGCCCCAGCCCCTCGTCCCCGATGACGGTCTTCGATTCTCCTTGGCGGCGGCGGCAGCGGAGGGAGGCCTGCTTTCCCCTACGGGCGATCCTCGCGAGGCTGATCCCTCTAGCCTCCCTCGCGAGGTGGGTCTTGCCAGCGGTCCTCGCGAGGTTGGTCGCGCCACCCTTGGCGCGGGCCGCGGTCTTCCCAGCGTCCTGCATTCCTTCCTCCTCCTCGGCCGTAGCCCCGGTCGCTGCGCTCGGGGCGTCTGCCGATCCTTCCTTCGCGCATGGCCCGGAGCTCTTGACATTCATTGGTGTTGTGAGTGTGGAGGTCGTGGTACACGCAGTACCGGCTGCCCTTGGAGGACTCGGGCTGATCTCTGCCTCGCTTGGTGTGCAGGTTCGACGCGAGCAGGGCAGCCCTTGCACTTCACGTCCTTGGCCTTGGACTTCTTTTCTTGGGATCCGCGGCGAGGCAGCTCGAGGAGGAGAGGCGATCTCCTCAGCCTGGCGCGCTTGGTCGCCAAGTTGAACAGCTCGAGGAGGTGCACAGATCTTCGTGCATCGCCAGCTCCTCCTTCATTTGACGTCGCGCCGCCGTCGGAGAAGGCGAGATGATGGCCTCCTCCGTTACCACAGGGATCTTGAGGCGACGTTGTTGAAGCGCTGGATGTACTTTTGCGGGTTTCCCGCTGCTGCTTGATTCGACGCATGTCGCTCACGGCGGTGGCCGGTCGCGAGTACCTTGGAAGTTGGCGATGAAGCGGGTACGCATCTCGGCCCAGGAAGAGATCGTGCCTGGGGCCAGATTCAGGAGCCAGGTGCGGGCTCCATCCTTGAGCGCCATGGGAAACCAGTTCGCCATGAACTTTTCGTCCCCGTTGGCAGCCTCGATGCCCAGCTCGTAGAGCTGGAGGAACTCCGTAGGGTCAGCTGTGCCGTCATAGCGGGGAGGCTGGTCTGGCTTGAACTTGGCGGGCCACGCGACGCTGCGCAGCTTGGAGGTGAAGGCGCGGCAGCCTGCCGTAGCCGCGGGGGGCCTCGGACGATAGAGAGCTTGGTCTTGTGGGCCTCCCTCCGCCGCGGCTAGGAGCAGCGCAGGGTCTTGACGTGCTGGAGCGGGGAGCGCTCGGGCAGCTTCTTGCGGGCGAGGAACTTCTTGGCAGCTCTGCTCTTGCCACGCCTTGGGGCCAGGGCGCCGTCTTGAGGAGGAGGCAGCTGAGGCGCCCCGGGAGGTTCATCGCCAGCAAGGCAGGTGCGGTGCAGCGAGACGGACGGCGCGGGTCGCCTCCTGCAGCAGCCAGACGAGCTCGGCGACTCGGTCGAGCCATTCTTCGTGAAACGTGTCGACGGGCGGTAGCGCAGGAGCTCGTTTGCGCGATGGCGCAGCTCGGGCCTCCATGGCCTGCTGGCGCGGGTGGCGAAAAACCAGCGGGGCGCAGTGACGGGAACGACGAGGGCGCCCGCCGACGGGAGCCGTCTGGGCGACATGGGAGGCGAGGGCGGCTCGGCGCTCGGCGCGGGCCCGACGGGCGTCAGCCATGATTGCAGTGGTCGGGGAAGAACGAGGCGATGAAAGGCAGATTCCGGCGCACCCCTACCTGGCGCGCCAAATGTCGGATTGCGGGTTCCGACAGACCCTTAAGGTTCGAACTCTGGGGTGCGCGCGGAGATCCAACCCTCCACCGTCTCGTACCTCGCCGAATCGCAGGGACCTAAACTACTAAACAGAACAGCACAAGAGACACAAGATTTATACTAGTTCGGGCCACCGTTGTGGTGTAATACCCTACTCTAGTTTGTGGTGTGGTGGATTGCCTCTGGGGCTATTGAGGAACAGTACAGGGAAGAACAGCCTCGCGAGGGTCTGTTCTTGGTGGGTGTGATGAACTGCTAGGTGGTGTCCCGTCGCTCTAGCTTGAGGATCGGGGCTCTGTCTTTCTCTGGATGCTGATCATTTCGATCCCTCCGTCTCCCTCTACTCTGAGTGTGGCTACGCCTATTTATAGGCGAAGGCCCTGGGCCGCTTCCCAAATATTGAGCGGGAAGGGCGCCAACAATTGGCCATTTTGAAGGGATCAGCGGTACACTTATCCTCGACTAAAGTTGGTCCTCGCCGCCAAAGGCTCGTGTGATGGCCTTTGCTTGGGCTCCACGATGACTCCCTTCCAGCCGTTGGGGCTGATCTTGGTCTTGTTGCACCGAAATGGTTGCCTTTGCTTGATGCTCTCGCCTGCTCTTGCTCCCTTTGCACCAAAGAGGAAAGGAGGACGCTGCGCGGCTGGCACCCGACTGGCGCCCTTGGTCGTCATGGCTTGCGTCATGGGCACCTCGCGAGGTACCCTGCCTTGAACTCTCCGCCTCCTCATGAGCCAGCCTGACGAGGCCGTGCCTGAGGAAGCTCATTGTCGTCCGCCCCGCGAGGCTTGGCCCCTCGCGAGGGTCATTGAGCTTGCGTTGATGAAGATGGGTCGTCCTGGGCCTCCTTTGAGCCACGCCGCAGGCCGCAGGCAGGCAAGTCTGGGGACCCCTGTTCCCAGAACACCGACATCTGCTATTAAATCCTTGTTTTGCAATATGAATCTTGATAATGATGAGACTGAATATGATCCACCTTTACCTAGAAGGTGTTCCAAAAATTCGGAGTTTTTAGATCTTGATGCTAAAATTGATAAAAGTGGGATTGAATAAATCAAAACCCTAGATGTTAATAAACCCACTATTTTGGATTTCAAGGAATTTAATTATGATAATTGCTCTTTGATAGATTGTACTTCCTTGTTGCAATCCGTGCTAAATTCTCCTCATGCTTATAGTCAAAATAAAGTTTTACCAAACATATCGTTGATGCCTTGATGCAATCTTATGAAGAAAAACTTCAGTTGGAAGTTTATATCCCAAGAAAACTTTATGATGAGTGGGAACCTACTATTAAAATTAAGATTAAGGATCATGAGTTCTATGCTTTATGTGATTTTGGTGCTAGTGTTTCCACTATTCCCAAAACTTTGTGTGATTTGCTAGATTTCCGTGATTTTGATGATTGCTCTCTAAACTTGCACCTTGCGGATTCCACTATTAAGATACCTATGGGAAGAATTAATGATGTTCTTATGTTGCAAATAGGAACTATGTGCCCGTAGATTTTATTGTTCTCGATATAGATTGCAATCCTTCATGTCCTATTATTCTTGGTAGACCTTTCCTTAGAACAATTGTTGCAATTATTGATATGAAGGAAGGTAATATGAGATTCCAATTTCCATTAAAGAAAGGCATGGAACACTTTCCTAGGAAGAAAATAAAATTACCATATGAATCTATCATGAGAGCCACTTATGGATTGCCTACCAAAGATGGCAATACCTAGATCTATCCTTGCTTTTATGCCTAGCTAGGGGCGTTAAACGATAGCGCTTGTTGGGAGGCAACCCAATTTTATTTTTAGTTTTTTGCTTTTTGCTTCTGTTTAGGAATAAATATTTGTTCTAGCCTCTGTTTAGATGTTTTTTTATGTTTTTATTAGTGTTTGTGCCAAGTTAAACCTATAGGATCTTCTTGGATGATAGTTATTTGATCTTGCTGTAATTTCCAGAAACTTTCTGTTCACGAAAAAAATTGTGAAAAATCACCAGAACGTGATAAAATACTGATTCAAATTTATTCTGATCAATAAACAAATTTTCTAGGTCGTCCTGTTTTGGCTGATATTTTGGAGTTCCAGAAGTTTGCGTTAGTTACAGATTACTACAGACTGTTCTGTTTTTGACAGATTCTGTTTTTCGTGTGTTGTTTGCTTATTTTGATGAATCTATGGCTAGTAAAATAGTTTATAAACCATAGATAAGTTGGAATATAGTAGGTTTAACACCAATATAAATAACGAATGAGTTCATTACAGTACCTTGAAGTGGTCTTTTGTTTTCTTTCACTAACGGAGCTCACGAGATTTTCTGTTGTATTTTGTGTTGTGAAGTTTTTAAGTTTTGGGTGAAAGATTAGATGGATTATGGAACAAGGAGTGGCAAGAGCCTAAGCTTGGGGATGCCCATGGCACCCCAAATATAATCTAAGGACACAAAAAAGGCAAAGCTTGTGGATGCCCCGGAAGGCATCCCCTCTTTCGTCTACTTCCATCGGTAACTTTACTTGGAGCTATATTTTTATTCACCACATGATATGTGTTTTGCTTGGAGCGTCTTGTATGATTTGAGTCTTCGATTTTTAGTTTACCACAATCATGTTTTCTGTACACACCTTTTGAGAGAGCCATACATGATTTGGAATTTGTTAGAATACTCTATGTGCTTCGCTTATATCTTTTAAGTTATATAGTTTTGCTCTAGTGCTTCACTTATATCTTTTAGAGCACGGTGGTGGATTTGTTTTGTAGAAACTATCGATCTCTCATGATTCACCTAGATTATTTTGATACTCTTAAATAGCATGGTAATTTTCTTAAATAATCCTAATATGCTAGGTATTCAAGAATAGTAAAAATTCTTATGAGTGTGTTGAATACTATGAGAAGTTTGATGCTTGATAATTGTTTTGAGATATAAAGATGGTGATATTAGAGTCATGCTAGTTGAGTAGTTGTGAATTTGAGCTTGTGTTAAAGTTTGTGATTCCCGTAGCATGCACGTATGGTGAACCGTTATGTGGTGAAGTCAGAGCATAATTTATTTATTGATTGTCTTCCTTATGAGTGGCGGTCGGGGACGAGTGATGGTCTTTTCCTACCAATCTATCCCCCTAGGAGCATGCGCGTAATACTTTGCTTTGATAACTTGTAGATTTTTGCAATAAGTATATGAGTTCTTTATGACTAATGTTGAGTCCATGGATTATACGCACTCTTCTTCCTTCCACCATTGCTAGCCTCTCTAATACCGCGCACTTTTCGCCGGTATCATACACCCACCATAAACCTTCCTCAAAACAGCCACCATAACTACCTATCATGGCATTTCAATAGCCATTCCGAGATATATTGCCATGCAACTTTCCACCGTTCCGTTTATTATGACACGCTCCATCATTGTCATATTGCTTTGCATGATTATGTAGTTGACATCGTTTTTTGTGCCAAAGCCACTGTTCGTAATTCTTTCATACATGTTACTCTTGATTCATTGCATATCCCGGTACACCGCCGGAGGCATTCATATAGAGTCATATTTTGTTCTAAGTATCGAGCTGTAATTGTTGAGTTGTAAGAAAATAAAAGTGTGATGATCTTCATTTTTAGAGCATTGTCCCAAGTGAGGAAAGGATGATGGAGACTATGATTCCCCCACAAGTCGGGATGAGACTCCGGACGGAAAAAAAAGAGGGGCCATAAAAAAAGAAGAAAAGGCCCAAATAAAAAAATGAGAGAAAAAGAGAGAAGGGACAATGTTACTATCCTTTTACCACACTTGTGCTTCAAAGTAGCACCATGATCTTCATGATAGAGAGTCTCTCATTTCGTCACGTTCATATACTAGTGGGAATTTTTCATTATAGAACTTGGCTTGTATATTCCGATGATGGGCTTCCTCAAAATGCCCTAGGTCTTCGTGAGCAAGCGAGTTGGATGCACACCCACTTAGTTTCTTTTGTTGAGCTTTCATATACTTATAGCTCTAGTGCATCCGTTGCATGGCAATCCCTACTCACTCACATTAATATCTATTGATGGGCATCTCCATAGCCTGTTGATACGCCTAGTTGATGTGAGACTATCATCTCCCTTTTTGTCTTCTCCACAACCACCATTCTATTCCACATATAGTGCTATGTCCATGGCTCACGTTCATGTATTGCGTGAAGATTGAAAAAGTTTGAGAATGTCAAAAGTATGAAACAATTGCTTGGCTTGTCATCGGGATTGTGCATGATTTAAATACTTTTTGTGGTGAAGATAGAGCATAGCCAGACTATATGATTTTGTAGGGATAACTTTCTTTGGCCATGTTATTTTGAGAAGACAGAATTGCTTTGTTAGTATGCTTGAAGTATTATTATTTCTTATGTACATATTAAACTTTTGTCTTGAATCTTTCGGATCTGAATATTCATACCACAATTAAGAAGAATTACATTGAAATTATGCAAGTAGCACTCCGCATCAAAAATTCTGTTTTTATCATTTACCTACTCGAGGACGAGCAAGAATTAAGCTTGGGGATGCTTGATACATCTCCAACGTATCTATAATTTTTTATTGCTCCATGCTATATTATCTACTGTTTTGGACATTATTGGGCTTTATTATTCACTTTTATATTATTTTTGTGACTAACCTATTAACCGGAGGCCCAGCCTAGAATTGCTGTTTTTTGCCTATTTCAGAGTTTCGCATAAAAGGAATATCAAACGGAGTCCAAACGGAATGAAACCTTCGAGAACGTGATTTTCAGAACGAACAAGATCCAGGAGACTTGGACCCTACATCAAGAAATAAAGGAGGAGGCCACGAGGTAGGGGGCGCGCCTACCCCCCCAGGGTCCCCTGTTGCTCCACCGACGTACTCCTTCCACCTATATATACCTACGTACCCCCAAACGATTAGATACGGAGCCGAAAGCCTAATTCCACCGCCGCAACCTTCTGTACCCATGAGATCCCATCTTGGGGCCTGTTCCGGAGCTCCGCCGGAGGGGGCATCGATCACGGAGGGCTTCTACATCATCACCATAGCCCCTCCGATGAAGTGTGAGTAGTTTACCTCAGACCTTCGGGTCCATAGTTAGTAGCTAGATGGCTTCTTCTCTTTTTTTGGATCTCAATACAATATTCTCCCCCTCTCTCATGGAGATCTATTCGATGTATTCTTCTTTTGTGGTGTGTTTGTTGATACCAATGAATTGTGGGATTATGATCAAGTTTATCTATGAACAATATTTGAATCTTCTCTGAATTCTTTTATGTATGATTGGTTATCTTTGCAAGTCTCTTCAAATTATAAGTTTGGTTTGGCCTACTAGATTGATCTTTCTTGCAATGGGAGAAGTGCTTAGCTTTGGGTTCAATCTTGCGGTGTCCTTTCCCAAAGGATGAGGGGGCAGCAAGGCACGTATTGTATTGTTGCCATCGAGGATAACAAGATGGGGTTTTTATCATATTGCATGAATTTATCCCTCTACATCATGTCATCTTGCTTAAGGCATTACTCTATTTTTATGAACTTAATACTCTAGATGCATGCTGGATAGCGGTCGATGAGTGGAGTAATAGTAGTAGATGCAGGCAGGAGTCGGTCTACTTATCTCGGACGTGATGCCTATATACATGATCATACCTAGATATTCTCATAACTATGCTCAATTCTGTCAATTGCTCAACAATAATTTGTTCACCCACCATAAATACTTATGCTCTCGAGAGAAGCCACTAGTGAAACCTATGGCCCCCGGGTCTATCTTCATCATATTAATCTTCCAATAATTATTTATTGACTTTTCTTTTTTACTTTGCTTTTATTTTACTTTGCATCTTTATCACAAAAATAACAAAAATATTATCCTATCATATCTATCAGATCTCACTCTCGTAAGTGACCGTGTAGGGATTGACAACCCCTTATCGCGTTGGTTGCGAGGATTTATTTGTTTTGTGTAGGTGCGAGGGACTCACGCGTAGCCTCCTACTGGATTGATACCTTGGTTCTCCAAAACTGAGGGAAATACTTACGCTACTTTGCTGCATCACCCTTTCCTCTTCAAGGGAAAACCAACGCAGTGCTCAAGAGGTAGCACTGTAGAAAACTCCGACGACGAGAACGTCGCCGTGCCTCCTGGAGCTACCCCTAGAAGGAAGAAGTAGCTCCTCCCCAAGGATCGCCCTGAAGCGAAGAAGCAGCCGGCTGGTGGCGACACTCAGGGGCTCGCCCCTGCTGTCGTGGCCTACCACCCTCCCGCATAGGAAGGCGCGCCCGACGCCTCCCTTCGGCCAGGCTCGAGGCCTTCCACCTGGAAAGCATCTGACTTGACTAGTGCGATGAGGGAGGTGCTCGAGCACCACTTCGAGGTGTGCCTCAACGTACGCTCCCGCGAGCAAGGAGCATGGCGCCAGGCGCCATGAGCACAAGAGTTCATCACCCAGGAGATTCACAAGCTACAGGAAGCTTAGGCCATGCGTAGCGAGCACCACCCCGTGCGCCCTATCAATTCAACTTCCACCCCCAACGTGGGCAGCGAGCTGCGCGTGTGTGTTGACATCGCGAGCCTCAATAGGGCCAGTTACTAGGACATTTTCTAGCCGTCGCGCGTCAGACGGAGCAGGGGCACCCCCACCAACTACATCTGCATGCCCTTCGGTCTGCTGGACGCCAGTGCCACCTTCCAAAGGTTCGCGTATCTCGTGTTGGCGTCTCGCGAGGCTTCGGCCCCTCGTGGGCCTCCAGGGCCTCAGGAGTGAGCCTACCCTTGAGAGGCGAACCTCCACGGCACACTTTGCCAACCACCTCGACGCTTCCGCAACAGCATGATTGCCAGGTGACTTTCTGGTTTGTTCATTTGAGGGCGCCCCTAGGGCTGCATCATCCTCAGGCTATCCAGGGCCCATCCTTGCAGCCATGACAACTTTTGGTTGTGTACTGGATCTGGTTATGCTTTGATGAAGTTATCTTGCTTGCTTAATTGCGTGGTTGGTGCCGCGTCACCACTTGGAGGCGCTATCACGGGTGCCGCGCCCGCAACTCTACCCTTGACCGTCCCATGAGCAGGAGCTACCGGCATGGCGCCTATGCTCGGGTCCGTCCCTGAAGCGCTGACAAACCCCAGCAATCGAGCTCTTACTTGCGGGCCTGCCCCGTGCACGTCACCTCACTAGGTCCTTGGTGCCTTATTTCCTCACGAAACAGTCATGAGTAAGTTGGCAAGCGCGCGTCATCCCCTATGCCTTGTAACCTGTCAGCATGCAGCAGCTTCAGGAGCCAGATGCTCAGACGTTGCTCCAATAGTGCCTCGCGAAACCTCAGGAGGCCCAGCCTCGGGGACGCATTTTGAGCGGCCACGCCGCATGCAACGATCCGATCAGCGCTACCATTTGCAAAAGCTAAGTACAACTTATCCACGTGATGCATCCGCTACCATTGGAACTTCCTCTAGACGTGACCTTGGCGCAACCTGTTGCCTCTCTTTCGCGTGAGTCGCTTGAACATCGAAAGGGGGGCTCCCAGAGCATCATGCCTCGAGGGCTCTCACTGGCTCTCGGTGCCCCTCACATCCTGGCCTTGTTCGAGGCATCGCGACTTGACATACTAGTGGTGGCTGAGGCCCGCGCGAGGGTCGGGTCCTGAGGACGTAGAGAATTTTTGGCAAGCAAGAAAAAGAGGCAAGCCTCGCGAGGAAGAGTGGGGAGGAGATACGTAATCTAAAGCCGCAAGGGCGCCCATAAAGACGGAAAGGGCGTAAAATTTTCACGCACCCCTTGCGGGGTTTACATTGATCCATCGCAGAGAGAAAACGGGATAAAGACGAAGCTCCAGAAGGATGCGCCCCGAAGTCGCATGAATCTCTCGCAAGCTGTCGTCGCCTCACGCCGTGCCCTGAAAAGATAAGTTAACAGTCCCGCGTGGCTCGGAAGTCTTTGGTAGCATTCCCTCTCTTCATAGCCTTGTCTAGAGCGGAAGCCTCTTCTCTGGCGTGAGTCGCTTGCGCATAGGGCTGCAAACGAGTTGAGTTCGAGCGAGTTGGAGTTGGCTCAGCTCAACTCATATTAAAATTAGAGCGAGTAAAACTAAGTGAAGCTCAAGGTCGAGCTATAGAACATGACTCATGCTCAGCTTGAGACGATCTCGAGTCGATCTTGAGCTAGTTTTGAGCTAAATGAAATGGTAAAAGTTATAAATCAATAGTGATTATTCCAACTAGATAAGGCACAAAACCACATAGGAAAGCACTAAATTATTATTCCAATCAAGACAATGTTAATATTAATTTTTTCAAATTAGTTTGACTTATTATCTCACAACCAAAAGTCTAGTATCAACAGAACATAGTGATTCACGACAGACATATAATTGGGAAAATAAATTATTGTCCAAAGATCATAAAAAGTTGCAGTGTAGTGCAGTCCGGAGATGGTCTTGGAGTTGTCCTAGGACTTGAACTAGAAAATGAAGATGCATATGCTGGGAACTTTTTTCCGAAAACAACATGATATTTAACTAAGATTCCATGTTTGCTTGTAATAAAATGGAAAAATTGTGGACAACATATATGGTAACAATTTATCTTATTTCCATTTAGTATATGGCATGATCATTTAACATAATGATATTATGTCGAGCTATCAAGCTAAAATCGAGCGAGCCAATATTGGCTCAAGATCGACTCGTTTGTCGGTCGAGCTATATAAACTGTTTAAACTTAGTTCATTTCTTTTCGAGTCGATCTCAAGTCGAGCCAAAAAAACGAGTCGATCTCAAGCGGATCACGAGCCTAGAGATTTTGTTGCAGCCCTACTTGCGCGTCAAGGGGGACCTCCTAAGCTTTCCGCCTCAGGAGCTCTTACCGGACCTCGGGCCCCTCACCTCCTGACCTTGTCCCAGGCATCGTGACCTGACATAGCAGCAATCGCTGAGGCTTGCTCAGGGCTGGGTCCTAGCGACGAAGAGTGTTGGGGCACTCACGAAGAAGAGGGCAAGCCCAATGAGGATTGCCGGATCGAACTTAATTTCGAACCGCAAAAGCATTAAAGATAGGGTGCAAGTGCCAGAGTTCCTTACACGCCCCCACAGGGCCCATGACATTCCGATGCAGGGAGAAGAAGAAAACAAAAGAAAAGCTTCGGACGAAGGCCGCCACCCCTAGGGCGCCGACTCAGGCATCGACATCGTCCTAGTCAGCACCCTAATCGGAGTCCTCGTCCTCGCTCTTGATGCTAGGGGAGCCGCCGCTGCTCTCGCTTCCATCAGAGGGGGACGCGTCGTCGTCATCGTCGTCGGTGGAGTCGCTATTGTCGCTCACCATACAACACTTAAGGCGACAGCCGGTGACCCCGAAGATCTTCATGAAGAGCATGGCGACCCCGTCGTACTTGAAGAGGAGGACATGCCCCTCCTTCAAGCCACGGGCAAGGGCAAATGACTTCCATCCCCGCCTCAAGAACATGAGCCGGAGGGGGTGAAGTTCGTCGCCACCCAGGAAGGGCCGTTGCAGCAGCCGTCCGGCTGCAGCCACAGGCCCAGAGGCGCGCGCTCCGTCATCTCCTCCATGAAGCCATATGGGAGCCGGAGCTAGGTGCAGGGATCGCGGTGCATGCTCAAGATGAACTCGCGAGCTGCGTCAGCGGAGTGTCTCCAAGACTAGGGTAGCCAGGCAGTTGCGCCGCTCCGCCCACCCCGGTCGCGGCCACCTCAGCCCCGAGTCCGTACCCGTGGGCGGAGTGCCCTCCACGGCTGCCGAAGCCGGCGTAGGGCGTGAGCGGTGGGCGCCCACGGCCCCGGGGAGGTGCCCCGGGCATGGCGGCGGTTGTGCGAGGGCGGCCCCGCCCCCTCGCTGGCCTCGGCGGCTCCACCTCTTCCAGCACTGCCTTCCCCTTCTCAGCGACGGAGAACCTCCTCAAGGGCACCATGACTGCAGCGGAGAAGATGAGCCAAGGGGTCGGTCCCCTTGCCCTTATATAGCATTCAACGGGGGCAAGTCTGTGCCCCTTCGCCTTTTGAAGACAGATGCAAGACAGATATCGGGACCCCGATCCTAAGTCACACCGATCTAGCAAGTAACACATCATATCACTTTGCAGCCTCATGCATGGTATTCCCACAGCTGCAGCCTTACCTAGGCCGGGACCGTTTGCGCCTTTTGGCTCATGTATATGATTGTGTCACTAGCATCCATATGATAGAGAACCCAGGCTGACATGACTAGTCGTAAACCCAAGGTGGCACAAACTTATAGGGACAGGTGATGTCTACTACACAACCTTCTTCTTGTAGACGTTGTTGGGCCTCCAAGTGTAGAGGTTTGTAGGACAGTAGCAAATTTCCCTCAAGTGGATGACCTAAGGTTTATCACCCCTATGCATAGGTTCATGGGCGAAACACGCAAGTTGATCACCAAAATATACATCAAGTGAATCACGTGATATCCCATTGTCACCACAGATACGCACGGCAAGACATACATCAAGTGTTCTCAAATCTTTAAAGACTCAATCCGATAAGATTACTTCAAGGGGAAAACTCAATTCATTACAAGAGAGTAGAGGGGGAGAAGAAACATAAGATCCAACTATAATAGCAAAGCTCGCGATACATCAAGATCGTGCCAAATCAAGAACACGAGAGAGAGAGAGAGAGAGAGAGAGAGAGAGAGAGATCAAACACATAGCTACGGGTACATACCCTCAGCCCCGAGGGTGAACTACTCCCTCCTCGTCATGGAGAGCGTCGGGATGATGAAGATGGCCACCGGTGAGGGTTCCCCCCTCCGGCAGGGTGCCGGAACAGGGTCCCGATTGGTTTTTGGTGGCTCTGGAGGCTTACAGCGGCGGAACTCCCGATCGAATCTCTGTTCTGGAAGTTTTAGGGTATATGGAGTTATATAGGCGGAAGAAGCACGTCAGAGGAGCCACGAGGGCCCCACCAGGCAGGGGGCGCGCCCCCACCCTCGTGGCTTCCTCGTTCCTTCCTTGACGTGGGGTCCAAGTCCATCGGGTAGCTTTCGTTCCAAAAATAACTTCTCTAGTTGATTTCGTTCCGTTTCGACTCCGTCTGATATTCCTTTTCTTCAAAACACTGAAATAGGCAAAAAAAACAACAAATCTGGGCTGGGCCTCCAGTTAATAGGTTAGTCCCAAAAATAATATAAAAGTGGAAAATAAAGCCCAATGTTGCCCAAAACAGTAGATAATATAGCATGGAGCAATCAAAAATTATAGATACGTTGGAGACGTATCAAGCATCTCCAAGCTTAATTCCTGCTCGTCCTCGAGTAGGTAAATGATAAAAAAGAATTTTTGATGCGGAGTGCTACTTGGCATAATTTAAATGTATTCCTTCTTACTTGTGATATGAATATTCTGATCCGGAAGATTCAAGACAAAAGTTTAATATTGACATAAAAATAATAATACTTCAAGCATACTAACAAAGCAATCATGTCTTCTCAAAATAACATGGCCAAAGAAAGTTATCCCTACAAAATCATATAGTCTGGCTATGCTCTATCTTCACCACACAAAGTATTTAAATCATGCACAACCCCGATGACAAGCCAAGCAATTGTTTCATACTTTTGACATTCTCAAAGTTTTTGAATCTTCACGCAATACATGAGCGTGAGCCATGGATATAGCACTATGGGTGGAATAGAAGGGTGGTTGTGGAGAAGACAAAAAAGGGGAAGATAGTCTCACATCAACTAGGCGTATCAACGGGCTATGGAGGTGCCCATCAATAGATATCAATGTGAGTGAGTAGGGATTGCCATGCAACGGATGCACTAGAGCTATAAGTATATGAAAGCTCAACAAAAGAAACTAAGTGGGTGTGCATCCAACTTGCTTGCTCACGAAGACCTAGGGCATTTTGAGGAAGCCCATCATTGGAATACACAAGCCAAGTTCTACAATGTAAAATTCCCACTAGTATATGAAAGTGACAACATAGGAGACTCTCTATCATGAAGATCACGGTGCTACTTTGAAGCACAAGTGTGGTAAAAGGATAGTAGCATTGCCCCTTCTCTCTTTTTTCTCATTTTTTATTTTTATTTTTTTATTTGGGCCTTTTCTCCTTTTTTTATGGCCTCTTTTTTTTCATTCGGAGTCTCATCCCGACTTGTGAGGGAATCGTAGTCTCCATCATCCTTTCCTCACTGGTACAATGCTTTAATAATGATGATCATCACACTTTTATTTACTTACAACTCAATACTTAGAACAACAATATGACTATATGAATGCCTCCGGCGGTGTACCGGGATATGCAATGAATCAAGAGTGACATGTATGAAAGAATTATGAACGGTGGCTTTGCCACAAATACCATGTCAACTACATGATCATGCAAAGCAATATGACAATGATGGAGCGTGTCATAATAAACGGAACAGTGGAAAGTTGCATGGAAATATATCTCAGAATGGCTATGGAAATGCCATGATAGATAGGTATGGTTGCTGTTTTGAGGAAGGTATATGGTGGGTGTATGATACCGGCGAAAGGTGCGCGGTATTAGAGGGGCTAGCAATGGTGAAAGGGTGAGAGTGCGTATAATCCATGGACTCAACATTAGTCATAAGGAACTCATATACTTATTGCAAAAATCTACAAGTTATCAAAGCAAAGTATCATGCGCATGCTCCTAGGGGGATAGATTGGTAGGAAAAGACCATCGCTCGTCCCCGACCGCCACTCATAAGGAAGACAATCAATAAATAAATCATGCTCTGACTTCATCACATAACGTTCACCATACATGCATGCTACGGGAATCACAAACTTTAACACAAGTATCTCTCAAATTCACAACTACTCAACTAGCATGACTCTAGTATCACCATCTTCATATCTCAAAACAATTATCAAGCATCAAACTTTTCTTAGTATTCAACACACTCATAAGAATTCTTACAAATCTTGCATGCTTAGCATATTAGGATTATTTAAGAAAATTACCATGCTATTTAAGGCTCTCAAAATAATCTAAGTGAAGCATGAGAGATCAACAGTTTCTATAAAACAAATCCACCGCCGTGCTCTAAAAGATATAAGTGAAGCACTAGAGCAAACAACAAACTACTCTGAAAGATATAAGTGAAGATCAAAGAGTGGTCGAATAATTATACAGCTATGTGAAGAATCTCCCATTTAATAATTTCAGTTCTTGGTATTTTATTCAAACAGCAAGCAAAGCTAAATAAAATGACATGACTCTCCAAGCAAAACACATATCATGTGGTGAATAAAAATATAGCTCCAAGTAAAGTTACCGATGAACGAAGACGAAAGAGGGGATGCCTTCTGGGGCATCCCCAAGCTTAGACTCTTGGTTATCCTTGAATATTACCTTGGGGTGCCTTGGGCATCCCCAAGCTTAGGCTCTTGCCAATCCTTATTCCATAGTCCATCGAATCTTTACCCAAAACTTGAAAACTCCACAACACAAAACTTAACAGAAAATCTCGTGAGCTCCGTTAGCGAAAGAAAACAAAACACCACTTCAAGGTACTATAATGAACTCATTCTTTATTTATATTGGTGTTAAACCTACTGTATTCCAACTTCTCTATGGTTTATAAACTATTTTACTAGCCATAGATTCATCAAAATAAGCAAACAACACACGAAAAACAGAATATGTCAAAAACAGAACAGTCTGTAGTAATCTGTAACAAACGTATACTTCTGGAACTCCAAAAATTCTAAAATAAATTGGTGGACCTGAGGAATTTCTCTAGTAATCATCTGCAATGAGAATCTACTAAATAGCACTCCCAGTAAAAAGTTTTAGCTAATCTCGTGAGCGCTAAAGTTTCTGTTTTTTACAGCATGATCATAAAGACTTCACCCAAGTCTTCCCAAAGGTTCTACTTGGCACAAACACTAATTAAAACAAAAAAACACATCTAAACAGAATATAGATGGATTATTTATTACTAAACAGAACCAAAAAGTAAGAAACTAAAATAAAATTGGGTTGCCTCCCAACAAGCGCTATCGTTTAACGCCCCTAGCTAGGCATGATGATTTCAATGATGCTCACATAAAACATAAGAATTCAAACTTAAAGAGAGCATCATGAAGAATATGACTAGCACTTTTAAGTCTAACGCACTTCCTATGCATAGGGATTTTGTGAGCAAACAACTTATGGGAACAAGAATCATCTTGCATAGGAAGGTAAAACAAGCATAACTTCAAGATTTTAAGCACATAGAGAGGAAACTTGATATTATTGCAATTCCTACAAGCATATATTACTCCCTCATAATAATTTTCAGTAGAATCATGAATGAATTCAACAATATAACCAGCACCTAAAGCATTCTTTTCATGATCTACAAGCATAGAAATTATACTACTCTCCACATAAGCAAATTTCTTCTCATGAATAGTAGTGGGAGCAAACTCAACAAAATAACTATCATATGATTGAAAATTAAGATCAAGATGACAAGTTTCATGGTTATCATTATTCTTAATAGCATACGTGTCATCACAATAATCATCATAGATAGGAGGCATGCTTTCATCATAGTAAATTTGCTCATCAAAGCTTGGGGGACAAAAAATATCATCTTCATCAAACCTAGCTTCCCCAAGCTTGTGACTTTGCACATCATTAGCATCATGGGTATTCAAAGAATTCATACTAACAACATTGCAATCATGCTCATCATTCACATATTTTATGCAAAGCATTCTATGTAATTCTTCTTCTAGTACTTGCGCACAATTTTCCTTCCCATCATTGATATTAAAAAGATGAAGCATATGAGGCACCCTTAATTCCATTTTTCTGTAGTTTTCTTTTATAGAATAAACTAGTGATAAAACAAGAAACAAAAAGATTTGATTGCAAGATCTAAAGATATACCTTCAAGCAATAACCTCCCCAGCAACGGCGCCAGAAAAGAGCTTGATGTCTACTACACAACCTTCTTCTTGTAGACGTTGTTGGGCCTCCAAGTGCAGAGGTTTGTAGGACAGTAGAAAATTCCACTCAAGTGGATGACCTAAGGTTTATCAATCCGTGGGAGGCGTAGGATGAAGATGGTCTCTATCAAGCAACCCTGCAACCAAATAACAAAGAGTCTCTTGTGTCCCCAACACACCCAATACAATGGTAAATTGTATAGGTGCACTAGTTCGGCGAAGAGATGGTGATACAAGTGAAATATGGATGGTAGATATAGGTTTTTGTAATTTGAAAATATAAAAACAGCAAGGTAAGTAATGATAAAAGTGAGCGTAAACGGTATTGCAATGATAGGAAACAAGGCCTAGGGTTCATACTTTCACTAGTGCAAGTTCTCTCAACAATAATAACATAATTGGATCATATAAATATCCCTCAACATGCAACAAAGAGTCACTCCAAAGCTACTAATAGCGGAGAACAAATGAATAGATTATTGTAGGGTACGAAACCACCTCGAATTTATTCTTTCCAATGAATCCGTTGGGCTATAAGTGTCACAAACAGCCCTAGAGTTCGTACTAGAATAACACCTTAAGATACAAATCATCCAAAACCCTAATGTCACCTAGATACTCCAATGTCACCTCAAGTATCCGTGGGTATGATTATATGATATGCATCACATAATCTCAGATTCATCTATTCAACCAACACACAGAACCTCAAAGAGTGCCCCAAAGTTTCTACCGGAGAATCGCGAAGAAAACGTGTGCCAACCCCTATGCATAGGTTCATGGGCGGAACCCGCAAGTTGATCACCAAAACATACATCAAGTGAATCACGTGATATCCCATTGTCACCACAGATACGCACGGCAAGACATACATCAAGGGTTCTCAAATCTTTAAAGACTCAATCCGATAAGATTACTTCAAGGGGAAAACTCAATTCATTACAAGAGAGTAGAGGGGGAGAAGAAACATAAGATCCAACTATAATAGCAAAGCTCGCGATACATCAAGATTGTGCCAAATCAAGAACACGAGAGAGAGAGATCAAACACATAGCTACTGGTACATATCCTCATCCCTGAGGGTGAACTACTCCCTCCTCGTCATGGAGAGCGCCAGGATGATGAAGATGGCCACCGGTGAGGGTTCCCTGTAACGCCCTCGATGCGGCTATATCTCCCACGTGTCGAAGCACGACTTAGAGGCATAACCGCATTGAAAGCAATGTCGCAAGTGAGGTAATCTTCACACAACCCATGTAATTCATAAGGGAAAGAGATACATAGTTGGCTTACAATCGCCACTTCACACAATACATGAGTAAAGCATTACATCATACAAATACAATCAAGGTCCGACTACGGAACCAAAATAAAAGAAGACTAACCCAAAAGCTACACAGATCCCCGATCGTCCCAACTGGGCTCCACTACTGATCAATTGAAACGAAACAACACAATGAACAGGATCTTCATCGAGCTCCTCCTTGAGCTCGGGTGCGTCACCTGCACGGTTTCATCGGCACCTGCAAACTGGTTTTGGAAGTATCTGTGAGTCACGGGGACTCAACAATCTCACACCCGCGAGATCAAGACTATTTAAGCTTATGGGTAGGAGAAGGTAGTGAGGTGGAGCTGCAGCAAGCGACTAGCATATCTGGTGGCTACATTCGCAAAACAGAGCAAGAAGAGAAGCAAGGCACGGTCGAACAGCTATGACCAAGAAGTGATCCTGAAACTACTTACGTCAAACATAACTCAACCACCATGTTCACTTCCCGGACTCCGCCGAGAAGAGACCATCACGGTTACACACGCAGTTGGTGTATTTTAATTAAGGTCAACTTCGGGTTTTCTACAACCGGACATTAACAAATTCCCATCTGCCTCATAACCGCGGGCACGGCTTTCGAAAGATAATACCTGCAGGGTGTCCCAACTTAGCCCATTATAAGCTCTCACGGTCAACGAAGGATATTCCTTCTACCGAAGACCCGATCGTCTCGAATCCCGGACTACAAGACATTTCGACAGCAATAAAACAAGACCAGCAAAGCCGCCCGGATGTGCCGACAAATCCTGATAGGATCTGCACATATCTCGGTCTCAGGGCACACCGGATGAGCCAGACGTCGGGTTGGCATAGACCCTGATTGCCCAGGGGGCGCCGGACATCGCTCGGTTTGGACCAGCAATCGATGGAGAACTGGCCCGGGGGTTTAAAATAAAGATGACCCTTGAGTCTTGAATCGAAGGGAAAAAGGCTTAGGTGGCAAATGGTAAAACCAAGGTTGGGCCTTGCTGGAGGAGTCTTATTCAAAGCGAACTATCAAGAGGGTCCCATAAATCACCCAACCGCGTTAGGGACGCAAAATCCGGGAACATAATGCCGATATGACGGAAACTAGGGCGGCAAGAGTGGAACAAAACACCAGGCATAAGGCCGAGCCTTCCACCCTTTACCAAGTATATAGGTGCATTAATTAAATAAGATATATTGTGATATCCCAACAAGTAAACATGTTCCAACAAGGAACAACATCTCCATGTTCCAACAAGGAACAAACTTCATCTTCACCTGCAACTAACAACGCTATAAGAGGGGCTGAGCAAAGCGGTAACATAGCCAAACAACGGTTTGCTAGGAAAGGATGGTTAGAGGCTTGACATGGCAACATGGGAGGCATGATATAGCACGTGGTAGGCATCGTAGCATAGGCATAGCAAAAGAGCGAGCATCTAGCAAGCAAAGATAGAAGTGATTTCGAGGGTATGGTCATCTTGCCTGAGATCCCGCAAGGAAGAAGAACGAGTCCATGAAGAAGACAAACAGACGTAGTCGAACGAATCCTCACAACTCCGGAACGAAACCGAAGCTAAGCGAGAAGCAACCCGGAAAAAGCAAACAACATGGTAAACACACAAGCACAAACATGTCATGATGCACAAACAAGTATGATGCATGTCCGGTTTAAATAGCATGGCATGGCAATATGCACAAACAAAACTACAAGTTAAATGGAGCTCAATATGCAACGAGTTGCATATTGACAAAACACCACATCAATTATTTAGTTCACTCCCGATTAGGTACTCAGCAATATTAAATATTGGTTAACATGGCAAGAGGTGAAACATAATTAAACTACCTATCTAGGCAAGTTTAAATGAGGCCGGAAATAACAAACAACAATTCCGGAAAACCCCATATGTCATTTAGTAGTTTAAAGCAAACACAATTTTAAACATTTAAATGTTGTTATCATGATGCGGATGACATATACAAGTTATATGCATTTTTTATGAAAATGTTGACATAAGCATGTTATGAAGCATTTGATCACCATGGCGGAACAAGAAGGGTGCCACGGCGGCGAATCCGAAAATGATGCCATGGCAACATATCGGTTCCGGTAGCTCATGGAGATACCGGTGCAAAAGGAAGCATGCGGATGTGCGGAACATGCTAGAGATGGTGGGGTGCTCCCGACTACCGGGTTCCCACGTGTCGACAGCAAGGCAATGAGGAACGCGCAAGGAACAACTCGGACACGGTTTGAACATGAGTATCTCATACAACATGCATTCGTTCGCGGGTGTCATCTCGGGGTTATACCTTCGAAGCATGCATTTTCGAAGCGAATCGGTTCGGAGGGGAAGTAGTCGTTCTCGTGACGGTAGTGGAAGTAGACGTTCTCGCGGGGGTAGTGGAAGTAGTTGTACACGTTCGTAGATGTTCGGGGTCACGACAAGGAACTTGACGTCCATGCAGTCTTCGAGGGTCGACGGTAGTGGAACACATGTTGTCGTGGTACTTGTCCGTCCGGTCTTGACGACGGTAGAGGTACTCGCGACAGTAGTGGTACACGTTTCGTGGATGTTCGAGTCATCAATAGCGGTACTTTATGAATCCCGTAACGGACTTGGAGTCTTCGTGCATAGGGGTACTTGGCGTTTCCGGAGACGACGGTAGAGGTACTTGACGCGTCGTTGTGGTACTTGGCAAAATTCACAGAGAAGATGCTTGGCGGTCGGTCCTGGTATGGTCTTGGCGTCCATGGTGTCTTCGGCTTTGACGTGAAGCAGGGAGGCGGAGCTCCTGCCGGGTCGATGGTGACGAGGTCGGAGATGCGAGGACGGGCCAAGGGGCTGCAGGGGCGACGGGAGCCGGCAGGGGAGGACCCTGGCGAGGCACAGCCAGATCCGGCGGCGGCGGCGACTCCGGTGGCTGGCTGGCTGGTCAACGCTCTCGAGAACGAGAGTTGCTGCTCGATTTCCAGGTGCACGGGACACGCAAAGGGAAGCGGCGAGCGTCGTGCTCATTCCCGAACAGGGGACGCCGGAGAGGGACTTGGCGTGGGACTTGCAGAGGAGGTCGAGGCAGTCGGCCGCCAGGGAGACGAAGGCGAGCTTGATGACGAGCAGCCATGGCCGCTGGCGCACGAGGAAGAGAAGAAGGAGGCGAGGTAGCAGAAGGGCGGCGAAGGCGACGGGGATGGCCGAGACGAGGAGGACCCGGTCCCTAGGCCTCGGACCTAGCCGGAGACGGGCGAGGGAAGGAGCGGTCAGGCGAGCGACGGGGCACGGCAGGCTGCTGGAGGAGGAGGCGCGCGGGCGAGGAGGCGCGCGGGTGAGGAGTAGCACGGCAGCAGAAGTGGCACAGAGGCCTGGATGGACTGCTCCGGCGACCGGCCGGCGAGGTCGGACGGCGGCCTGGGTCTGGCAGCAGAGGAGAAGCTCGGGCAGCGAGGGGATCGCGCGCAGGGAGGAGATGGGGGCCTGGCGCTGGGGAGGAAGAGAGGCTGCGAGGGAGATGAGGGAGGAGGCCGCAGGGCGGCGCATCGAGGGGAACAAGGGAGAGAGCGAGGGCTCGAGGCTAGGGTTACAGTGGGGGGTGGCTCGGCCTTGGGCCGGCTTAGCCTTGGGTCAAATGGGCTGCGGGGAAGCGGCCCTCTTCTCTCTCTCTTATATTTTCTTAGCAGAAAACAAATAAAGAGAAGAAAAAGAAAGAGAGGGTTAGGGAAAAGATTTGCGCATGGGGATAATTTTCCTGGACTCGCAAAAATGTGAGGAATTTGAAAAAAATAGACTGAGGATTTTTAGAGGGAGTAAAATCCACACTTGTTGGATTTAACTCAGACAAGTTTGAATTTCAAAACCCCTTCGAATGAACTCCAAATGGGTTGAAATTATAGGGGGTGACCCTACACACCAGATGTGATTTATGGGCAGATTTGGAACATTTATGGAGAAGTAAAATTGCAACTCAATTTTACTAAAAGGTCGAAATGGAAGGATAGAAAGTTGAGTCGGATAAAAGTAGAGTTGACAAATAATGCAAATGTGTTATGGGTGATTTCCAGTTAATGGAATATTTATTATAGCTCCCTAATAATATTGGGAGTATATGTTCTAAAGAGAAATCACCATTGTGAATATCCCTCGATTTAAATGGATCAAAGATCCATGCCATTTATTTAGTTGAGTTGCAAAAGATTTATGAGATGATGGCATGATGACATGATGCAATGCAAAAATAAAAAGGGCAGGCATAAATGAAACACATGGAGAAACCCGGAATATATGGAAGTCTTCTCGAGCATCGGTCTCGGGGCGTTACAACACTCCACCACTACGAGAGGATCTCGTCCCGAGATCTAGGATGGCACCGGATAGAAAAACGGAAGAAGAAAGAGGTAAAACTAAGTTGCTTCTTTGACAAACGAGTGAAACCATGAACCTTGAGAGGTTGAAAAATTGAAAGAAGAATACAATGGAGATGAACGAGATTGTGAACACTTTGTTAGCAGAGAAGAACAAAGAACATGATGAGAACCAAAAGCTTAGGGTAGAAGATAGATTTTGAAGCCACTCCGGTAAAAACAAGATAGAGAAGCAATACGAATGATATAATTTGGGCAGCACTCCGACTGAAAGAAGAAGGAAAACTTGATAAGATGAAAAGAACTTGAAGAGATGACACAACACTCCGGTTAAATGGATAAGCATGGAAAGAACGTGGTCTTGACAAAACAAGATGATGGGTCGAAGAGAGCAACATCACAATGCCTCCGGAAGAAAAATTGAAGATAGATCATTGGAATAAAGGAATGGAGAAGAAAATGACAACTTCTACCACAAATGAGTTTGCAAAGCACCCTTCCAAGAAGGTTATAACGGAGTTGTCGGAAAACCAACAACGAAAAGAATAAGCTTGTAGTGGGCTTATGGAAAACATCTCAACATTATGAGATGACAACCGACCACTAAAGGAAACAATTGCTTGCTTTAGATTGACGAAGAGATGAACACTTCTTCCACCAAGATGATAAAGAGGTAACTTGGATCATTGACAAGCACCACAAATAGCAACATTCCCACTGGAAGGCTTTAGGTGAAATATGACCCAAGATAACTCCAACAAAGGGATTGATGGATTTAAAATACCTCATTCTTGACAATATGTGAATCATGAAGCACGAGGAGAAATTGCCAAGGATGACATAACACCATCCCAAAAGATAAGGTAGAAAGAATTGCACTTCGGAATGCAAGATGAAGAATACTTGCGCTCCTCAAAACAAAACATGTGTTGAACACCATGTTTATTTTAGAGTATAGCTTGGCGGATCATAACTTCGAGAGAAATCTTGAAGAACAATTGAAGAATGAAAAGAATCCTTGACGAACCACCATGTAGAGCTTGCATGAAGAACTCCGGTAATAAAAGGATGATAAAAAGAAAGAGAAGTTGAAGACACAAGGTGAAGCCTTGCAATAAATTTAGATGGAGCTTCGTGATGATGAGAGCTTGGAACTCCGGGAAAAGAAAAGATGAAACAATTGAAACCGAGAATTTATTCATCATGAACAAACTCCGAAAGAAGGAATTAATCACTTGGATGAAACAAGAATAAGAATTATGTTATGTGTATCCTTCACCAATATAAATTGATGACAAGCAACGGATTAGGCATACTACTTATTCTCGTTGAAAAAGGATTGAAGAGAGATATTGCTCAACTTGGGAAGGTCTTCAACGATCCGCCGGTAGGATTTGGGATGAACGAATGAATCTATATAATAACGAAGGAAGAGAACTCTTGAACGAACCACCGTAAGAATTAAGAATGAACGTAGCAAAGGCACAATTCACCAGGAAGAATTGGAAAACGAATGAAGATATTTGAGGGGATTTAGATACATGTGAACGAATAGATGACGAGCTGATTGGAGAATACTTGAATGATGCACCGGTAAGATTTGGAGAGTGAGATGTTGAGAATGAATAATTCTAAGATGATGGGCTCCGAAGAATCAAACTGAAAAGACTCCTGAATTGCTCCGGATGGGTGAAAAGAATTCTCACAATCTAAAACAATTATGAGAGGATGGCGTCAAGCTTGAACTATGAATCTTCAATAGAATGGACCAAGATTTAAGAGAAACTCTTCTTCGGTCTTCAAATCCAAGAATGACGATGAGAAACACCACCATGAATTGTTGAGATACTCCGGGATGAAAATTAGAAAGGTTGAACCAACAATGAAAAGAATGTGAAAGATCTTGGAGAAAGACATATGACTGATGACAATTTATTCTTACGTCAAACTTCGAAAAGAATTTGGGAATAGCTCCAAGAAAATAAAAAGAGTCAGGTATGATCCTGGAAAAAGACCTGTGGGTTAGGGCCCACTCAAAAGAACCACCGTTGAACAATTGTTTGAAAAGAGAGATTGCACCGGTTGAATTAAATGGATTGAATGAGATAACAATCTCGAAATAACTTTAACGGATTAAGAATGGAAACACGAATCTTCAGAGATATCTTCAACACTCCGGAACAATTGAATAACAAGAAATGAAAGATTATGAGGTGCACCGGTATGGGAAAACATTTGAAACGAGGAAGGGAATATGATCAACACCGAAAACTTGACTTAAATCCACCGGAGAAGAAAATTAGAATGGAACAATGAAAGGTTGAAGCTTCCTTAGCGTCTTCATGAGAAATCACCGGATAAAACATTAAAGGAAAAGAATGAAGAAACTTCACTCAATAAAATGGATACTTGATTAAGAAATCTGAGTCCTTGAAGAAAAAGGGGGAGGGCGGAAAACAAAGACAACTTGAGATGGATGAAACAAACACCGCTAGAAAACTTAGAATTTGATCTCGCAAATGTTGAAATGATCGGATCCACTTAAAGAGAAGCACGCCGGTTGGAAAAGAATTAACATGACGACCTCGATGATCAAGAAGGATTAGTATTCCCATAGAAATATGAGAACACCGTTTAGAATAAGGTATGGAATCAACACTTGGCATTGAAGCAACTCGAATACCACAAAAATAAAACAAAAACAAAGGATTTGGCTTGCAGAATAAGCCGGAACAAATACATATGATAGAGATTTACCCAATCTCATATCATGCATCTGTAGGAAAGATATTCTAGGAGCTACTTGAATTCCCACCTATAAACTCCTGAAACTTTCTGGTTATGCAATCAGGTGTTGGAGATACAGGGGACACAAAATATATCACCCAAACTAACAATACCTAGATCCAGCTGTATCCATCCGTCAACACATAACCAAGAAACCTTCGGAAATCGTGTACCTCAACCTTCCAAAAGCATCCGTTATACGAGTCATGGCAATACTCTCGAGCTCGCCCCAGTACTGGGTTCTCGAGGTTATCTCACCAACAACTGCATAAAAGAGATTTTTGATGTCAGCAAAACTCAGGTATTCCAGAACTGCAACGAAAAATTGTGACGAAAACACCTCGGAGCTCAACTCCCCGGGACACTGCCACAACCCCTAAATGTCAGGAGGCACCAAGAACAATGTTCTCGTCACAAAACCATCGGAACGATTCCAAGATACCCGCGTGATCCTAAATTTTTTTTAGTGAAATTTGAGAAGAGAAAGAGTCAAAACTCTACGTCAGGATACCTCACCAGAGCGACGAAGGGACTGAGGAGTAAAAAGAATCCTACTCCCTGATATATATAATCCTAAGACTCAAAACATTTTTGTTCCAGACTCAACAAAGTCAGCGATTCAATCAAGCAGGGGGCTCCTAAGTCGGGGATGTCTCTGATACCAACTTGTAACGCCCTCGATGCGGCTATATCTCCCACGTGTCGAAGCACGACTTAGAGGCATAACCGCATTGAAAGCAATGTCGCAAGCGAGGTAATCTTCACATAACCCATGTAATTCATAAGGGAAAGAGATACATAGTTGGCTTACAATCGCCACTTCACACAATACATGAGTAAAGCATTACATCATACAGATACAATCAAGGTCCGACTACGGAACCAAAATAAAAGAAGACTACCCCAAAAGCTACACAGATCCTCGATCGTCCCAACTGGGCTCCACTACTGATCAATTGAAACGAAACAACACAATGAACAGGATCTTCATCGAGCTCCTCCTTGAGCTCGGGTGCGTCACCTGCACGGTTTCATCGGCACCGCAAACTGGTTTTGAAGTATCTGTGAGTCACGGGACTCAGCAATCTCACACCATGAGATCAAGACTATTTAAGCTTATGGGTAGGAGAAGGTAGTGAGGTGGAGCTGCAGCAAGCGACTAGCATATCTGGTGGCTACATTCGCAAAATAGAGCGAGAAGAGAAGCAAGGCACGGTCGAACAGCTATGACCAAGAAGTGATCCTGAAACTACTTACGTCAAACATAACTCCAACACCGTGTTCACTTCCCAGACTCCGTCGAGAAGAGACCATCACGGTTACACACGCGGTTGGTGTATTTTAATTAAGGTCAACTTTGGGTTTTCTACAACCGGACATTAACAAATTCCCATCTGCCTCATAACCGCGGACACGGCTTTCGAAAGGTAATACACTGCAGGGGTGTCCCAACTTAGCCCATTATAAGCTCTCACGGTCAACGAAGGATATTCCTTCTACCGGGAAGACCCGATCAGTCTCGGAATCCCGGACTACAAGACATTTCGACAAAGAATAAAACAAGACCAGCAAAGCCGCCCGGATGTGCCGACAAATCCTGATAGGAGCTGCACATATCTCGGTCTCGTGGCACACCGGATGAGCCAGACGTCGGGTTGGCATAGACCTGATTGCCCACGGGGCGCCGGACATCGCTTCGGTTTGGACCAGCAATCGAAGGAGAACTGGCCCGGGTTTAAAATAAAGATGACCCTTGAGTCTGCAGAACCCAAGGGAAAAAGGCTTAGGTGGCAAATGGTAAAACCAAGGTTGGGCCTTGCTTTGGAGTCTTATTCAAAGCGAACTGTCAAGGGGTCCATAAATCACCCAACCGCGTTAGGGACGCAAAATCCGGGAACATAATACCGATATGACGGAAACTAGGGCGGCAAGAGGGAACAAAACACCAGCATAAGGCCGAGCCTTCCACCCTTTACCAAGTATATAGGTGCATTAATTAAATAAGATATATTGTGATATCCCAACAAGTAAACATGTTCCAACAAGGAACAACATCTCCATGTTCCAACAAGGAACAAACTTCATCTTCACCTGCAACTAACAACGCTATAAGAGGGGCTGAGCAAAGCGGTAACATAGCCAAACAACGGTTTGCTAGGAAAGGATGGTTAGAGGCTTGACATGGCAACATGGGAGGCATGATATAGCACGTGGTAGGCATCATAGCATAGGCATAGCAAAAGAGCGAGCATCTAGCAAGCAAAGATAGAAGTGATTTCGAGGGTATGGTCATCTTGCCTGAGATCCCGCAAGGAAGAAGAACGAGTCCATGAAGAAGACAAACGGACGTAGTCGAACGAATCCTCACAACTCCGGAACGAAACCGAAGCTAAGCGAGAAGCAACCCGGAAAAAGCAAACAACATGGTAAACACACAAGCACAAACATGTCATGATGCACAAACAAGTATGATGCATATCCGGTTTAAATAGCATGGCATGGCAATATGCACAAACAAAACTACAAGTTAAATGGAGCTCAATATGCAACGAGTTGCATATTGACGAAACACCACATCAATTATTTAGTTCACTCCCGATTAGGTACTCAGCAATATTAAATATTGGTTAACATGGCAAGAGGTGAAACATAATTAAACTACCTATCTAGGCAAGTTTAAATGAGGCCGGAAATAACAAACAACAATTCCAGAAATCCCCATATGTCATTTAGTAGTTTAAAGCAAACACAATTTTAAACATTTAAATGTTGTTATCATGATGCGGATGACATATACAAGTTATATGCAATTTTTATGAAAATGTTGACATAAGCATGTTATGAAGCATTTGGTCACCATGGCGGAACAAAAAGGGTGCCACGGCGGCGAATCCGAAAATGATGCCACAGCAACATATCGGTTCCGGTAGCTCATGGAGATACCGGTGCAAAAGGAAGCGTGCGGATGTGCGGAACATGCTAGAGATGGTGGGGTGCTCCCGACTACCGGGTTCCCACGTGTCGACGGCAAGGCAATGAGGAACGCGCAAGGAACAACTCGGACACGGTTTGAACATGAGTATCTCATACAACATGCATTCGTTCGCGGGTGTCATCTCGGGGTTATACCTTCGAAGCATGCATTTTCGCTTAATCGGTTCGAGGGGAAGTAGTCGCTCGCGACGGTAGTGGATGTAGACGCTCGTGGGGTAGTGGAAGTAGTTGTACACGTCAGAGATGTTCGGGTCACGACAAGGAACTTGACGTCCATGCAGTCTTCGAGGGTCGACGGTAGTGGAACACATGTTGTCGTGGTACTTGTCCGTCCGGTCTTGACGACGGTAGAGGTACTCGCGACAGTAGTGGTACATGTTTCGTGGATGTTCGAGTCATCGATAGCGGTACTTGATGAATCCCGAAACGGACTTGGCGTCTTCGTGCGTAGGGGTACTTGGCGTTTCCGGAGACGACGGTAGAGGTACTTGACGCGTCGTTGTGGTACCTGGCAAGATTCACAGAGAAGATGCTTGGCGGTTGGTCCTGGTATGGTCTTGGCGTCCATGCTGTCTTCGGCCTTGATGTGAAGCAGGGAGGCGGAGCTCCTGCCGGGTCGATGGTGACGAGGTCGGAGATGCGAGGACGGGCCAAGGGGCTGCAGGGGCGACGGGAGCCGGCAGGGGAGGACCCTGGCGAGGCACAGCCAGATCCGGCGGCGGCGGCGACTCCGGTGGCTGGCTGGCTGGTCAACGCTCTCGAGAACGAGCGTTGCTGCTTGATTTCCAGGTGCACGGGTGTAACGCCCCCGATGCGGCTATATCTCCCACGTGTCGAGGCACGACTTAGAGGCATAACCGCATTGAAAGCAATGTCGCAAGTGAGGTAATCTTCACACAACCCATGTAATAATTAAGGGAAAGAGATACATAGTTGGCTTACAGTCGCCACTTCACACAGTACATAATTAAACATTCATCATACAGAGTACACTCAAGGTCCGACTACGGAACCAAAATAAAAGAAGATACCCCAAATGCTAACACAGATCCCGAATCGTCCCAACTGGGCACCACTACTGATCATCCGAAACGACACATAGTAACGACCACGCCTCGTCGAACTCCCACTTGAGCTCGGTGGAATCACCTGACCGCCTCATCGGAACCTGCAACTGTTTTGAAGTATCTGTGAGTCACGGGACTCAGCAATCTCACACCATGAGATCAAGACTATTTAAGCTAATAGGAAGGACAGAGTAGTAAAGTGGAGCTGCAGCAAGCGACTAGCATATATGGTGGCTACATCGCAAAAGAGAGCGAGAAGAGAAGCAAATCACGGTCGTGAAACTAGTAGTGATCAAGAAGTGATCCTGAACTACTTACGCCGACATAACTCCAACATCGTGTTCACTTCCTGACCACGAGAAGAGACCATCACGGTAACACACGCGTTGATGTGTATTTTATTTGAGGTCAACTTTGGGTTATCTACAACCGGACATTAACAAATTCCCATCTGCCTCATAACCGCGGGCACGGCTTTCGAAAGATATTACCCTGCAGGGGTGTCCCAACTTAGCCCATTATAAGCTCTCACGGTCAACGAAGGATTATTCCTTCTACCGGGAAGACCCGATCAATCTCGGAATCCCGGACTACAAGACATTTCGACAGCAATAAAACAAGACCAGAAAAGCCGCCCGACAGCCGACAAATCCCGATAGGAGCTGCACATATCTCGTTCTCGTGGCACATCCGGATGAACACTACGACGGCAACCGAAGATGCCCCAAGTTGCCTCGTGGTGGCACCGCAAGTGGTTCTAGTTTGGACCAACACTCGAGGAGCATTGGCCCGGGGTTTAAAATAAGATGACCCTCGGCTCGCGAAACCCGGGGAAAAGGCTTAGGTGGCAAATGGTAAAACCAATGTTGGGCCTTGCTGGACGAGTCTTATTCAAAGCGAACTGTCAAGGGGTCCCATAAATCACCCAACCGTAAGGAACGCAAAATCAAGGAACATAACACCGTATGACGGAAACTAGGTGGCAAGAGGGAACAAAACACTGCATAAGGCCGAGCCTTCCACCCTTTACCAAGTATATAGATGCATTAAATTATAGCAGATATATATATTGTGATATCCCCAACAAGTAAACATGTTCCAAAAGGAACAACAACTCCATGTTCCAACAAGGAACAAACTTCAGCTTCACCGCAACTAGCAACGCTATAAGAGGGCTGAGCAAAGCGGTAACATAGCCAATCAACGGTTTGCTAGGAAAAGGATGGTTAGAGGCTGACATGGCAATATGGGTGGCATGATATAGCAAGTGGTAGGCATCGCAGATAGGCATAGCAAAAGAGCGAGCAACTAGCATAGCAAAGATAGAAGTGATTTCGTGGGTATGGTCATCTTGCCGCAATGTTCTCGAGTTGTCGAAAGCCCGATCCTCAAAACGTTCTCAACAGGCTCCTCGCTCACGTACTCGTCTCCCGGCTCTACCCAAAACAACAACACAAACAAGGAACCACAGTGAATCACGGTGCAATGCACAATCAACATGATGCAACATGACATGATATGCGGGATGTGATATGCAAAGCGTATGTGCACTCCGGAAGGTAAATGGTGAACCAGGCATCAACTTGGCTAACCAAGCATGCCATCGGAAAGATGAGATGATTTCGGTAGAAATCGATATAGAGATCACCGGAAACGGATGCACGGGTTGGATATGACGGGCAAAACAAGAATGGTGAGAAACCTACGATAACAACATGATGAACAAAGCCATGCATGTGTGCAAACTACCTCATAGCATAAGGCAATGAAATAAGTCCAATGAAAATAACACATAACCATGATGCAAAAAGACATGAACATAAACTTGCCCAAATGCAAAAACTATTGCCACCACTGAGTTGGTGGGATTTTTCACCCCAAAACATATATAATATGTTAGGGTTGCAGTAGAGAAATCATCACAAAATCATTAAGTTAAAACCTGCCTAATAAGGAAGTTGACAGAATTGGCAATTTCCAGATTTGGAAGTGTCCAGATTTGGACTTGCCTAAAACAGACAGGGAGCAATGCTGGAAAAGGAAACGTGGGGTAAAAGAAAAAAAAATATGCCTAGAGGAGGGTGCTGAGAGACTGACAGGATGGCCCCACTGTCATATAGACAGGGGCGAAATGGCTTAAAAAAAAGGGGAAGAAAACAGCCCCAGGGGGGATTCGAACCCGGGTCTCCCCGGTGGAACCCTGCACCTGCTACCACTGGGCTGGTGCGGCGGCGACTGACAGAGGAAGGGCCTCGGCCCTCTACTACTACTGCTGCAGAGGAGACGCACCGGAGGAAAACGAAAACAGAAAATAAAAAGGGGGGGAGTGGCGCGCCTGGGGTTCGAACCTGTGTCGCCAGCAGAGAGAGCGGGGTCAACCAGCTCGGCTAGGGAAGGGGAGTCGGTAGATCCAGGACGCTAGCGTACTTGACCCAAAACTGCCAGGCCGGACCCAAAACAGAAACGGGACGCCGACGATGCCGGCGAGGCAACTGCGCCTACGGTGGCCTGTGCCCTTGGACACGACGGCACGCACGAGGGGCACCACGGGATCTTGAGGGGACAAGCCAGAGTGGGGATCGCGGCAAACACACGCGCCAAGCACTACTCTGAAACTCCAAACTACAACCACGCCGGAGCACGCCGGGCGCGACACGAACAAGGACCGGGCCCTACGCTATGGTGAACTAACGGCGACAGGGAGGAGCAGGGAGGAAGTGGGGTATACCTCCTTACCCTAGGACAAGAGATCGGCGACGGAGACGGGCTGACGGCGATGAGATCGAGCTCTGAATTTTGCCGGGAATCCTGACCGAGAAGAAGACCGTACAGAGGCGCCGATTTAACTTGGCGCCCGGGCCTCGTGTCGACGCCGTGGACGAAGATGACGACGAGGAAGGAGATGGACAAGGCCGCCCGGTCGTGGTGGCGGGAGCCGCCGGCGACGAGGCCACGCTCCCAGATGCGCTCGGGAACGAGCGGGGCGGCGAACTTGGGTGGTTTTCTTACCTGGCGGCGGCGGCGAGAGGGAGAGGGGAACCCTAGGGTGCGGTCTTGACGCGGCGAGGGGATAAGTAGGGCTAGGGCGACGAGGCCGAGCTCGTGCTCCCTCGTGCTCCGGGGTCCCCATGGCGATGGCGACGAGAGGGAGAGAAAAGGCGGGTGAGGAGCACCGGGCGGTCGCTGCCAGGCGGGGCCGGCGCTGCCACGTGGACGGGGGCTAGCGGGGGTAAGTGCGGCTGTGGGTGCGCGAAGGCAGGGAGAGGGAAAAGGTGCGGGCTGGCGCGCTCTCTCGCGCTGCGGGCTGAGGGGAACTGGGCCTTGCTCGGAGAGGCCGGGGCCCAGGTGGAGAGGGACTGCTGGGCTGCCACGCTGCTGCTGCCTCCTCTCTTTTCCCTTTTTAAAAATAAAAAGGAAGAGAAAAGAAAGTACAGGGAGAAAGGAAAAGATTTTTAGTGAAAGGAAAATATCCCCACACTCCTGGAATTCTCCACAATTTAACTAAATTGTAATGGACATTTTTAGAGGTAGAAAAATAATGCAAGTTTGAAAATATTTCAAACTTGTGCCATTTTTGAACCTAACCATAACAACTTCAAATGAGGAGATTTTAGGGCAGAGAGGTTTTTGTGCAACAAGCAAGATTAGCAGGGAGAAGATGAACATTAATTTAGAGAGGGAATATATGGCACTTGAAAAAGAAAGAAGTAGAGGGAAGGAGGGGATGGTAATGCAAGATGAGAATGAAACATGCACATCCACATGAAAAGAAGGGAATGCAAAATGACAATAGGCACAAATGCAAAATGGCAAAAGGAGCAAAACAAGAAAAGAGAAAACCCAACATAACCAAACCAAAGAGGCCAAGCATGACAAGAACCCACAAGAATTGGATGAGGTCAAATTGATATATAGCCCAAAAGGGGAAGTTTTACATCCAGGGTGTTACAACACTCCACCACTACAAGAGGATCTCGTCCCGAGATCCAGGACTGAAAGAACTCCGGATATTCAGAACGGAGGTGATCCTCGCGCTCCCAGGTAGCTTCTCGGTCGGAATGGTGTGACCACTTCACTTTCAGGAATTTGATTGACTTGTTGCGAGTCTTGCGCTCGGTTTCTTCAAGAATAGCAACGGGTGCTCATGATAAGAGAGATCTTCTTGAAGGTCAATCTCTTGAAGTTGATAGTGCGCTCAGAGTCTTGAAGCACTTGCGAAGCTGTGACACGTGAAACACATCGTGCACGCTTGCAAAGTTGGAAGGAAGCTCAAGTTGATAGGCTAGATCGCCTCTTCTCCCAATGATCTTGAAAGGACCCACGATCTAGGGGCAAGCTTCCTTTGATACCGGGCGACGAGTGCCTTTCATTGAGAGACGCAGAGGTAGACATGGTCTCCGATTTCAAAAGTCACATCACGGTGCTTATCATCATAATAGCTCTTCCGCGCGATTATGCTGCTTTGAGATTCTCACGAATGACCTTGCACATTTCTTCCGCTTCGGATCAAGTCATTGCCAAGAAGTTGGCGCTCACCGCCTCGCACCAATTGAGAGGAGTACGCACTTTCGCCATAGAGAATTTCGAATGGGGCCTTGCCCAACTCGCTTGGAAGCTGTTGTTGTAAGAGAACTCGCATAAGGAAGACAATCTTCCCACTTCATACCGAAGGAAATGACACAAGCCCCGAGCATATCTTCAAGAATTTGATTTACTCGCCAACTTGGCCACTTGTTTGAGGATGGAAAGCTGTGCTGAAACGAATGTTGGTGCCCATGGCCTTCCGAAAAGACTCCCAAAACTTGGAGGTAAAGATGCTGCCACGGTCTCAAGAGATCACTTGTGGAATGCCGCAAGGAGACAATCTCGAGGTGTAAAGCTCGCCAACCGAGCTGCAGTGATGGATTCTTTGATAGGAAGAAAATGAGCCACTTTAGTAAGCTTGTCAATGACAACGAAGATAGCATCATTTCCACGCTTGGACTTTGGAAAGCCAGATCCACGAAGTCCATTTCAATATGATCAAACTTCCATTCAGGAATAGCAAGAGGTTGGAGGAGACCAGCTGGTCTTTGGTGTTCTGCTTTCACTCTTCTGCAGACATCACACTCATTCACGAATTGAGCAATTTCTCGCTTCATTCGAGTCCACCAATATGACTGCTTGAGGTCATGGTACATCTTCGCATTTCCGTGATGAATGGATAGAAGCGAATTGTGAGCCTCGCTCATAATGACTTTTCTCGATCACCCTTAGGAACCACAATCCGTCCTCAAAGAACAGAGTGTCTTTGTCATCAACATGGAAGCACTTGTACTTGGAAATGCCCTTGTCAATACCACGTTTTACTTTCTTCACCATGGTATCCAGAAGTTGAGCCTCACGAATCTGATCTTCCAAAGTAGGAGAGACTATGAGGTTGGCAAGAAAGCCTTGAGGAACAACTTGAAGATTCAGCTTATGGAAAGATTCACAGAGATCCGGTGAAAGGGCTTGAGGATTAGACTGTTGCGATAAGCTTTCCTGCTCAAAGCGCTCTGAATGACATTGGCTTTGCCCGAGTATACTCAATACTTGGGTTGTACTCTTGAATCATTTCACCCATCGAGTCTGCACTGAGGTTGAGGTTAGGCTGAGTGAAGATGTACTTGAGACTCTTGTGATCAGTGAAAATGTCCACTTTCCTTCCCAACAAGAGATGTCTCCACGTAATCAATGCATGGACAACTGCCGCCAACTCAAGATCATGAGTGGGGTAGTTCTTCTCGTTGGGCTTCAATCAAGCGAGAGGTATAAGCCACAACTCTCTTCTCTTGCATTAACACAGCACCGAGACCTTGAAGAGAAGCATCACAGAAAACTTCATAAGGCTTGGATTCATCAGGAGGAGTCAGAACAGGAGCTGTGACGAGTTTCTCTTTGAGGGTATTGAAAGCAACGTCACACTCGGGAGACCAGACATACTTCACATGCTTCTGGAGAAGGTTGGAAAGAGGCTTTGCAATCTTGGAGAAGTTCTCAACGAATCTTCGGCAATAGCTTGCAAGACCAAGAAAGCTGCGGAGCTGCTTGACATTTTGAGGAGGTTCCCAATTCACAATTGCGGACACCTTCTCGGGATCAACAGCGATGCCCTTGGCAGAGATGATATGACCAAGATAAAACACTTCATCAAGCCAGAATTCACATTTGGAGAACTTGGCATAGAACTGGTACTCTCTGAGCTTGTCTAGCACCAATCGCAAATGTTTGGCATGATCCTTCTTATTCTTGGAGAAGACCAAAATATCATCAAGATAGACCAAGACGAATTCATTGGTGTAGGGGTTGAATATGAAGTTCATCATCCGAGAGAAAGTCGGAGGAGCATTGACGAGGCCGAAAGACATGACAGTATATTCATAAGAACCAAAGCTTGTTCTGAATGCTGTCTTGGGAATATCTTGTTCACGAATGCTAACTGATGATACCCCATACGAAGGTCAAGCTTAGAGAACACCGTAGCACCTTTGAGTTGCTCGAAAAGCTCATTGATGTTGGGAAGTGGGTACTTGTTCTTGATTGTCTTCTTATTCAATGGACGGTAATCGACACAAAGTCGGTCCGAGCCATCCTTCTTCCGGACAAAAGAACACCACAACCCCAAGGAGATGAACTCGGTCCGATCAAACCCAGACGCTCTTGTTCATCGAGCTGCTTCTTCAATTCCTCAGCTCATCAGGTCCAAGCTTGTATGGACGCTTAAACGGGTTCAATGCGTGCTCAAGATCGATAACGAACTCAATCGGCCGATGAGGAGGCATACCCGGAAGCTCTTCCGAAAGACATCTTGGTACTCACAAACGATCGAATCGAGAGATGGCATTCAATTCGCCCTTCTCATTGAGAGAAAACAACCAATAGTTTCATCACGAGAGGCATAGATGATCACATCATTAGAAGAATGAGTCAATTGAATTTCCACAGCAGCACAATCAAGCTGAGCTTTGTGCCGATAAAGCCACCCATTCCGAGAATAAGATCAATATCCGAGTCACCAAGAACCACCGGTTTAGAAAGAAACCTATAATCACCCATCTTGATAGAAACATCCGGACATAAACATTAGATGTCATTTGCTTGCCCGGGACACAATCTTCAACGGAGTAGGAATCTTTTCCGTCACAAATTCATGCTTGGCAACAAAAGGTCTCGAAATGAAAGAAAGCGATGCACCAAAGATCAAATAAGACTTTAGCAGAATATCATTAATCGAGAGATTACCCATTAGCACATCTCAAGAATCCTCTGCTGAGCTGCATTCATCATATTGACCTTGGCATACTTGGGATTGTGCTTGACCACCGCATTGCTGGAAGATTTCACAGAGGAGGAGGCGGAAGGCGCCTCGTTGAAGCACTTGTTCAGATAGTGACCCTTCTCACGACACTTGTTGCAAGTGACCTCGAGAGCGGACGGTGGTAAGGAGCACTTGACCTTGGAGCTTGAGAATTAGACTTGTTCGATAGCTTGGGTTGGGTGGGTGGGAAGATCCACGCCACCGAGTTCTTCTCGCCGTAAGGTGGCGGAACGGAGGAGGGGCGATAAAACTTCGCTGCTTGGCTGCCACTTGAGAGGACGAGGAGGACTGAATCTGCATCCCCGATTCTCTTCTTAGAAGCCTCGATTTGAGCTGTGCCGCTTCTTGCTTCAGAGCCATGTTGTAGAAATCATCATACTTATCTGCTCAAACAGCACAAGAGGTAATTGCAGATCCTCTCTCGCATCACCGAATCGATAGATCATACTCCTTTCATCGTGCCCCGCTTAGCAAAACGAAGCGAAGCTTCGAACTGGATATTGTATTGATAGACAGACATGGTGCCCTGCTTGAGATTGCGGAACTCCTCACGCTTGCTCTCAACAACACTCTTCGAATGTGATGAGCTCGGAAATCACGGCGAACTCATCCTGTAATGACACGACCTCCTCTGGAATCTTTGTATTGTCGAACCACTCAGCAGCTTGATCCTTGAGTTGAAACGATGCAAACTTGACAAAGTCCTCGTGTCCGACATTGCTACTGACCAAAGTGCTTGCAGATATCCACTAACCAATCGCCGCCGTCTGCTGCCTCAACACGTAAACCGAAAGACTTCGCCGATTAGCGAGAAACCGATCGAGAGTAGCAAAATGTGGCTGATTGTTGCCTTGACCTTGATTGCCTTGATTGCCTTGATTGCCTTGCCCTCGAGTACGCTTCTTGCAAGAGCTGCAAAATCATCTCGAGCATTGGCATTGGTGGCTGCCATGATAGCTTGCCACGCTTCGAGGCGGAGGTGGAGGTGGAGGATTCGATCGATCCCCATCATTGCGGTCCGGATTCGACGCTGGCGGAGCCATCCTCAAGAGGGTGACATCCGTTAGTCCTTTGATAGACAAACCGATAAGTAGAATCAACGGATAGAAATTGCAACATATAGTCTTCACAATAAACATTCAACAAGAATGAACGAATGAATTCCAAAGTTAATCATCACACGCCCAAAAGGTGAGAAGCCACTTAGATAACGATATGGAAACAACATCTGTCTCGAGAAACAATTCAATATCATAACTGAAAACAAAAGGTTGGCTTCTAGAATGAGCCGAACAAACACATGATAGAGATTTCGCCAAAGTGTTCGTGGTGGGGCCCACATGGACACGACGATAGCGGACGCCACGAATGACTAACAAGACGTCCCGAATCAGCATAGCCAAGGATTCTTTAAGACGCCTCGCGACCATCAGAATCGACCGTGAATGGGCGGACCACTAGACGCTGAACCCCAATCTCAAATCATACATCCGTCGGAAAGAATATCCCGTAAGCTACTAGAATTCCCACCTATAAACTCCCAAACTTTCTGGTTATGCAATCTGGTGTTGGGGATACAGGGACACAAAATATATCACCCAAACTAACAATACCTAGATCCACCAGTATCCATCCGTCAACACATAACCAAGAAATCCTCGAAATCGTGGTACCTCGACCTTCAAAAACATCCGTTATGCAAGTCATGGCAATATTCCCTTTTCGCCACAAGATCGGGCTATCGTGGTTATCTCACCAACAACTGCACAAAAGAGATTTCGATGTCGGCAAAACTCGTATTCCGTAATCTGAACGATAAAATTGTGACGACAACACCTCGGAGCTCAACTCCCGGTCACCGCCACAACCCCTAAATGTCGAGGCACCAAGAACAATGTTCTCATCACAAAACCATCGAACGATTCCAAGATACCCACGTGATCCTAAAAAAATTTTAGTGAAATTTGAGAAGAGAAGAGTCAAAACTCTACGTCAGAGACCTCACCGTAAGGTCAAGGACTGGAAGCAAAAGAATTCCTATCTCCGATATATATAATCCTAAGACTCAAAACATTTTCCATTCTAGACTCAACAACGCCAAAGAACAATCAAGTAGGGGCTCTAAGTCGGGATGGCTCGATTACCAACTTGTAACGCCCCCGATGCGGCTATATCTCCCACGTGTCGAGGCACGACTTAGAGGCATAACCGCATTGAAAGCAATGTCGCAAGTGAGGTAATCTTCACACAACCCATGTAATAATTAAGGGAAAGAGATACATAGTTGGCTTACAGTCGCCACTTCACACAGTACATAATTAAACATTCATCATACAGAGTACACTCAAGGTCCGACTACGGAACCAAAATAAAAGAAGATACCCCAAATGCTAACACAGATCCCCGAATCGTCCCAACCGGGCACCACTATCGATCATCCGAAACGACACATAGTAACGACCACGCCTCGTCGAACTCCCACTTGAGCTCGGTGGAATCACCCGCACCGCCTCATCGGAACCTCGCAACTGTTTTGAAGTATCTGTGAGTCACGGGACTCAGAATCTCACACCATGAGATCAAGACTATTTAAGCTAATAGGAAGGACAGAGTAGTAAAGTGGAGCTGCAGCAAGCGACTAGCATATATGGTGGCTACGCCGCAAAAGAGAGCGAGAAGAGAAGCAAAGCACGGTCGTGAAACTAGTAGTGATCAAGAAGTGATCCCAACTACTTACGCCGACATAACTCCAACACGTGTTCACTTCCGGACTCACGAGAAGAGACCATCACGGTAACACACGCGTTGATGTGTATTTTATTTGAGGTCAACTTTGGGTTATCTACAACCGACATTAACAAATTCCCATCTGCCTCATAACCGCGGGCACGGCTTTCGAAAGATATTACCTGCAGGGTGTCCCAACTTAGCCCATTATAAGCTCTCACGGTCAACGAAGGATTATTCTTCTACCGAAGACCCGATCAATCTCGAATCCCGGACTACAAGACATTTCGACAGCAATAAAACAAGACCAGCAAAGCCGCCCGATTGTGCCGACAAACCCGATAGGAGCTGCACATATCTCGCTCTCGTGGCACATCCGGATGAACACTACGACGGCAACCGAAGATGCCCCAAGTTGCCTCGTGGTGGCACCGCAAGTGGTTCTAGTTTGGACCAACACTCGAGGAGCATTGGCCCGGGGTTTAAAATAAGATGACCCTCGGCTCGCGAAACCCGGGAAAAGGCTTAGGTGGCAAATGGTAAAACCAATGTTGGGCCTTGCTCGACGAGTCTTATTCAAAGCGAACTGTCAAGGGGGTCCCATAAATCACCCAACCGTAAGGAACGCAAAATCAAGGAACATAACACCGTATGACGGAAACTAGGGTGGCAAGAGGGAACAAAACACTGCATAAGGCCGAGCCTTCCACCCTTTACCAAGTATATAGATGCATTAAATTATAGCAGATATATATATTGTGATATCCCCAACAAGTAAACATGTTCCAAAAAGGAACAACAACTCCATGTTCCAACAAGGAACAAACTTCAGCTTCACCTGCAACTAGCAACGCTATAAGAGGGCTGAGCAAAGCGGTAACATAGCCAATCAACGGTTTGCTAGGAAAAGGATGGTTAGAGGCTGACATGGCAATATGGGTGGCATGATATAGCAAGTGGTAGGCATCGCAGCATAGGCATAGCAAAAGAGCGAGCAACTAGCATAGCAAAGATAGAAGTGATTTCGTGGGTATGGTCATCTTGCCTGCAATGTTCTCAGAGTTGTCGAAAGCCTGATCCTCGAAAACGTTCTCAACAGTTCCTCGCTCACGCACTCGCCTCCGGCTCTACCCAAAACAACAACACAAACAAGGAACCACAATGAATCACGGTGCAATGCACAATCAACATGATGCAACATGACATGATATGCGGATGTGATATGCAAAGCGATGTGCACTCCGAAGGTAATGGTGAACTGTGCATCAACTTGGCTAACCAAGCATGCCATCGAAAGATGAGATGATTTCGTAGAAATCGATATAGAGATCACCGAAACGGATGCACGGGTTGGATATGACGGCAAAACAAGAATGGTGAGAAACCTACGATAACAACATGATGAACAAAGCCATGCATGTGTGCAAACTACCTCATAGCATAAGGCAATGAAATAAGTCCAATGAAAATAACACATAACCATGATGCAAAAAGACATGAACATAAACTTGCCCAAATGCAAAAACTATTGCCACCACTGAGTTGGTGGGATTTTTCTACCCCAAAAACATATATAATATGTTAGGGTTGCAGTAGAGAAATCATCACAAAATCATTAAGTTAAAACCTGCCTAATAAGGAAGTTGACAGAATTGGCAATTTCCAGATTTGGAAGTGTCCAGATTTGGACTTGCCTAAAACAGACAGGGAGCAATGCTGGAAAAGGAAACGTGGGGTAAAAGAAAAAAAAAATATGCCTAGAGGAGGGTGCTGAGAGACTGACAGGATGGCCCCACTGTCATAGAGACAGGGGCGAAATGGCTTAAAAAAAAGGGGGAAGAAAACAGCCCTGTGGGGATTCAACCCGGTCTCCCAGTGGAACCCTGCACCTGCTACCACTGGGCTGGTGCGGCGGCGACTGACAGAGGAAGGGCCTCGGCCCTCTACTACTACTGCTGCAGAGGAGACGCACCGGAGGAAAACGAAAACAGAAAATAAAAAGGGGGGGAGTGGCGCGCCTGGGGTTCGAACCCAGGTCGCCGCGGTGAGAGAGCGGGGGGTCAACCAGCTCGGCTAGGGAAGGGGAGTCGGTAGATCCAGGACGCTAGCGTACTTGACCCAAAACTGCCAGGCCGGACCCAAAACAGAAACGGGACGCCGACGATGCCGGCGAGGCAACTGCGCCTACGGTGGCCTGTGCCCTTGGACACGACGGCACGCACGAGGGGCACCACGGGATCTTGAGGGGACAAGCCAGAGTGGGGATCGCGGCAAACACACGCGCCAAGCACTACTCTGAAACTCCAAACTACAACCACGCCGGAGCACGCCGGGCGCGACACGAACAAGGACCGGGCCCTACGCTATGGTGAACTAACGGCGATGGGAGGAGCAGGAGGAAGTGGGGTATACCTCCTTACCCTAGGACAAGAGATCGGCGACGAGACGGGCCGACGGCGGCGAGATCGAGCTCTGAATTTTGCTGGGAATCTCGACCGAGAAGAAGACCGTCAGAGGCGCCGATTTAACTTGGCGCCCGGGCCTCGTGGTCGACGCCGTGGGACGAAGATGACGACGAGGAAGGAGATGGACAAGGGCCGCTGGTCGTGGTGGCCGGAGAGCGCCGCCGACGAGGCCACGCCTCAGATGCGCTGAACGAAAGGGCGGCGAACTTGGTGGTTTTCTTACTCGCGCGCGGCGGCGTAGAGGGAGAGGGGAACCCTAGGGTGCGGTCTTGACGCGGCGAGGGATAAGTAGGGCTAGGGCGACGAGGCCGAGCTCGTGCTCCCTCAGGTTCGGGTCCCCATGGCGATGGCGACGAGAGGAGAGAAAAGGCGGTGAGGAGCACCGGCGGTCGCTGCCAAGCGGGGCCGGCGCTGCCACGTGGACGGGGCTAGCGGGGTAAGTGCGGGCTGTGGGTGCGCCAAGGCAGGAGAGGGAAAGGTGCGGGCTGGCGCCTCTCTCATGCTGGGGCTGAGGGGAACTGGCCTTGCTCGGAGAGGCCGGGCCCAGTGGAGAGGGACTGGGCTGCCACGCTGCTGCTGCCTCCTCTCTTTTCCTTTTAAAAATAAAAGGAAGAGAAAAGAAAGTACAGGGAGAAAGGAAAAGATTTTTAGTGAAAGGAAAATATCCCCACACTCCTGGAATTCTCCACAATTTAACTAAATTGTAATGGACATTTTTAGAGGTAGAAAAATAATGCAAGTTTGAAAATATTTCAAACTTGTGCCATTTTTGAACCTAACCATAACAACTTCAAATGAGGAGATTTTAGGGCAGAGAGGTTTTTGTGCAACAAGCAAGATTAGCAGGGAGAAGATGAACATTAATTTAGAGAGGGAATATATGGCACTTGAAAAAGAAAGAAGTAGAGGGAAGGAGGGGATGGTAATGCAAGATGAGAATGAAACATGCAACCACATGACATGCACATCCACATGAAAAGAAGGGAATGCAAAATGACAATAGGCACAAATGCAAAATGGCAAAAGGAGCAAAACAAGAAAAGAGAAAACCCAACATAACCAAACCAAAGAGGCCAAGCATGACAAGAACCCACAAGAATTGGATGAGGTCAAATTGATATATAGCCCAAAAGGGGAAGTTTTACATCCAGGGTGTTACAACGGGACACGCAAAGGGAAGCGGCGAGCGTCGTGCTCATTCCCGAACAGAGGACGCCGGAGAGGGACTTGGCGTGGGACTTGCAGAGGAGGCCGAGGCAGTCGGCCGACAGGGAGACGAAGGCGAGCTTGATGACGAGCAGCCATGAGACACAAGCGCCTGAGGAAGAGAAGAAGGAGGCGAGGTAGCAGAAGGGCGGTGAAGGCGACGGGGATGGCCGAGACGAGGAGGACCCGGTCCCTAGGCCTCGGAACTAGCCGGAGATGGGCGAGGGAAGGAGCGGTCAGGCGAGCGACGGGGCACGGCAGGCTGCTGGAGGAGGAGACGGGCGGGCGAGGAGGCGCGCGGGTGAGGAGTAGCACTGCAGCAGAAGTGGCACAGAGGCCTGGATGGACTGCTCCGGCGACCGACCGGCGAGGTTGGACGGCGGCCTGGGTCTGGCAGCAGAGGAGAAGCTCGGGCAGCGAGGGGATCGCGCACAGGGAGGAGACGGGGGCCTGGCGCAGGGGAGGAAGAGAGGCTGCGAGGGAGATGAGGGAGGAGGCTGCAGGGCGGCGCATCAAGGGGAACGAGGGAGAGAGCGAGGGCTCGAGGCTAGGGTTACAGTGGGGGGCGGCTGGGCCTTGGGCCGGCTTAGCCTTGGGTCAAATGGGCTGCGGGGAAGCGGCCCTCTTCTCTCTCTCTTATATTTTCTTAGCAGAAAACAAATAAAGAGAAGAAAAAGAAAGTGAGGGTTAGGGAAAAGATTTGCGCATGGGGATAATTTTCCCGGACTCACAAAAAATGTGAGGAATTTGAAAAAAATAGACTGAGGATTTTTAGAGGGAGTAAAATCCACACTTGTTGGATTTAACTCAGACAAGTTTGAATTTCAAAACCCTTCAATGAACTCCAAATGGGTTGAAATTATAGGGGGTGACCCTACACACCAGATGTGATTTATGGGCAGATTTGGAACATTTATGGAGAAGTAAAATTGCAACTCAATTTTACTAAAAGGTCGAAAAGGAAGGATAGAAAGTTGAGTCAGATAAAAGTAGAGTTGACAAATAATGCAAATGTGTTATGGGTGATTTCCAGTTAATGGAATATTCATTATAGCTCCCTAATAATATTGGGAGTATATGTTCTAAAGAGAAATCACCATTGTGAATATCCCTCGATTTAAATGGATCAAAGATCCATGCCATTTATTTAGTTGAGTTGCAAAAGATTTATGAGATGATGGCATGATGACATGATGCAATGCAAAAATAAAAAGGGCAGGCACAAATGAAACACACGGCGAAACCCGGAATATATGGAAGTCTTCTCGAGCATCGGTCTCGGGGCGTTACATCCCCCCTCTGGCAGGGTGCCGGAACAGGGTCCCGATTGGTTTTTGGTGGCTCTGGAGGCTTGCGGCGGCGGAACTCCTGATCTAATCTCTGTTCTGGAAGTTTTAGGGTATATGGAGTTATATAGGCAGAAGAAGCACGTCAGGGGAGCCACGAGGGCCCCACGAGGCAGCGGGCGCGCCCTAGGGGGGTGGGCGCGCCCCCCACCCTTGTGGCTTCCTCGTTCCTTCCTTGACGTGGGGTCCAAGTCCATCAGGTGGATTTCGTTCCAAAAATAACTTCTCTAGTTGATTTTGTTCCGTTTCGATTCGTCCCGATATTCCTTTTCTTCAAAACACCAAATAGGCAAAAAAACAGCAACTGGGCTGGGCCTACGTTAATAGGTTAGTCCCAAAATAATATAAAAGTGGAAAATAAAGCCCAATGTTTCCCAAAACAGTAGATAATATAGCATTGAGCAATCAAAAATTATAGATACGTTGGAGACGTATCAACAGGCATAAATGATCCAACAATAATGCACTTGTCAGTCAGAAGTGAGTGTAACCGGGCTGTAGCAAGCTACCAGGACTCCATAAACACCATGTGACATTTCCCCGCAGGGACAGACACATGAGCAAAGAAGGACACATGCCGGTCAATCCATGTGTTCCGGTGGAAGCACTAGGAGACATTTCCCCATAAGGAAGGCTACCAAGAAAAAACAACTAGGTGTCGGATCCCACACATACCAAAGCATTTCAATAACATAAACACAATATGCTCGATATGTGCAGATACAACATGGCATCACAACATAACTCTACGACTCAAAGTATTTATTTAGAAGGCTCAGAAGAGCCATACATATCAAGATATTATAAACATGGGTCTCATGACCCAACATACAAAGTCATACAAGAAACAATCACAAGTGGAATCTTATCCTATCTGAGTAGAGATAGCTGAAAAGAAACAAGGATGGACAACCTGTTTATCTACAAGACCCTCCATAGGAACCAGATCTCTGTCTGGGATTCCCAAGCTAATTGTCGAAGCCCACGCGGAATGATATGTCTCCAACGTATCTATAATTTATGAAGTATTCATGTTAATATATTATCATTCTTGGATGTTTTACAATCATTTTATAGCAACTTTATATCATTTTTTGGGACTAACCTATTAATCAGTGCACAGTGCCAGTTGCTGTTTTTTGCTTGTTTTTTACATTGCAGGAAATCAATATCAAACGGTGTCCAAACACTGCGAAACTTTTTGGAGAATTTTTATGGACCAGAACACCCAGGATGGGCCAGATCAGCACCTGGGGGGGGGGGGGTGCCCCGAGGGGGGCACAACCAACCAGGGTGCACCTGGGCCCCCTAGCGTGCACAGGTGGGTTGTGCCCACCTCGGTGGCCACCCGCACCCCCTCTTCTCCCTATAAATTCACAAATATTCCAAAAACCCTTCGGGGTTAACCTAGATCGGAAGTTTCGCCGCCGCAAGCCTCTCTAGCCACCGAAAACCAATCGGGAGCCCATTCCGGCACCCTGCCCGAGGGGGAAATCATCTTCGGTGTCCATCTTCATCATCCCGGCGTCCACCACGATGAGGAGGGAGTAGTCCACCCTCGGGGCTGAGGGTTTGTACCAGTAGCTATGTGTTTAATCTCTCTCTCTCTCTCTCTCTCTCTCTCGTGATCTATATCATGGGCTTTGTTAATATAGATGGATCATATGATGTTTCTCCCCTCTGTACTCTTGTTTTGATGAACTGAATCTTTACCCTTTGAAATTTTGTCTTGTCGGATTGAATATTCAGAGATGAGAACACATTATGTATGTCTTGCAGTATGAATACTTGAGGTGACAATTGGGGTATCATATTGATTCACTTGATATATGTCATGGCACTCAACTTGCGGATTCCTGAGGTGACGTTGGGGTAATCTATGCATAGGGGTTGATACACGTTTTTATTATCTTTTCTCCGATAGAAACTTTGGGGTCTCTTTGTAGTTCTTTGTGTGGATTGAGTGTTATGAACATGAATTTTCTTTGGTGTTATTTTAGTACGAACTCTTGATTAGATCAATCGGAAAGAACAGCTTGCGTTATTTTAGTACGAACTCTAGGATAGATCGAACGGAAAGAATAGCTTTGAAGTGGTTTCGTACCCTACAAACATTTTCTATCTTTTGTTCTCCGCTAATAGGAACTCGGGAGTGACTCCTTATTGCACTTTGAGGGATAATCATATGATCCAACTATGTTAGCATTGTTGAGAGATTGCACTAGAGAAAGTACGGACCCTAGGCCTCATTTTCAAGCATTCCAATACCATTTTTGTGCCCGTTAACTATTTTCTACCTTGCTATTTTTATTTATTCAGATTATAAAAATATATTTCTATAATCCATATTACACTTTTATCACCATCTCTTCGCTGAACTAGTGCACCTATACAATTTTCCATTGTATTGGGTGTGTTGGGGACACAAGAGATTTCTTGTATTTGGTTGCAGGGTTGTTTGAGAGAGACCATCTTCATCCTACGCCTCCCATGAATTGATAAACTTTAGGTCATCCACTTGAGGGAAAATTGCTACTATCCTACAAAACTCTGCGCATGGAGGCCCAACACGAGTCTACAAGAATAAAGTTGCGTAGTAGACATCAAGCTCTTTTCTGGCGTCGTTGCCGGGGAGATGAGTGCTTGAAGGTATATTGTAGCGATCCGACCTCAGACGGTCAAATCTATGTGCATAAGTGTCATCTCTGGATCAATAATGCTGACACACACAGTACTTGAAGGATTTCTAACAGAGTTTCAGTCACACATTTATCACATCGAATGTCTCAAAAGAGAACTTATTACAAATATATGGCTTAAGGCCATCTAAATAAGATAACCGCGAAAGCATCGAAGGTAAATGAGTCCATCAACTCCAACAAGATAGCTGAGTGCAAGACAACGACCTAGCGCAGCTTACTCTTCGTCTGAAAAGTCTGCAACATAATACGTTGCAGCCCGAAAACGGGTCAGCACATGGAATATGCTGGCAAAATAACACTGTAGAACAATGCACAAGATAAAAACTAACTCTACATGCATATATGGCTGGTGGAGGCTCTATGGTTATCGTTTTTGCGTAAAGCCAATTTTTCCCTACTGCAAAGGAATATATTTTTTTTAACTACAAAGTTGGTTGATAAACATTGAGAAAGTTCCTCCAACTCAATACCAATTAAACAGTATTAACAAACTAGCAAAATTAATTAAGAGTGATGAGATCAAATCAATAATTCAAGTACCAGATACTCAAGATGTCCATAAACGGGCACACGGCTAACCATGATTAGTTTGTACACTCTGTAGAGGTTTGCGCTTTTCCCCACAAGACTCGATAACCTCCATTGTATTTATCACACTACATGTTCTTTGAGAAACGGATGGCCGAGACACAGTCTTTCCGAAGAGGTCCCCTTAACCGATAGATAGGCCGATACACCTACAATCCCTTACATCTGCTAGCCCATCATGGAAAGGTTTCCCACAACTTACTCAACTATGCCAGAGCCCATAATGGCTTGTGGCTGCACGCAGAAGTTTCTAGCATGAATAATCTTATGATCCCTTTGAGCCTGGGTGGCGAACCATAGGATAATCACACGGGTACTCCGGGATATCCCAGGACAACGTTGGATTGCTCCAGGTGCCCAGACAACCACTGGGTGCTCAAGGGTGCCTCAACCAATCCACCCAGATGTGTATTTAAGTAGCCACCTTAAGTTAACTAATAATAACAACTCTCACATCTGTCATGGATACACTCAACCAATCCACGTCTACGAGCATAGCATAGCAACATAAGCATAACGTAGAAGTAACTCCCAAGGTTTGAAATAAAGGACAATAGGTTCTACCTCAGCAACTACTTCCCAAAACCCACATGTTATCAAGTCCTAACCATGCACTCTTTGAGGATTGGATCTAATGCATCAAAACTGGGTAATAAAGAGGTATGATCAAAGCGTTACTTGCCTTGCTGACGATCTGAAAACCCTAGTGACTCGTAGTACTATGCTTCGCACTTCGGTAACTCTATCGCAAACAAACAATAGCATGCATAAGCACTCAAGCAATAGATGCAAGGGTAAAACTCATATGAGAAGATTCAAATCTAAACCTCAACTGAAGAGCTTCGATTTGCAAAAAGAATGAATCAAATCGGAGCTATGAAACTCAAACTACGATCAAAAGAAGTTCGAATCCAAATCTGCTTGCAACCAAATTTTTAATTTGTCAAAATAATGTTCAAGTTGATTATCCAGAAAGAGGGGTCTGAGACGAAGATTTTGGCGTTCGTTTCACTGGATTTGGACAAACGAGCAAAAAGTTGCGAGGGTTTGAAGATCAGGGGCTAATCTGCGATAAAAATAATCATGGATAGGTCCCTGGTGAAAAATAAAATAAAAGAAAAACGCTAACGAACGAACGTTCGCTAACAGAGACAAACAAACGAATACGTTCACGAACAGAGATGTTTGAGTGAACGTTCGCTAATTAGCGAACTCGAAAAAACCCGATCTAAATCGATCTAAACCAAAAAAACGAACGGTTTTATACAATTTAGCCGGGGTTGACCGATGGTGAGATCCGGCGGGCGGCGCGGTACTCCGGCGAGGCGGCGGCGGCAACGGCGAGGCGGAGCACGACAGCGGCAGCAGCGCGCGAGGCGGCGGCGGGCGACGGCACCGCCGCGGCGTGGCTCGACGGCGGTGGAGAGGCGGCGGCTCACCAAGGGCGGTGGAGAGGCGGTGGCTCGGGGTGAGGGAGAGGCGGCGGAGGCTCGCCTTATAAAGAGGCCTGGGGTGGCGGCTTGCGCGAGGGGGGGGCGCGTGTCCGCCTCGGACACGGGCGGCAGCCGGGCGGCGAGGCTCGGGACTGTCCCGAGTCGAGCAGGGAGGCGGCGCGGTCAGGGGGGCAGGCTGCTTACTGGCTTCGCCCAACAAAGGGAAGCGATTTTTTTAAAATAAAATTCCGTTGAAGAAAATCCTAATAAAATATAAAAAAATCTAAAAATGCCAAAAACAATTTTCATCGTCTAAATAAAATATTTAGAACAAAGTGAAAATTTTTCTGGCCTAAAATGCTATTTTCCAAAAATGCATATTTTTCTAATTCAAATAAAATAGCAAATAAAATCCAAATAAAATATATATTTGATTTAAAAATTTCCTCCAATATTCCTCTCTTTTTGAAGAAGTCATATTATCGTCTCTCTTTTTACTTTTAATATTAGAAATATTTGGAGAGAAAGATATTAAAACCAAATTGATCCTCTTTTCAAATTTGAGAAAAAAATCAAAAATGAAAATAAATGAAATCCCCAACTCTCTCCTTGGGTCCTTGAGTTGCCTAGGATTTCTAGGATCACAACCAAAAGCAAAAAAAATATGATATGCATATGATGACCTATGTATAACATCCAAATTGAAAATTGGGATGTTACAAACCTAGCCCCCTTAAGATGAATCTCTCCCTCGAGATTCGGGTTGGTTAGAAAATATGTGTGGGTGGTCTTTCCGTATGTCTTCTTCTCGCTCCCAGGTGGCTTCATCTTCAGTATGGTGGCTCCACTAAACTTTGCAAAACTTGATAACCTTGCTGCGTGTAAATCGGCTGGCAAACTCGAGAATCTTGACGGGTTTCTCCTTGTAGGTTAGGTCACTATCCAACTGAATTGCTTCCAGGGGCACGATATCTCTCAGAGGAATATCGGCCATCTCTGCATGGCACTTCTTCAACTGGGAAATGTGAAACACATCATGAACTCCTGACAATCCTTCGAGTAACTCCAACTTGTAGGCCACTTCTCCCATACGTTCCAAAACTCGGTATGGTCCTACAAATCTCGGAGCTAACTTTCCCTTAACTCCAAAGCGTTTAACTCCTCGGAGCGGTGACACATGAAGGTATGCTCTATCTCCGATTTCGTAGACTACCTCCTTGCATTTTGTATCCGCATAACTCTTCTGCTTGGACTGAGCTACCTTCAGTCTATCTCGAATCAACTTGACCTTCTCCTCAGATTCCTTAATTAGATCCGGTCCAAACAACTGACGGTCTCCAACTTCATCCCACATTAACGTTGTCCTGCACCTTCTTCCATACAAAGCTTCGAAAGGTGCCATCTTCAAACTCGCCTGATAACTGTTGTTGTATGAGAACTCTGCGTAAGGCAAGTTTTCATCCCAACTAGATCCATAATCTAGCACACAAGCTCTCAACATGCCCTCCAAAATCTGATTGACTCTCTTGGTCTCTCCATCTGTCTGCGGATGAAAGGTTGTACTAAACTCAAGCCTGGTACCCAAAGTCTGGTGCAACTGATTCCAAAACTTTGAGCTAAATTGTGTTCCTCTATCTGATACGATGGTCCTCGGAACTCCATGCAGACATACGATCTTGGTCATATATATCTTGGCCAACTTCGCACTCGTATAAGTGGTTTTCACGGGGATAAAGTGAGCTACTTTGGTCAAACGATCAACAACTACACAGGTAGAATCATATCCCGATCGGGTCGTGGGTAATCCGGTAATGAAATCCATGCCAAGTTTGTCCCACTTCCATTCGGGTATCGGCATAGGCTGTAATAATCCTGCAAGCTTCTGATGTTCTGCCTTCACTCTCTGACATACATCACATACCGCTACTGTGATAGCCTGGCTTATTAGGGATGATAGACTACTCATATCAATAAGGAATTCCTTCTTTTCCGGGAGCCCATTCGCATGTAACTCCAAAGTTAAGCGTGCTCAGCTTGGAGTAGTGTCGATGGGTGACCGACCGAAGTTGTTCCGGTGCGCACGAGTGAGGACAAAGTGCGCAGAAAGACTAGTATTGATCTGTGAGGCCGCCTAGATCCCGCCAGAGTAACGCACCACCGCGGGTGTGTCCGGGCGCTATAAGTTGGTATCGAGCCGACCGCTCGCGGTTACGGATGGTTGCGACAGGTGCGTGGTCATGTTGTTCATGACGCTTGTGACCCGTCGTGGCACCCGACATGGCACATGTACGGACCGAAGCACAGACGCTTGTGCCAAGAGGGAACGCTCTGTGGCCCGACGAGGACGCCGATTCCTCCGAGTGGGGGTGTATGTGATAGCCTGGCTTTTAGGGATGATAGACTACTCATATCGATGAGGAATTCTTCTTTTCCGGAGCCCATTCGCATGTAACTCCAAAGTTAAGCGTGCTCAGCTTGGAGTAGTGTCGATGGGTGACCGACCGAAGTTGCTCCGGGCGCGCACGAGTGAGGACAAAGTGCGCAGAAAAGACTAGTATTGATCTGTGAGGCCAGTCTAGATCCCGCCAGGAGTAACGACCACCGGCGGGTGTGTCCGGGGCGTTACAGCTACATACTCGGCAATATCCTTCTTCATACCTATCCACCAGAAACGCTCCTTCAAATCCAAATACATCTTGGTGTTTCCGGGGTGAATCGAGTATGTCGAGTCATGTGCTTCCTGAAGTATTAACTTCCTGATCTCTGCATTATTGGTACATAAACATGATCCTCAAACCATAAGGTTTCGTGCTCATCCTCACGAAAACCCTTGGTTTTTCCCTTGCTCATCTTCTCCTTTATCTTAGCAATTTCCTTGTTTTCCTTTTAGACTTCTCGAATCCTTCCCAATAATGTTGACTGAACCTCAATTACTGCAACAAAACCTCTTGGAACTATCTCCAAACGAAGTTCCTCGAGATCGTCAACTAACTCCTGGGGTAATCCTCCGCTTACGAGGGTATTGACATAACTCTTCCGGCTCAAAGCGTCTACTACGACATTGGCCTTTCCTGGACGATAGTGCAGCATCATGTCATAATCCTTTATAAGCTCCAACCATCTCCTTTTCCTGAGATTTAGCTCCTTCTGCGTGAAAATGTACCTCAAACTCTTGTGATCCGTGTACACATCACAACGGTTTCCAATAAGAAAATGTCTCCGGATCTTGAGCGTATGCTCTACGGCTGCTAATTCCAAATCATGCGTGGCATAATTCAATTCATGAGGTTGAAGCTGACGTGAAGCATATGAAACAACTCTTCCGTCTTGCATAAGTACTCCTCCGAGTCCTTGGCGAGAAGCATCGCAATACACTTGGAAATCCTTGCGTATATCCAGAAGAATTAGCACCGCGGATGTAACTAGTCGCTTCTTCAACTCCTGAAAAATGGCCTCACATTCTTCGGTCCACTTAAACTTGTTGTCCTTCTTCAATAACTCCGTCATGGGTTTTGCAATCTTGGGGAAATTCTCAATGAATCTCCGGTAATATCCCGCTAGTCGAAGAAAACGGCGGATCTCTCCTACTGAGGTGGGTGCCAACCACTCAGTGACTGACTGAACCTTGGTATGGTCTACTGCTATACCTTCTCCTGATATAACATGTCCAAGAAATCCAACTTGCTTCAACCAAAACTCACATTTTCTGAACTTGGCATACAACTGATGTTCCCTGAGCTCCTCGAGAACCAAACGCAAATGTTCCTTGTGTTCCTCTTCATTCTTTGAGTATGCCAAAATATCATCAATGAACACCACAAAAAACTTATCCAAGAACTCCATGAACGGCTTATTCATCATAATCATGAAATAGGCAGGGTCATTTGTCAATCCAAATGACATAACCGTGTACTCATACAACCCGTACCTTGTGGTGAAAGCTGTCTTAGGTACATCCTGTTCCTGAATCTTCAGCTGGTGGTATCGTGATCGCAGATCGATCTTAGAGAACACTTAGCTCCTTGCAGCTGGTCAAACAAATCATTGACCATCGGTAGTGGGTACTTGTTCTGGACCATCACTTCATTCAATGCACGGTAATCAAAAACCATTCTCAAAGATCCATCCTTCTTCTCAACCAAGAGCACTGGGGCTCCCCATGGTGACGAACTTGGTCGAATGTAACCTTTTTCGAATAACTCCTTAATCTGCTTCTTAATCTCCTCCAGATCATTTGCGGGCATCCGATATGGTCTCTTTGATATTGGTCCGGTGCCTGGCAATAGCTCTATCAAGAACTCTATATCTTGATCTGGTGGCATGCCTGGTAGTTCCTCTGGAAATACATCCGGGTAATCCTTCACAACTGGTACTTCCTCCTAAACAACTCTTGAGAGTGAATTCACTTGAATCCTCTTCAGCGCATGCCGAGACACATACTTGATCCGTTTACCCACTGGGATGGTGAGCAAAATTGACTTACTGGCGCAGTCGATGTTTCCTCCATATATTGTCGGGGGGAAGAACTGATCATGCCCCACGAGCACCTACGGGACCTGGGTCCCTTTGTGGTTCGGAGGGGGGCGGAGATTGTGCAAAGAGCGGGTCGAGGCGATGCACACGAGAGGGTTTTTACCCAGCTTCGGAGCTCTCCGGAGAGATAATACTCCTACTGCTGCTTTGTGGATTATCTTCTCTTCTTGCTAGGGAGCAATGCGGGCTACAAAACCTAGCCTGAATGTGATGAACTAAGCTGGAGCTGGACCGAAACCAGCCGAACCCTTTCTACGCTGCCCTCGGCCTCCTTTTATAGGCACAAGGGGTTACCACATGTGGCAAGTAGACAAGGTTACAATGGTAAAACTGGGTTGGTACACCGCTTTGTACAAAGGTACAATAATCTATACCTAACTCGACGGCAAGGGACAAGGGTCATCAATGCCCGCCTCGATCGCCTCAACAAAGGTAACAGGACTGTTAAGTGCGCCTCCGTCCGCCACAATGGTGGCTTGTCAGCGCTTGTTTGTCGCTACTCCCGCTGGCTGCACAGCACATCGACATCGCCAGATTGGGAGAGCCCGTGGTGACACGCTGGCGGGTGAGCTGGAGCGGAGATGAAGAGAGGTCGCCCGCCCGGCAAAGCGCCTTGCCACAAGGGAACCTTGTCGCGCTTTGGGGTTCAGCGCCGCCAAGCCTTCCCGGCAAGCTCCTCTTGCCGGGGCCTCGCTTCTTTTGCGCCTGAGTGGCCTTCCGGCAAGCTCCTCTTGCCGGGTCTTGACTGCTTTGTTCTTGAATGGCTCCAAAGGGGCCGCTGAGGATCTTGGTGGCCATCAAGCCAGCCTGCCGGGCTCAGAATCGTCTGCGTGCGAAGTTCGGGGTACTAGGGTACCCCTACTCTAGTACACCGGACAGAGCCCCGGCCTGGGCCACACACGGCGCCAAGCTCTGTTGGGCCAGGCCCAAAACAGTGCACGGGCGCGCGTGGTCTTGATTACGCAGTTACTTGCCTTGGGCCCGCCATGTCTCCCAAGAACGGCACGCGCCCACCGCGTTTCTCTACAACGGCACGCGTTAATTGTGGTGTCGTGGGTGAAGTGGGCGGCGTGCGAGGTCGCCTCATCTGTCGCCTCAGTTCTGCATCTCCGCCACGTGGTTCCCATGCACTCGGGGTCACGGATGGTGGAAGTGGGAAACTGGGCCGTTGTGAGCAGAGGCAGCAGGTCTGCCCCGATTCCCTGCTCTTCCTGTGCCTGGATTCGCCGAGTGGGGCGGCCGAGCCCCCCACCTTGCTCCTTTTAAGAGGGGCGGAAGGGGAACGCAGAAGCTCGCATTCTCCCATCCCTTCCTCTCTTCAGCTTCTTGCTCCCCTTTCTCCCATTCTCCATGGAGAAAGGGAACCTTGGTTCTTCATCGGTGGCGGCGAGGGTCGCAGCTGGACATCGCACTCCTCCCAATCCCACGCCCGTGGTGGCTGAGCCAGCCACAAGGGGAAGAGGGAGGGGGCGAGGTCGTGGACGAGGCCGAGGATCTCGGGGGAGAGGCGGACGAGGCGGCGCGCCGTCTCCGCCTCCGTCGGCAGTTCCCCTCCGGGGGTGAGGCCGTGGACGAGTTCGAGGCGCTCGGGGAAGAGGCGGGCGGGCGGTGCGCCGCCTTCGCCCCGCCGGGCGGTTCCCTCCCCGGGCGGTCCATACGGGGGACGACCCTTGCGAGTTCTTCGTCAAGCTGCGCCGGGCACCTCGTCGTCGCCTCCGGCTTCCAGCTCCGTTCGAGAGCGCGATGGAGTCGGACCCACCAGAGATATTGAGATTACACATGAGGGGCTGTGGGATCAGCGGCACGCGGGTCCGCGTCGTATTCCCAGCCCCTAGTGTGATGTATCTCGATCGTGGGTGGAAGACCTTCGCCCGCATCCACAACCTGCTGGCGGGGTTTACCCTCCATTTTAAGTTAATGGAGGGTGCTCTCCTCTCCGTCAAGGTGTTCGGGGATCTTGGCACTCGGGCGAGGTGCTGCGTGGATAGCTCCTCCGACAGCAACGATTCCTCCTCGAGCGAGAGTGGCGAGGAGGAGAGCGACAGCGACGACGAGGGTAGCGGGTCCGACTAGTTGTCGGGCGCCGCCCCGCGCGTCACCGGCGACCCCATCATCCGTGTCGCTGCTCCTTGAACTCCCCGGTCGCCTCCTTGGGTGGCTGGCGTGGGAGGCTGCGGAAGGGAAGAGGGATGGCGACAAGGCCGTCAAGTCGGAGTACGAGGGCGAGTGCCCGACGGCAGGCCGACGCCCTGCTGCCCCTGCCTCGAGCTCGCTTCGGCGCGCCGCCGCCCCGCAAGCCTTCGGAGAGCCCCAAGCATGTTCCCTTGGTGCCTTCTCGCACTGTAGCTCAGCAGAGGCGCCTCCTTTGCCCTTCCCTGCCTCCTTAACCTACCTCCCAAGATAGGGATGTAAGAGGATTACGGGCATCTTATCTTTTAATTTGTAAGCCTTCGGGCCTTATCTGCATTTAAGAACTTGTAATCCTCTCTTTCATGTTTTTCACTCTCCACGGACTGTATCCGAGTAGAATGTTTTTAATGAAAGAGGGATGTTTGAGGAAGGACGAAAGGCTTATCTCGATACCGCAGCCCCGGCAACTCTGGTTTGCCATGACCCCGCAACTCCGCTTGCCGCAGCCTCCGCAACTCTGGCTTGCCGCAGCCCCGGCAACTCTAGCTTGCCGGGCTTGATGTCAAGCACCTTTCTTCTCTTCGCTGTTATTTCAGTTCTGGGAACAGTTTAGCTAGTGCCATGATAGGTTATTTTTGCAATATATACTATCTTAGGCAACCAATGCATCGTTATTTCCTTTACTCGATTTCTTCCCTTGTATGTTTTACCCCACGCTTGTGGAAACTTGCGGTGCAGTGCACCCTTGCCGCGAGCGCCGAAAAGCGAACTTCAGCAGCTTCTTCAAGGGTCGCTACGGACAAGCAACCTTGTCGCGGACTAGCCGCAGCTCACTTAAATTGTTGAGCAGACTCGAAACAAAGTAAGGGCGCGTCCAGTCACGATTTGGTTCCTCTGCGCACAGGTTTTCCATACAAATACTATCGTTCGAGGAAGATAACTTAAAAACTTAAAACTGGCCGCGTAAACTTAACAACTTAGCTTTTCTGTTGTCCATTCTCCGGCAAGGCGACAGTTCCTCGAGCGACGCTTGTCGGCCCACACCATTGCTTGTCGGCCCACACCATTCTTTCCTCCTTTCCCCTGGTTAACTTGTGGGTGGATGAACCTTCTCCTTGTTTGAGAAGAAAGAAGAGAAAAAGAAAGTTATGGAGCCTAATGGCTTATTATCGCCATCAAAAGGGTGCTGCACAAGATGTTAGTGAACACATGCATATCTAATTATGAAAGCATGTATTAACAAAATGTGCGCAACCATAGGCTTCATCGATGCACGGGTCTCGCGCTCGCTTTGTACAAAGGATTACATGCAACAGCGGCAAGACTTGTATTAAAGAGTGGTTGCCGAACGGGTTCCGGAATCGCGCTTCATGGGTAAAACTTGCGAAGATGCTCTATGTTCCAGGAGTTGCTCACCGAAAGCCATCTTCGGTCTCAAGGCGGACAACGCCGGGCCTAGTGACTCGCTTTACCCGATAAGGGCCTTCCCACTCAAGGCCAACTTGTTGGAATTCTTGGCGGATTGAACGCTACCAAGAACAAGGTCGCCTTCCTCAAAGCTTCGCATTAACTTTGCGGCTATGGTAGCGACGCAAAGCTTGCTGGTAACGAGCAGCTCAGACAAAGCAGCTCAAGACGATCTTCCTCGAGGAGCAGCGCGTAATCTTGTCGTAGCTGCTCTTGCTCAAGCTCATCATAAGCGAGCACTCGAGGTGACCCAGATACGAAGTTCCGTGGGGATAACTGCCTCTGCTCCGTAGACTAGAGCAAAGGGTGTCCGCCGCTGGCTCGATTTGGCGTCGCCCCGATCGACCAAAGAACCACCGGCAGCTCTCGATCCAGCTTTCTTCCGCACTTGTGCAGCCTGTCGAAAGTTCTGGTCTTGAGTCCTCACAAAGATTTCAGCGCTTGCCCTCTCGCTGACCATTGCTTCTCGGATGAGCAACGGAAGCAAAGCAGATCTTGGCGCCAAGATCTTGGGCGATCGCATGAAGGTGCGATTTCGGAACTGTGTGCCGTTGTCGGTGATGATCCGTTAGGAATCCCAAACGGCAAACAATTGACTCAAGAACTTGACGGCTGATCGTGCTGTCACCTTCCTCATCGGTTCCACTTCCGCCACTTTGTGAACTTGTCGATTCGACGCATAAGTATTCAAAGCCCCGACAGCTCGGGGAAGGGGCCGAGGATGTCGAGCCCCTGCACCGAGAAGGGCCGGATAAAGGGATCGCCCGAGAGCTTGAGCTGGCTGGTGTATCTGTCTTGAATGGAACCGCACGCTTCACACTTGGTTACTTGTGCAGTTGCATCCTCGGAGGGCTTCGCCGGAAGAAACCTTGCCGGAAAGCTTTGCTTAAAGTGTTTTGGCGCCAATGTGGTGACCACATATGCCTCCGTATCTCCGCCAACAGCTTTCGCCCATCTTCCCGCAAATACACTTCAATTTCACTCCGCTGAGTCTTCTTCTGCAGGATGTTGTCAACAAACTGGTACATACTTGACCGCCGGGCTACTTTTTCCGCTTCTTCTTGCTCTTCGGAAGTTCTCCGTCTCAAGGAAATGGACGATCTGTTGTGCCCATGCCGGAGCCTCGTGGCTCGACAACAAGGACTAAAGGCTCATCTATCATCGCGGACCATCAGCTTCTACAGCAAGGACCTGCGGGTCCGCCGAGCTCGATGATCCCCGCAAGCTTGCCGGAGCTAAGCTTATCGGGAGCGCTTGTTTCAACGATACAAATCAGATGGTTTGTCGGAGCAGACTGCTCCTCGCTGATATTTATGCTGGTTTTGGGGACCTTCTTGGCGGCGGCTTCAGAGAGCTCCGCCGAAAGTAGTCACCGAAACCAATTTTCTTCTTGCTCGTCCTGTTGATGGTGTCACGGTTGGCTGAGTCAGCTTGAGCACAAAAATCCCTGGTTCCACAGTAACTTAAGTGCGGCACATTTGGAGAGGCCATCAGCTATATCATTCTGCGGTTTTGAACGGTTCCATTTGCAGGCCTTCAAAGTGCTCTTCCAGCTTCCTCACCTCATCGACGACGCTTCCATCAATAGACTCGTAGTCTTTATTTACTTGGCGAACGACAAGTCTGTGAGTCTCCCGACAATGAGCTTCTTAATCCCAAGGTCCACCGCAATCTCGAGACCGGCAAGCAAGCCTTCATACTCTGCAGTATTATTTGTTGCTTGTTCCTTGGGAAAGTGCATTTGACTATGTATTTGAGGTGTTCCCGGTGGGTGCGATAAGCAAGACGCCGCACCGGCGCTTTGCAGCGAGAAGGCACCGCCAAAATACATCAGCCATTCTTTATTTGCCTCCTTGACGGGATGCTCGCTTCGAATCTCTTCATCCTGCGCTACGCCCCACTCGCTATGAATTCTGCCAATGCCCTGCTCGATAGTTGAAGTGCTTTCAACTTGAGACCAAAGCTTGACAGCCCAAATACCACTCAACAATCCTGCCTGCCGCTTCGGATTTTGCAATATCCTCTTCAGCCGAAAGCGAGTGACAACTGTTATCTCATGTGCTTGAAGTAATGGCGCAGCTTTCGAGGCCATGAGGAGGCCGAAAAGCAGCTTCGCACACCGTAGTACCTCGATCTAGCCCCTGCAGTAAGGTAACTAACAAAGTAGACTGGCGCTGCACCATCTTCTTCCGTGATCTTGTCGCAACCCTCGCTGGTCCGTCCTTGTCGGGACCAGAGCTTGACGGCGAAGCATCTTGCTTGTCGCTGGATGCGCTCGCCTCGTTGCCGGCTCATCATCGCCTCCCTCTCCGCTATTAACGCAGCACTAACCACTTGATTGGTCGCTGCTATATACAGCAAAGAACTTCTCTTGTGGCTTAGGTGCGACAAGTATTGGAGCGGAGGACAGTTATCTCTTCAAGTCTCTGCAGCGCAGCCTCCGCTTCGAGTCCACTTCATTGACCTGCCTTTTCAAAATCTTGAAAAGGGCAGGGCGGTTCAGCAGATTTAGAGATGAACCTCGCCGAGAGCAGCCATGCAACCGGCAAGCCTTCTGACATCCTTGACGCGCTTTGGTGCTTCGATCTGCTCAATGGCCTTGATCTTGTCGGGATTGGCTTCAATTCCCCGCTGAGATACAAAGAACCCGAGAAGCTTGCCGGAAGGGACTCCAAACACGCACTTCTTGGGGTTGAGCTTGAGGTTGATCTTGCGCAGGTTTGCAAACGTCTCATCTAAATCATGAACCAAGGTTGCCCTGTCTTTTCTCTTGACCACTATGTCATCCATGTAGGCTTCTACATTTCGGTGTATCTGAGGTCCAAAGGCATCATGGACTACCCTTGCAAAGGTTGAACCAGCATTCTTCAAACCGAAAGGCATCCGTATAAAGCAGTACGTGCCACATGGTGTGATGAATGCGGTTTTCTCTTCATCCTCTTTGCCATGAAGATCTGATGATATCCTGAATATGCATCAAGAAATGAAAGCAGATCGCATCCACCGTGGAGTCAACAATCTGGTCGATACGCTGCAAGGGAAATGGGTCCTTGGGACAAGCTTTATTAACATCTGTGAAGTCAATACAAAGTCTCCATTTCCCATTAGCCTTGCGCATCACTACCGGATTGGCCAGCCACGGGGGTGGAGGACTCTCCGACAAGCCCCGCTGCTTCCAATTTCTTGATCTCTTCTCGCTATGAACTCTTGGCGCCCAACGCCTGCTTCCTAACTCTTTGCTTGATGGGCCAAGCGTGAGGACAGACAGCCGGTGGTGCTCAATTACTTTCTCGAACGCCGGGATGTCGATGGTTGCCATGCAAACACATCGACATTCGCCCGCAGGAAAGCAACGAGCTCGCCTTCCTATTTAGGATCAAGCGTGGCATCGATGGTGAAGGTACCACCGCCCGCCCTCCTTGGCGGGCACCTTCTTGGTCTTTGGCGGAGCTGCCATCGCCTTGTTGCACTTGCCGGTGGAGCTCGATGGTGCGTCCTCGATGGTAGCGCAGCACCAAGAGGTGCGCTTGCCGGAGTGGGCAACAAAGGTTTTGCCGACCTAGTGGTCTTCTTCTTCCCGGAGCTTCAACAGTAAGTGGTTTGCTATCCGCCGCGCTGCTGCATCCCGGTAAATCTTGTCGGCGCAGATAAGTGCGCTTTTCTTGTCGCCATGGATAGAAATGACGCTTATCGGGCCGGGCATCTTGAGTAGGTTGTATGCATAATGAGAGGCGCCATGAACTTGGCGAGTCTTGGACGGCCAAGTATGCCATTGTAGGGCAATGGGAAATCGGCGACGCCAAACGTGACCTCTCGCCTGAAGTTGAGTTCGCCGTCAATGTTACCGCAACGTGATCTTCCCTTTGGGCTTGCTCCTTCCGGGTTGATTCCTTGAAAGTACCAGCTTCTTCGAGCTCGCCGTCGTGGATTTGAAGTTTCGGAGCACCGCGGAGGAGATCAAATTCAGGCCGCCCCGCCGCCAACTAGATCTTTGTGACCTTGAGGTTGCGATGGTTGGTGAGACCAACATCGGCAAACACCCGACCGCAGTAATGCGATCGTGGTGATCCTCAATGTCAAAAATGATGGGCGGCTGGACCACTTCGAGGTTGGCGTGACTCTATGGACGGTTCTCACTGCATTGACCTCACGATCCATTGCTTGAGCTGGCGGTGCGAGGTATGCAGAGACGCACCACCATCGACGCAGGACCTATGTTGCCTTTTGAAACTCATGCTCATCAGCCTCATCGCCTTCATCGCCCCTCGCCATCTTCATCTTCATCTTCTTCCTTGTCGCGCCACGGGAGGTCTGTCTCCTTGCCGCTGCTTGGCCTTTCCACGGCGCCCTCCCCGACCGGTCTCTTCTTACTTGCCGCACCGCACCTTCTTGGGCTTTCTCCTTGTCTCGCCGCCGATTCAGCTTTCAGAGCTCAACAAGCTGCTCGACTTTCTTGCAGCTCGAGATCGTGGCCCTTGGTGCGGTGGATTTTACAAGATCGCTTGTTGAGCTGCCAGTTTGTCGGCGGCCGCCACAGCTTGGCGGTCGGCTTCAACGCTAACCTCCTTGCCGGAGCCACCGGCCTTGGCTTGGTTGGCGGCACCATCCTTGCCGGACTGCTCGACAACTAGTACTTCTTGGTTTTTCTTCCTCCCGTTGTTCCGCCGCGAAATTTCTCGACGGGCGATCCCTCACCGCCGATTCTGCTCCCATATTCTCTCCTGGAGTCTTCTTCCTTCTTCAAGCGCACACTTGTCGGCCAGGGCGATAGCTCATCGACGTTTTCACTTTGCACATCGCCATCTCCTCCTCATCCTGCGATTTCGACATTCTCGATGGAATGCACTGATCACTGCAGCAGGGTGAACGTCTGGGATGTTGTAGTGCAGTCGACTGAATCTCTGGATGAATTTGTGCAGAGACTCCCCCTCCTTCTGGGCAAGCAGGTGGAGATCACTCTCCTGGCCATGAGGCTTGTGGCCGCCTGTGAAGGCGCCAACAAACTGGTGGCACAAATCTGCCCAAGAAGAAATAGAGCCATCCGGCAAGTGCATGAGCCAAGATCTGACGTTTGGCTTGAGCACCAAGGGGAAGTAGTTGGCGAGGATCTTGTCGTCTCGTCCCCCCGCAGCTTGCACCGCGATGGTGTAGATGCCGAGGAACTCCGATGGGTGTCCTGCCGCCGCATTTCTCCGCACATCTGGTTTGAAGTTTTTCTTGTCGGGCCACCGGACTTGCCGCAGCTCACGAGTGAACGCAGGGCAACCCACCGCGACGGCAAGTCGCCTGGTTCTTCGGCGCTGCATATCGATAGTGGGCCCGCGCGTTGGTTAGATTGACGCGCTTTCTTCGGGCGCCAATACGGGTTCGAAGCGTCCTCCTCTTGCCGCTCCTCAAGAACTTGGTGTTGGTCGCGACGAGCTCGCGGATCCGGCGATGCTGTGGAGTCGCTTGTCGAGGTGGATCCGGCGAGTCGGCGATCTTGGCCTTCGGAAGGGGAGTGTACGGTGGGTGCACCCGCAAGTCTCGCCGCCAGCGCCGGTTGCCGCGGGACGCCGCCGTGGTGAAGCCGATGAGACTCTGAATTGTGGTTTCCACTCGTCGACCTTATCGGCCGCCGGAGGGTAATCTAGTAGTAATCGAGCTCGCCAGGCTTCCGCTGGTGTGGTTGGCGGCAACGGCGACGGAGCGAAGAACGGAGGTGCTCGGACTCCCAACCAAGTTAGGAGGAGCAGCATCCCGCCTCAGCGACCGCATTCCCACTGCATCGGCATGCTGAGGTGCATGCGGGTCTCGAGGGCCTCGGGATCCTCCAGCTTGGCCTTGATCCAAAGATCGTATGGTGCCGCAGGTATCATGACGCTGTCTGTCCCGCGCCTCTTGCGATGGACGGGGTGCAGATTCGGACGCCGACGCCCGCGCCGTGTTGTCCTTGGACCTGGCGGCATCGTGGGCTCTCTCGACGACGCCGGTCCCTCCGCCAGCGTTTCCCCCACCACCTGACGGCTCCGGTGGTGGTGGGTTCGATGCGGACGGCTCTGCTGCTGCCGAAGGCTTCTTCTTCGGCGCCATGTCGACGAAGACGTCGATGGAGTTGCTAGTGCGACCGCCGGACCGGGTTCACACAGCCTCGACGCCCCCTGCCTGGCGCGCCAAAGATGTCGGGGAGAAGAACTGATCGTGCCCCACGAGCACCTACGGGACCTGGGTCCCTTTGTGGTTCGGAGGGGGGCGGAGATTGTGCAAAGAGCGGGTCGAGGCGATGCACACGAGAGGGTTTTACCCAGCTTCGAGCTCTCCGAGAGATAATACTCCTACCGCTGCTTTGTGGATTATCTTCTTCTTCTTGCTAGGGAGCAATGCGGCTACAAAACCTAGCCCGAATGTGATGAACTAAGTCGAGCTGGACCGAAACCAGCCGAACCCTTTCTAGGTTGCCCTCGGGCTTCCTTTTATAGGCACAAGGGTTACCACATGTGGCAAGTAGACAAGGTTACAATGGTAAAACCTGGGTTGGTACACCGCTTTGTATAGTGTACACTAATCTATACCTAACTCGACGGCAAGGGACAAGGGTCATCAATGCCCGCCTCGGTCGCCTCAACAAAGGTAACAGGATCGTTAAGGCGCCTCCGCCCACCACGCTGGTGGCTTGTCACGCTGTTTGTCGCTACTCCCGCTGGCTGCACAGCCCATCGACACGCCAGATTTGGGAGAGCCCGTGGTGACACGCTGGCGGGTGAGCTGGAGCGAGATGAAGAGAGGTCGCCCGCCCGAAGCGCTTTGCCAGGCGGGAACCTTTGTCGCGCTTTGGGGTTCAGCGCCAAGCCTTCCCGCAAGCTCCTCTTGCCGGGGCCTGCTTCCTTTGCGCCTGAGTGGCCTTCCCAGCAAGCTCCTCTTGCCGGGTCTTGACTGCTTTGTTCGAATGGCTCCAAAGGGGCCACGAGGATCTTGGTGGCCATCAAGCCAGCCCTGCCGTGGTTTCAGAATCGTCCGCAGACGAAGTTCGGGGTACTAGGGTACCCCTACTCTAGTACACCGACATATATCGATAGCCAATCCATGCCTAATATCACATCTAATCCTTGTGACTCCAAGATTATTAGGTCTGAGGGGAAAACATGCCTACCTATGGTCAATGGCATCTGAAAACACCCTCTGCTTGCCATATACTCCACTCCTGGTGAGCTTACTAACATAGGTGTCTTAAGAACTTTGGTGGGCAACTTATACTTATCCACAAACCCCCTCGAAATGTATGAATGCGATGCACCAGTATCAAAAAGAACGATTGCAGTAAATGACTTCATCAAAAACTTACCTATAACTGCATCTGGCTGCTCTTTAACTTCCTCCACGTTAACGTGGTTCACCTGTCATCTGTTAAAAGGGTTGGTATTTTTCCCAGAACTTCCATTGTCATTTCCATTCTTTGCTTTGGGGCACTTGGTGGCGTAGTGTCCTGTCTTCCCGCACTTGAAACAAGTAATGTGACTTAGATCCTTCTTGGCGGGTGTTGCTGGGTTGGAACGGTTCTGGCTGTTGCTTCCTCCATTCCCGTTCCCATTCTTAGGGCCACTGTGGTTATGGGAACTTCCTCCATGATGAGTATGGCCTCCATGGTTATGGGTATATCCTCCCGAGTTCGGGGTAAAACGAGGCTTTTGCTGAGCTCCAGAATTATACTTCCCCTGTCCATACTTCCTTTTGCGGTTCTCTATCTACTGCTGCTTCCTTTCAATCATAAGAGCCCTGTCTACCAAATCCTGGTAGTTAGCAAATGTTGCCACCATCAACTGCATACTTAGCTCATCATTCAGTCCTTCCATAAACTTCTCTGCTTCGCGACATTTGTGGCCACATCATCTGGGGCATAGCGAGCTAGCTTGCTAAACTCATCCACGTACTGCCCCACAGTACGATTTCCCTGGCGTAAGTTGTGAAACTCACACTTCTTCATGCTCATAGCTCCAGTTGAGACATGTGTTGTGCGGAATGCTTGCTAAAACTGATCCCAAGTGACATTGGCTATGGGGAAAGCGGTTGTGTAATTCTCCCACCATGAGGCTGCGGGTCCATCCAGTTGGTGTGCGGCGAAGTGCACCTTCTCCGCATCTGTGCAACCTGTGGTGGTCAGCTCCCTCCCAATCCTACTAAGCCAGTCATCAACAACAATCGGCTCGGTGCTATTGGAAAACACCGGTGGATTCAACCTCAGAAAACGGGCTAAGTTGTCAACTAGAGGTGGTGGCGGTGGCTTGTTGTTGTTGCCTTGGTTCTGGACTAGCAATTGCATCAAGGCATTCTGTTGTTGGATCAACTGAGTGAGCTCCGGGGGGAAGACAAATCCGGGGTCACGTCTCAGAGGCATCTGATGGGTTTAGAGGGGAGAGATTAGAACAGAGTGAGGTCTAAAGAGAAATCACTACCCATATGCACATGATACAAACACATTCATATCACATCACTCAATTCAAACAAGGTCATACAATCGATCTAGCTACCGTTACACAAATACTCGGACTATACTATATACATGGGGGAATACTACTGATAATATGGTGGTCGACTAGAAATTTTGATCGGTGGAAGACTCCATGATATCCATTCCTGCTTCATCTTCGTAATCATCATCACTGCTGTCGGGGTCGGAGTCGGTGTCGTCGATGATGATGTAGTCTTCAGAACGGATGTCCTCCTCAGGTGCGGGATCTCCCATGAATACTCCTAGCTTCTTCTTCAGGTCTTCACTCTTCTCCAGTAACACTACAATTTCCTCCTCATATCCATCGCGTGTAGACTTGAGTTCCTCTTCAAGATCCATGTTCCTGGTCATCACCTTCTTCAGATCTAGCATGCTGGCGCACATTTGGTTCTCCTGGCGGCGAATGTGCTGGTTTAACTCCTTGATGTAGGCTGCAATGGACTTGTCTCTCCTGGTGATGTTCATCTCCCATTGCTCATCTCGGCGCCCACATATCTGGTAGATAGTGTCCTTAAGATCCTTGCTGTAAACTTCGCCGATGCGTCCCATGGCAATGTGGGCTGCTATGCTCTTTCCTAGACTCCAGGTTGGTGCATCAAAGGAAAACTCTATGGGCTCAGTAACTGGCGCGAATGTCCTTCTTGGAACATGAACTCGAATCATCCAACGCTCCTCTTCTGGAAAAGTGGCAGTGTAGGTCCTGGTGAAGCTCAGTATTCCGATGTTCAGGTACCTAGTGACTTCCTTCAAGTGTCTTCCAAAAGGTGTGTCTTCATCCGGTTGAGCAAACTTGTTCCTTGGGTCCGCCATCTATAGAGTGGAAAAAGGAGAGGAGTCAGAAATGAGTAGAGAAGAGTGACTTATGGCTTATCCTAGTGGTCGCGTCCTACAGTCAATGTGTGATGTGATACCATCTTGCAGCGATCCGACCTCAGACAGTCAAATCTCTGTGCATAAGTGTCATCCCTGGATCGGTAATGCTGACACACATAGTACTTGAAGGATTTACACTACAAGAAATATGTCAACTTGCGACCCTCACTATTGGTCACTAAAAGGCCATTGATTTTCATTTGCGACCTTTCTTTGACCAAAAACAGATGGTCAAAAGCTGGCGGTCGTAAACTGAAATTAACGACCTTCTCTGTGAGAGGGTCGTGGAATTCCACGACCAAAACAAAAGGTCGTTGATTCCATGACCTTCTGTCTTGGTCGCTACCACGTCAGATCCAACGTGGCAAGCTGATGTGGAAAAATTGCGACCAATTGAAAAGGTCGTTGACAAGAATCAGCCCGGTCCGATTAGGTGTTTTACATGGGCTGAGCCCAACAAATTCGATATTATTATTATTATTTTTCCTATGAATTCTATTGGGCTACATTGGCCAAGCCCAATATATCGGCCTTTTTATTTCTGGGCTTTGGCCTTTTACAGTCTATTGATTTCCTATTTTTGGAAAAGATATTTTATTGATTTCCTATTTTTGGAAAATATATTTTGGAGTTGGTCCCACTAGTCATGTTAATCTCATATATTGATCACACACATCAGAAAGTTACACATATTATTTCATAAGTGGGTTGCAATGGTCAGGTTCCCATTTCACACACTATCAAATCACATTCATAATCAAATATTACAAACAAGAGAACTTGTGAAACTCGTCAAATGACAATAGATTAGTGTATTACAATTTCTGTTGACTATTATATACCAGCTATTACAATATTGCATTCAAGTAGAGCAGACAACTCTTTGCTGAGTAGCACTTCACGGCTTCGCGCTTTTCTTCATGTCTTCGCACTTACAACTTTTTTAGGCCTGGAGCTCCTCTAAAAGAGGAACCAAGTAAAGAAGTTACACGCAGCTATATTTGCTACAGATCACCTATCAACTCGATACAGAAATTGTTTCTAGTCAGTACAAGTTCATTTAATACTCAGCTCCTTTATTTGTGTCCATTTAGTGCAAGTTCATTATCCATGCATATAAACTTTTTCTCCCAGCCAGCACCTACCCAACTACAAGTCAGGAGGCCACTACTGTTAAACCAACTCAAGTGAGAGAGCCAGCAAACTAGGTAGGATCTTTCCTTATCAATAAATTAAAAATTTGAGCACACCAAAAATTGATTGTGCATCATAAGATGATCCTGAGAGTGCAACACCATGTTACCATATCTAAAGCTGATTAGCCCGCAACATAAAATGTGTAACATATGTTTAACCATTGCAAACAACCTTAGCAGAATAAGCAGAACAAAATTTCATGTAAAATCTTGGTATAACCAGTAGATTATCCCTAACAGAAGCTAATTAGGCTCCAATACACAAGGCACAACAAGCAGAGACTAAATAAGCCACAGCATGAAACAAAGCATGGTATTACAGCAGCTCAGAGATGGAGCTAGAGGTAGGAGATGGACTCACCGGAGAGGAGGTTGTAGTCGAAGCCGCACACAGGCACCGTCGCCACCGTCACCCTCTAGGGGAGACGCTGCCGCTTAATCGACGTACTCATCTGGTACAAGAGATCATCATAATGCATCACACTCATGATCATCAAAACGCAGCAGCAGGAGCAAATACAAGTTTAGCCCACCATGAACAGGGGCACTAGGCAATCCAGTAGCAATGTCATATACAGGTAATAATAACATGACCTTAGATAATTAGTTTTCGTTCTTACTGACACATAAGTTGACAGAATGTACTCAATATATTATAATAAAAAGGATTGGGAGCAGAGGGAGAGGGAGGTGGAGATGGACGTGCTACCTGCTGCTGCGATGGTGCCTCTTGGTGGTCGTGCTTGAGCTCCTCCTCCTGATGCTGCTCACTAACCTGCAGGACAAACAAGACCATGGGTGAGATGCAGCACAGGCACATACAAGAAGTGAAGGTAAGGAGAAGAACCTAGAAGAAGAGTGGTGCTCTGTCCTCCTCCGTCCGTGCTCGTCCTCCTCCTCCTCCGTGCCTATGTCGAACAACCTCCATTTGTCGCTTGCGAGCACCATGCGCCTTGGTTGGCCATATGGATAACAAGGATAACTGAAGAATGAACATTGTCGGACAATAAGCCCATCATTACACGGACCTTGAAACCAAAATTTATTCATATATATTTTCAGTGAAAGTTAAACCAAATTGACACGTACAAACTGAACTAAACTGTGGTTCTTCTTCATATTTATCTACAGATGCAGGTGCCATCCAGATTGTTTCAGTCAAAGTTAAAACATATCGATGCATACACACTAAACGGAACCGTGGTGCTTATTTCATATGTATGTATTTACAGATGTAAATGTCATCCAGATTTTTATCTGGGATTTTTGGAACCATACATCAAAAGCCTAGGAGTATGTACAAGTTGAAGGAGTAGTATTTTTCAGAGTAGTCTCGTAATATTTATTTTCCAAAGAGATTTATTTTCTGGACGACAGCCACTATACCATCTAGTAAGACTACGTGTCAAAGCAAGAAACTTTCAGGTAGGTTTTGAAACAATTTCTAGTTTCATGCTAACCCTTACAATAGGAAGGTCAAAACTTCACATTTGTGGTACTCAAGCTCGAGCAATTAGCATGTTGTTGACCTAACACACGTACATGAAATTTGCATGTTGCAAAACTCCAATCGGATGGTGAATGGTGGCAAGCAAAAATAACAACCTGTGTTATGTGGGTATCCTAGGCACAAGAATCATTGGGCTTGCAATGTGAAGCTAGGGGAAGTTGCACAGCAGTACAGTGATCCATCCAACCTGAAAATCCATCCAGCACTAGTAGTCGAATGAATCAGTGTATCAGTATTACATCCTAATAAATTAACGTACTACCATCCAAAAGTACCATCGTCAATGTTTGAGAAAGCGGTAAGCGTAAGCGGAGCGGAAGGCCACAGCTTAGAGCAATTGCCGCTTAAGTGCAACTTAACCGGGATTAAGCGTTTTTTTTAAATTGGCCAAAATTTGGCTGCTTTTGAATAATATGCACAAGAAAATAGGAAATATAGCACATAGGCAACTGAAAATCTAAAATATCATATAAGGTTGAGGTTCAGTGGTTCACAAACCACAACAAATAGCCAAATAAAACATAAGGAAAAGGTTCAGTGGTTCACACAACAAGCATAAATGCACAATATAGTCTTAGAGCATATAAGATAAAAGGCAGCAGCAGCCAAGCAGCAGCAGCCAAACAGCAGCAACTGCCAAGAAGCAGCAGCAGCAAACGAACAGCAGCAGGCAAGTAGCAGTTCATGACTTCTTGGATTAGTCCGCATCCACATAAGTGCGCCCAGTCACCACTTCATCTTCATCATCCTCGTACTCTATGTCTTCCTCCTCTGAATCTGTCTCCTATACTTCTTCTTCGTCTGACTCAAACTCTTCATCATGGAGATCTCTAACCCTTGCACTTCGACGAAGCTCAAGTTGTTCACTTGTTCCCATAGCATCTCCAACCACACTCCAAGGTATGCCATCTGCTCCCTCATCTCCCTCTGGAAACACCATGAAAGCATGATCATCTCCTCCCTCAAACAAGAAGCCTTGTGCTTCAGATGCATCGGTAGTGAGGAGAACATCGATGTTCTTCCTCTGCTTGATCTTTCTCTTCTTGGATAACAGCCTTAAGTTGAACTGGATGTAGACAAGCTGATTGAGGCGATCTGTTGTAAGTCTATTTCTCCTCTTGGTATGTATCTACAAGTGCCAATGCTACTAGTCAGGAACTAGTTAATATGAACTTGACAAAGCATTGGAACAAATTCAGCTTTGGAAACTAACCGACTCAAAACAACTGCAATTTCTCTCACAACCGGAAGAACTTGAGGTCAAAGAAAGGATCTTCATAGCCATGCCCTTCAGCCCTGGTGTCTCACCTCCATACATTCTCCACCAAGCCACTAGGAAGAGGAATTTTTCATAGTCAGGAACTAGTAATACTATATGAACTTGAGTACTGGACAAAATATGCAGCTAAGTGAAAGTTTTGCAAGTAATGACTAACCAGGATTGTAGTCAAAGTTTTGGCAAGTCCTAGCAAGCTTCTTTGCAAAGGAACCCTCTCTGCTTTGGAACTTGCTTATTTCATAGTTCACAACTTGGTCTTGCATATTTTCATCACCATGATAGAATGTCTCCACACAAGAATAAAAGGCTGTATTGATGTCAACAGAATCAAATATGCTGTCATCTGCATAGCTATAGTGTGGATTCAACAAATATGCAGTCAACTGCAGTGGGGCATCAAGCCTATCTTTCATTTTCTTTTCAACTATAGCTAACACATCTTTGTACCGCGCCTCGACGTTACCAAAGGCCTCTTTGATTTCTTTCTTTGCCTTCACAATATCTCCATACACAAAGCCCATTGAGGACCAATGTCGGTGTCAAAACCGGCGGATCTCGGGTAGGGGGTCCCGAACTGTGCGTCTAGGCAGATGGTAACAGGAGACAAGGGACACGATGTTATTACCCAGGTTCGGGCCCTCTCGATGGAGGTAATACCCTACTCCTGCTTGATTAATATTGATGATATGGGTAGTACAAGAGTAGATCTACCATGAGATCAGAGAGGCTAAACCCTAGAAGCTAGCCTATGGTATGATTGTTGTTCGTCCTACGGACTAAAACCCTACGGTTTATATAGACACCGAATAGGGTTAGGGTTACACAGAGTCGGTTACAATGGTAGGAGATCTACATATCCGTATCGCCAAGCTTGCCTTCCACGCCAAGGAAAGTCCCATCCGGACACAGGCGGAGTCTTCAATCTTGTATCTTCATAGTCGAGGAGTCCGCCAAAGATGATAGTTCGCTATCCGGACACCCCTAGTCCAGACTCCTCGGTAGCCCCTGAACCAGGCTTCAATGACGCAGCGAGTCCGTGCGCATATTGTCTTCGCATTGCAAGGAGGGTTCCTCCTCCGAATACTTCATAGAAGGTTTTGAACACAAGGATAGTGTCCGGCTCTGCAAAACAAGTTCCACATACCACCGTAGAGAGAATAATTCTTTGCACAGATCTGCTGACGTATTCCGCGTGACATCACACCACGGCCAGGCCTTTATTCAATCGTTTTTACTGTCCCACCTCGTAGCGTTTAGCAAGGCGGTTTCCTTAGCACGTCTTATCAAAGCGTAGATCGTGCCCCTTATTCCGGATTCTCATCAATACGGACATGGGTAACCCAACCGTGCCGTTGGCACGCCTCCTCTATCAAAGAAGGCGAGTCCCAATCGACCACGGGGAGGGCTCTTGGTATTCAACCTCTTTATAATGAGACCAAGGCCCTCTTATTTTTTCCACCCTCCATCGAGTTCGCCTCGCGCTTCGAGTTCTAACACCCAAAGCTTCAGATTTAGGCGCTTCGGACCTTCGACGATGTCCGGCTCCGACCAGCTCGGCCGATGGATGTCTTCTTCCGTCACAGAAGAAGATGTGCTAAAGCTGCGAGACGCCAGGTATCTAACCGGCGAGATTTCGCATAGGCTGCCTGCTCCAGGGCAAGTCATTCCCACTCCCGAGCCCGGCGAGAGTGTGGTGTTCGTGTCTCACTTCCTTCGGGGTTTAGGCTTCCCGACAGATCCCTTTGTGCGGGGGCTCATGTTCTATTATGGGCTGGATTTCCATGACTTGAATCCAGAGTCCATCCTCCATATCTCGTCATTCATTGTCGTATGTGAAGCCTTCCTAAATATTACCCCTCACATTGGATCGTGGCTCAAGACCTTCAAGGTGGAGCCGAAGATGATCGAGGGGCAACAAGCAGAGTGCGGAGGGGCGGTTATAAGCAAGTGTGCTGATGCTCCGTGGCCCAAGGGCTCTTTTCAAGAGGAGCTTGGTTTGTGGCAACGGGTGGTTTTATATCACCGCCCCGTGGGCACCAAATGGGTGGCGCCACCCGCCTTCCACTCAGGTCCACCACAGCGGCTGGCATCATGGGTCAACCGGGGGCTCGACTGGGGGCCGTCCAAAGACGTTCCTCTGTTGCAGGGCCGTGTCGAGACCTCCAAGAAAGAGATCAATCTGGTCGTGGCGGCGCAGGTTATGCTGATTCGGCGCCTTACGCCTGCAAACGTTGCCCCCTCACATGCATGGGAGTTTAATCCGGAGGACCACGAGCTCTCCGAAGATTCGATGGGCGCGACGCCCAAGGAGATGTACAAACTGCTCTTGGATCACAAGAGAAGTGTCCGGACTTGACCGAGGACGCAGGTCTAAGCTGCAATCACCGGATACTCAAGTAAGTAACCTCAGAACGGACAGGCTGCTCATTCATTTATCATATATATGCCCTTTAAGGGAGCCGTTTCTTGAGCAGGAGTGGATAGCCAAGGCAAAGTTGATAAGGTGTCCGGCTCCTCCCGGAGACCACGCGGATCCCATGCTGACCAAGATGTTGAAGGCCGCGCCTTTTAAAGAAGGCGAAGGGGGAGCAGGGAAGCAAGCTGCCTCCATGAAGGAGGCTTTTAAGGAAGAGGGATCAGGAATCCTCCTCCAAGGGAGAAGAGGACCGCTCAAGACCCGAAGCCAAGGCCTCAAAGCGGGAAAGAAGTCTTCGTCGAAAGTCCGTGGCAGGGAAGTACCCCAGCCGCACTATTTCCCCAAGGGATCAGCCCTCAAATGAGCCGTAAGTAAAGAGAAGGGTCCTGTGAATAAAGAACATCCCAGTATTTATTTCTCAAGATAACCAAATTGTACCTTGTAGTTCGGATCTCAGCCCTTCTCGCAGAGCTCGTCTTGAGGATCTTCGTCCGGAGATGATAGAGAGCGAAACGCCTGCACCTATCGGCGCCTTCGTGCGGTAGGCGACCTGAAGTGTCGCCACGGAGAGTTTCCCGAGTCCGGCGGGGCGACGGTCCGCGCCAATCGGGCGTGCGGTCGGAGGAGTGAAGGACCTGCTCGGCGAAGCGATCTCGAGAAGATCACCGTGCGCTAATGGCTACGGTAATTGAAAGAATTGCATCCGCTGAGAGCGGATTGCATGAAGCCGCCAAGTTCTTGGCGACGGGTTTGGGGTACGAAAAAATTGATGTACCTTCTGACAGTTATGCATATAGAATGCACCCTGTATAGATAGTAGCCCCTGAGACTCGGTATGCTGTCACAACTGACAGTGTGCCGAGGATCATAATCTCAGTACTAACATGTCGCCGTTCCTATGTAGGTGGCGGGGCGTCTGGTGGCTAGCCGGACTGATGAATTTGCCGAACTAAAGCCGCAACTTGACGAGGCAGATGTGGACATCGCGCTAGTCAATAAACGGTTTGACGAGTCACAAGGTATGCGACTTCTCCGCGGACACCTGGTAAGGGAGCTTGACGCCCATGCCTTACTACTTGTATGCTTTGATGCAGACGGTGCCGCTGCTGTGAAGAGGCTGCGGGCGGAACTTTCCCAAGCTAAAGAGCAAGCCCGAAAGAGTAATGCGGCCGCTTTAAAGGCGGCCGAAGAGCTGAAAGCCGAATGGGTTGCTCACTACCGAAGCAAAGAGGAGGCCGATTTGGCCCTGAAACTGAAGAATACTACCGACCGCTGCAAGGTTCTTGAAAAAGAACGTCAAGCGGAACAAGAGGACCTGTAAAAGGCCACCGCCGAATCCAAGGATGCCCGTTCCGCTATGAGAGCTCCCAAGGAGGAGCTGAGTCAGGCCGGGGATATTGCGGCTGGACCGTTTCTGCTGCGGAGGAAATATAGGATCTGAAGTATGCTCAGTTGGACAAGCTGTGGAGTTCGGAGGATGCTTATCTGGACTTAGCGGCGAAGCTGCATGGACGCGATTGAGCACTTCCGAGGCGGAAGGGCACGAAGGGAAGAGCTATTTTGGTCGCAATTCCATAGTCCGGCGTCCTCTTCCGTTGACCGATCGGTTGGCGAATCGCCGAGCTGAATCGATTATCCGGACTTGCCATGAAGTATTTCATGACTCATTTGTGGCCAGCGGACCCCAGCCAAGAGTTATTTTGCTTAGTGCAGCAGTTCCTTGGTGCGGTACCGTGACGGCGCAATGAAGCGGTCGGCGTGTATTGAGGGGGCGCGGATGGCTCTTGCCCGTGTCAAGGCATCTTGGGCTGAGATGAAGGCCACCGATATTGCATCCCCAGATTCGACGGCAACGAGTACCGGTCGGCGCTATTTTGAGGAAGTTCTTCCGCGCTTTCGTTTAATAGAGACGCAGTGCTCGAAGGTTGTTATGTTTGAATGACATGTATAATTTTATGAAACAACATTTCAATTTAATGTAAGAGCTTTTTATACTTGTGCCTTCAAGTAGCAAACTACCTCCTGTGCGGCCATTGATGTATATATGTATATAACCTCAAAGATGGCAATCTTCGGCTTCAGCCCCCACGCACATAGTGCGGGGGTGTTTGCAAAGAAGTCGCGCTTTCACACTTAATCCAACGTCTTGGTCCCATAAAGGAGGTGGTGGCGTAGCAAACTAGGCAACCGGACTATAATGCTTTATCACTTTCACTTAGCCATAGGAGTTCGATGGTGGGGCTACTATATAGCCCACAGGGCACCGCACTCTCCCGAATCGGGTGCATATGTGCTGACCGAAAACGGTCCTTCGTTAATGCGGAGAATTCTAAACATTCCGGTGAGTCATCGAGTGGTTGACCAGTCTCTCTCTATATCATGACAATCAGTTTTGGCTTTCTCTCTTGAGGTGCTCGCTGGCGAACCGGGCACAATCGCAGATAGTTCTCCGGTGCCGCGTTAGCCGATAGAACGGAACGTAAGGCAGCAAAACACGGAGCCGGCAAACCCAACATTTGACCAAAGACATGATTCGAGCTGATGCATATAAGGCCTAACTCGAGACGCGAACACTCCCTAAGGTATTCGGTCTTTTACAAAGCGGGCGAACAATGCCCTTAGTAACAAGCCCCGGTGCCCAGTGCGTGCAAACTTCGACGCGCCGATGCCAAAACGCCACCTCCTCCTCGGTTATAATAAGAGACCGGGGGATGAGTAACAACAAGAGACAGTGAAAAAGGTTTACGCAGGGTCTTAATCTGAAAAGAATCCTTGCAACGGGTCCCTGCTGCACGTCTGCGCCTGTGTCTCCGTTGTGCCGTATCCTTGACGGGTATAACACGGCTTTCATATGTAAAAGAGAAGAACTTAGTTTGAAAAAGATCGCGCTAAAATGTAATTGGAAATAGAATAGAGTATGATTCAAAAATGAGTAAAATTGAGCTTTATTGTCTCTTGTTGTACATGCGTGGAGCCCCTTGTAAGGGAGGTACGCGGCTAGTAAGCATCATGTTTATTTATGCCGGACTCGCCTAACCGTGTCCGGGGTCTAAAAGACCTGCTTTAGACGCTTTTGGCCAGCAAGGCCGTATTAGTGTGAGGTTGTTAAGGCAGTCTCACATTCTTTCCTTGAGGGACACGCGCAGCTTCCCTTTAATGAAATGATGCCTCGTGGACCGGGCATTTTAAGTTTAAGAGATGCATAATGCAGTATTTGCGTTAAAGCGGGCGAAAGCTTCGCGTCCCAGTGGTGCTTGATGGCTACTTTTAAATGGGGCGATGTGGAAGACCAACTTTTCCCGACGGAAGTTGTCGGGTGAGCCGAACATAACTTCCAATAGTAGGGAGCCCGTACAATGGGCATATGTGCCTGGCATTATTTCTTGGAAGGAAGTGTTGCTATGGCTAATCCTGTTTGGGTTTATCCCCATGTTGCGGATTGTGTCCTGACATAGCAAGTTTAAATCACTGCCACTGTCCATTAGGACTTGCGTAAATTGAAGACCGTCGATTATAGGTTCTAGTATCAAGGCAGTCCATCCTGCGTTCCGGATACTTTCGGAGTAGTCCTGATGGTCGAAGGTAATTTGGTTTTGACAACCATTGTTGGGACTCCGCTGGGGTAGATTGTGCGGCGCATAATTCAATGGGTGCCGCTCTGTTTTCCCCTTTTGTTACTTGAAGTAAGTTTACTGTTTTGACCTCTTGTGGGAAATTCTTTTGTTTTCCGGGGCTCTGCTTGTGGTGCTCGTCATCATCCTCACTTGGTGTGTCGAGCCCCTTGTGTTCGGCGTTGAGTCTGCGGACTGCTTGAAGACCCAACAATCTCTGTGGGTATGGTTTGCGTGCTTCCGAAGTCTTGTGGATTTGGCATATCTTCTCCAAGATTTTGTTTAAGTTGGATAGCTCATCGCTATTGTCCTTAAGGGCAGTTTTTATTGTTCGTCGTGAGCTTTTGAATCCGGCATTGATCGTCGCGCTCTTTGGACCGTTCCCTTGATTGGCGATGGTCCTTGCTGCGTCGTGGTTTCCCATTCCATCCCTCGACTTGGATGTACTTGGGTCGCTGGTATCGCATCTTGCTAGCCAGCTATCCTCTCCGCATAAGCGGGTCATGAGGCTTGTTAGTGCGGCCATTGTTCTTGGCTTTTCCTGGCCAAGGTGTGCAGCGAGCCATTCGTCTCGGACGTTGTGTTTAAAAGCTGCTAAGGCTTGGCGTCCGGACGATCGACTATTTGGTTCTTTTGGTGAGGAACCTATTCCAGAATTTTTGAGCTGACTCTCCGGGCTGTTGGGTTATGTGACTTATATCGCTCAAGCGTCCGGAGGTCGGACATAGGTTCCCCGAAATTGGCTCAAAAGCATCCTCAAGCTCTTCCCAACTACCAATGGTGTTTTCGGGAGGCTTTTAAGCCAATGCCGGGCTAGCCCTTTGAGCTTGAGGGTAGGTATTTTATGGCGTGGAGATCATCTCCTCTGCCATGTGTATGTGGAGGATATAATCCTCAATCCAGACTCTGTGGTGCTGTCGTTCCGTCGTATGCCTCTATGTTTACGGGCTTGAATCCGCTGGAAATTCATGATCCAGCACCTCATCGTGAAACATAGAGGTGCGCGCGCCCTATATTGGGTGTGCCGTGATGTTCGGATATTTGGCGTGTTGTATTGATCGCTAGAACTTGTTTCCTTGGCCCGTAGATAGATCTAACTGGGCCATCCTTTTAGTCTTGAATCCTTATGCGGATCGCGTGCCAGCTTGTGTGCGCGCGCCGCTTGCCGCTCTACATTTGCCATGTGGTCGTCTATCCGACCCGCGGCCTCTTTGTTTTTTGATTGTGGGGCTCTCGGCCTCCTCATCGTCGAGGGCGTAGTTTGCGCTTTGGGTAGCTCTTTGCTTGGCGGCCGCCGCCATATTTGTCTCTGATGTTGAGTAATTTACTCCATCTCATTGGTCGTCTTTCGCTGTTACGAGCCTCTGTTTACCTTTTTCAAGCTACACGCATGGCAGGAGCTCTTTGTGGAGGTTCTTCTGATCCAATGACGTGTCCGGCGTGAGATCGTCCGGACTGTTGTCCTTGCCGGGGATGGGTTGTTTGTCCAAGTTGGCATGTTCGGATGGTTGTTCAATGGCATGTTCGTCGTCGGCAGGCTCACCCTGCTCTATGGCTGGGTCTGTGTGGGCGCTATCTTTGTTGAGGTGGGGTTTTTAGCGGTGCTTACGCCGCCGCTTTGACTGCTTCCCGAGGGAATTTCCTTTTGCAGCGTCTCGTCATTCCTCGTTATCGCTTCCCTTAGGTGTGTCCACCGTATATATATCGTAAGTTGAGGTGGCTACCCAGTGCCCTGTGGGCGCTGGTTCTTGGTCGTCTCCAGCGTCATCGTCCATATCGTCGATGTCCTCGGAGTCGAAGTCGAGCATGTCTGTTAAGTCATCGACAGTGGCTACAAAGTGGGTGGTGGGTGGGCGTTGAATTTCTTTGTCGTCCGAATCCCAACCTTCCTGACCGTAGTTCGGCCAGGGCTCCCCTGACAAAGAGAGAGTCTTTAATGAGTTCAGGATATCGCCAAAGGGCAAGTGCTGAAAGATGTCTGCGGCGGTGAACTCCATAATCGACGCCTTGATCGGATTCGGTAACAAGGGCGCTGGAGGTTGGTCCGGAAAGGAGTCCGGCACCTGGGAGTCACGAGCTTTGCAAAGGACAGGGATGGTGTTTGGCTCAATCGCCGTAGAGATTTCAGCCCCCGAGGCGGTGTCCAACCAACCGTCCTCGATCAACGAAACCGGCTGCGGATTAAGGGTCGGAGCGGGCACTGGTGCGGCCTCCAGGGCACTGTTCGGCGGCAGAGCTAGATCGTACCCATCAAGACAGTGCGGCACGCTCGGCTGTGGCTTGAATCTGTCGAAGATCAAGTCTCCGCGGACATCGGCCGTATAGTTCTAGCTTCCAAATATGACCTGATGGCCAGGGGCGTAGCTTTCGATCTGCTCCAGATGGCCTAGCGAATTGGCCCGCAGTGCAAAGCCGCCGAATATGAAGATCTATCCGAGGAGAAAAGTCTCACCCTGGACTACGTCGTTGCTGATGATTGAAGGAGCCATCGGGCCTATAGGTGACGACACAGAGGAACTCTCAATGAAAGCACCAATGTCGGTGTCAAAACCGGCGGATCTCGGTAGGGGTCCCGAATCGTGCGTCTAGGCGGATGGTAACAGGAGACAAGGGACACGATGTTATTACCCAGGTTCGGCCCTCTCGATGGAGGTAATACCCTACTCCTGCTTGATTAATATTGATGATATGGGTAGTACAAGAGTAGATCTACCACGAGATCAGAGAGGCTAAACCCTAGAAGCTAGCCTATGGTATGATTGTTGTTAGTCCTATGGACTAAAACCCTCCGGTTTATATAGACACGAATAGGGTTAGGGTTACACAGTCGGTTACAATGGTAGGAGATCTACATATCCGTATCGCCAAGCTTGCCTTCCACGCCAAGGAAAGTCCCATCCGGACACGGGACGAAGTCTTCAATCTTGTATCTTCATAGTCGAGTAGTCCGGCCAAAGATGATAGTTTGGCTATCCGGACACCCCCTAGTCCAGGACTCCCTCAGCCGTGCATCACCATCAACCAACCGGAGGACCTTCACCAACGGCTCGAACACCTTGATGCAAAGATTCACACCCTTCCAGAATGGCTTGTTGAGAATTATGGCTGTAGCGTCCTTTCCTTTCTTTGAGTGCACATCTTTGATCTTATCCCACTTAGAGGAAACCACCATCTTTCTTACTGAATCAGCCTTGTCTACAAGGCTTTGCAAAGTGAGGAATTGGGAAGCAAATCTAGTTACTCCCGGCCTTATGATTTCTCTCTTCTTGGTGAATGATCTCATGCACTCTAAGGTGCAATGGTGCCCATACACAAATATTGTGAAAGCCTTGGCTTGATCTATTATCTTCTTGAACTTAGCTAAGTTGCCAATCCCTTGGAGCATCAAATTGACAGTGTGGGTCGCACACGAGCTCCAAAATATCTTGGCCTCTTCACTTTCAAGAGATCCTTAGCTCCCATGTTGTTCGAAGCACTGTCAGTCACAACCTGCACCACATGTTCAACACCTAATTCTTCAATTGTCTTGTCAACTAGATTGAAGATCATCTCACTTGTATGTGGTGTGTCTGATGTTTCCTTTGACTTGATGAAGCTAACACCTTCCGAGCAATGTGTGACCAGATTCATAATGCTTCTCCTCTTCATGTCAGTCCAAGCATCAGTCATGAGAGAGAAACCATGCTTGCCTTTCTCAACCTCTCGGTCCTTGAGTTCACTCTTGGTTCTTGCATACTCAGACTTCAGCAAAGTCTCCTGGAGATCATATTGACTAGGTGGATCTAGATCTGCACCAAATTGACCAATGGCCTGAACCATCTGCCTAAACTCATCATTGTCAATTGCATTGAATGGTATTGTTGCATTGCATATAAGAGAGACACTCTTAGCATAGGAGGGCAGCAAACAATCTACAATTCAATTGGCAAAAAACAGGGCAGCAAGCTCTTACCATGTGTATACACCCATCTTGCAATGTACTCATGTGCTCGAAGTGATCTCTCCTCCCAGGCTGCCTTGTTAATCTTCATTTGCTTGAGTCTTGCTTCTCCGAATAACTTGGGGTCAATTGTACGTGTCCACTTATCTATAGGACCTAACACATGAGGTTGTGAGCTACCAATACAAGTGAGTTCATCATCATCTCGAGCTTGACCTTGAGGAGTAGATGATGCATCAATAACAACTGCATCTCTCACACCCTTCTTGTGCTCATACTTTTTTTGCTTCTTTGATGCCTTTTTTCAAAAGCTTTTAAGCAAGCTTCTTTAGCTTCATGTGGGCACCGCAGGCAGGTCCTCACCGCATTTGAGTTTGCCGCAATGTGTTGCTTCAGCTGGTAAATACCTTCCGTGAATATTTGACTGCAGAAATTGCACTTCACTCTCTGAAGATTGTTAGGATCAACAAGCTGACCGTAAGCCCAACCCATATCATCGGAATTCCTCTTTAGAATCTTTTCTCTCTCTTCTGCTGTTGTTGCTGCAGCAGTAGCACCAACACCATCTCCTTCTCCTGACTCCATACTAGTACAGTAGTACTAGACAAATTCCTCTTTAGTGCCTACCTTTGCAGCTTTGCTATTCCTAAACAAACCACTAAACTGTTGTTGTCTGCTCCCTGCTTAAGCAAAGACCAATGAGGCAATGAATGAAACAAAGAACTGAACTAGAAGTCTAGAACAACAAAGAAACTACTGCTGCAGTGCTGCATGCCTGCTTATGGATGAGAATTGAAGAAAACATTAGAGGAGGATCTATGGATCTAAGGAACAGAGGAGGAGGAGAGGAGTTGAGAAGAAGGAGGAGAGGAGAGGTGAAGATCCTCACCTGAACTAGTAGGAGGGGACGTCCAGGAGGAGGAGGAGGAGCTTCTGGTGGCCAGATCCAGTGGACTGCCAAGGAGGAGGAAGAACGCCAGGAGCTGCCGCTGGATCCAGAGCAGGAGCAGCCGCCACAAAACTCTCTTCGTTCCCCTCTTGTGGATCCTATAAACCCTAGCCGAAACAGGCATGTTTTGGGCCAAGCCCTTTATACCCCTTGTGGCCCTCCAGCCCAACCGTTTTCAGAGCTTTCCCATCGCTTTTCCATCGAGTAAGAGCACTCAGCGCACGCTTAACCAGCGCCTAGCACTAAAGCGACGCTTAATCGCCGTTAAAAACCGCTAAACGCTAAAATCACCGCTAAGGTCAGAAAGCGAAGCGTTTACTCAGCGCTCAGCACTTAAGCGCGATTAAGCGACACTTAAAAACGCTTTCCCGAACATTGACCATTGTGTTGTATAATAAATCACTATTTTAGCAATTCATCAGACTAAATGATTATAAGTTTGGAGTACATCCCACTTAATAATATGTGGGCTTGGCTGGCAACATCTTAACTTATGCTGCATATGTGAGGGAGGAGCGGGCCTCCCGATTACCTTGCAGCATAAGAACCACCTATCCAGCACATACAGTTTACAAAATATCATATGCACTACGTACATCAGGTATTTCATGGACTAAAAAATTAGAAGACATGTGAAATATATTACTATATGAGGACATTTAATTTCTGAAGATTCACGTCCATTTCACCAGTAGGTGCTTGGTCTAGTTTAAAAAACAGAATCAACTGCTTGGTTATGCATGGTATTTCTCAGAAAATAAGTAGAGTATTTAGTTGAAACCTATACGGAGAAACTCACAACCAAGGGTTTCAACAGCATCCGACCCCTTCACCTGGCACTTGCAGCACCTTCCTTCTCCTTCTCACCATCCTACAAGAAAAAAAATTGTGTCCATTTCAGTCCCAATTGTTTTTTTTGACAGAAAGACTGTAAGGGAACCCCTTACAGTATAATTGGTGCAACAAACCCAAATTGCGAGTACCATGCCTTGAACCTGGGTGGGTGGGAAGGCATCAGCCCCTTCCCACCACTAGGCTATGCCTTAGTCTGCATTCAGTCCCAATTGTAGTACAACCAGAGAACCCAAATGACCAATTGATGTCCCCAATGCCTTTTTCAGTTCAACCAGATCCAATTACTATAACAATTACTAAAATATAGGCATATAGATCTAAAGATTTTAACAAAACAACAAACAATTGGTGGCCAAGGTTGTTGTTTTAGCAGCAAACAGAGGCATGCAATTGTAAAGAGGGAAAGTAGTAGAGGCATACCATAGGCAACGCGGTTAAGCAGGAACCAAGATGTCAACCCCTCGCTCCTCAGGTGCATCCCGTTCTTCCATTTTCTCCCAGCAGCACCCTAACTCCTCTCCTTGCATATAGTTCATGGTGCAGGTGCCTGTGTGAGGAAGAAAAACAAAGAGAAAATGCATGCCTCAGGGAAGGAAAGGGAAGAAGGGAAGATCAAAGAGGGGAAGAGAGAAGGGGGCGGATCTGGATGGGGGTCAAAGCAGTGGAGCTTGACATCGGCGTCCATGGCATCTCCTCACGCACGGCCGAGCAGAAGCAACGTGAGGAAGAAATCCTCCTGTCCCATACCGCAAAGCCTATAGCCTTTGCGAGGAGGGAGAGGTGCTGCGCCATCCAGATCCCAAATGAGATGTGATCGCGCCATGGGAGGGGGGCAGCGGGCCGGCGGCGGCGAGGAACCGACCGCGGTCGTTCAGGAGGAAGGCAGATCTCTCTGGTCTGGCGTTGGGGAGAGAGGTGTATAGGGAGACGACCGACCGCGGCCTCCGGGGATGACGAGGCCGCCGTCGACGCCGCGGACGCAACCACCTGAGAGGGCGGCCTGTAGGTGACGCGGTGGGCACCGCTGCGGGACGGGGAGGAGGTGGCGGCGGTGAGAAGCCAAGGGAGGAGGAGTGCGGGTGAGGGAGGAGGAGTGCGGGTGCGGGTTAGGGTTTGGGTAGTTGGGCTGCGGTTCGGTGAGGGGGTGAGGGATCCCGTTGGATCCAGAAGCATCCGACGGTGGTTGATGCATGATCCGCGTGATATGCCTATGGACCAATCAGAGCGCACCAAACAATTTGAAGATTTTTTGACCATACAAATTGGTCATGATTGATTACATACAATTTTTTTATTTCATTTTTCAATGCTAAATGAGTTTTTTTGTGAAAGGCCTATCAAATATTTGTTCAAATGATATCATATTTTGCACAAGTTTACATCTTAGATTGGCAAACAACATTGACAAAGGGAGTTTTTATTTCTTTTGCATGAAAAAACAATTTTCCATTTTTTGAGTGCCCCAAATAAGTTTATTTGTGAAGGAGTTATCATATATTTGTTGCAAAATTATACCAAATCAATTTTCTAAAATGTTAGGCCATATATAATGCACAGTTGACCAAATGGTTAGGTGTCAAAAGTTTCGATGCACCTCTCATAAAAAAGACAAATTTCCGCCGATTCAGCAGAAAGCGGGTAAAATTTGTACTGTAGCTGCCTCATAGTTTGCTCTTTATTTTTTCAAAAATCATTTCTAGGTACATAACTATCTATTTAATCATAGAAACATCAAAAGGTTTCCTAGATTCAAAAAATAGCTAGGAACGGTCATTCCCGCCGTTTTGACCTCATTTTGAAACGGGCATAAAAAATTCAAAAAAAATTAAAAAATTGGAAAACCTTCGCATTGTGTCATCATATGTGACCAAGTTTCCAGGAAAAATAATAAACTTTTAATACGACAATTATTTTAAAAAGGTTTTCTCAGAAACGAGCTATCATGCGTGAAGATTCATGGCTTTCAAGCCAAATGATCAATCTTATGGCCACCTTCATGGCATAGTTTGTTCAAATGATCTCATATTGTGCACAAGGGTGCATCTTGGAATTCCAAACAATGTTGCCTAAGGGAGTTTTCATTTTCTTTGCATGGAAAATTCATTTTCCATTTTTCGAGTGCCCGAAATGAGGTTTTTTAGTGAAGGAACTACAAAATAATTGTTGCAAAATTGTACCAAATCAATTTTCTAAAATACTAGGCCATATATAATTCACAATTGACCAAATGGTTAGGTGTCAAAAGTTTCGATGCACCTCTCATAAAAAGACAAATTTCCGCCGATTTAGTAGAAATCGGGTAAGATTTGTACTGTAGCTACCTCATAGTTTGCTCTTTATTTCTTCCAAAAATCATTTCTAGGTACATAACTATCTATTTAATCAGAGAAACATAAAAAGGTTTCCAAGATTCAACAACTAGCTAGGAACGGTCATTCCCGCCGTTTTGACCGCATTTTGGAACGGGCATAAAAATTTGGAAAACCTTTGCATTGTGTCATCATATGTGACCAAGTTTCCAGGAAAAATAATAAACTTGTAATACGGCAATTATTTTAAAAAAATGTTCTCAGAAACGAGCTATCATGCGTGAAGATTCATGGCTTTCAAGCCAAATGATCAATATTATGGTCAAATTCATGGCATAGTTTGTTCAAATGATCTCATATTGTGCACAAGGGTGCATCTTGGAATTCCAAACAATGTTGCCTAAGGGAGTTTTCATTTTCTTTTCACGGAAAATTCATTTTCCATTTTTCGAGTGCCCGAAATGAGATTTTTTTGTGAAGGAACTACCAAATAATTGTTGCAAAAATGGACCAAATCAATTTTATAAAATACTAGCCCATGTTTAATTCACAATTTACACAATGGTTGGGTGTCAAAAGCCTTGATCCACCTCTGGTGAAAAAGACAAATTTCCGCCGATTCAGTTGAAAGCGGGTAAAATTTGTACTGTAGCTGCATCATAGTTTGCTCTTTATTTTTTCCAAAAATCATTTATAGGTTCATAACCAGCTATTTAATCATAGAAACATCAAAAGGTTTCCAAGATTCAACAACTAGCTAGGAACGGTCATTCCCTCCGTTTTGACCGCATTTTGAAACGGGCATATTTTAATAAAAAATTAAAAAATGGAAAGCCTTCGCATTGTGTCATCATATGTGACCAAGTTTCCAGTAAAAATAATAAACTTGTAATACTGCAATTATTTTAAAAAAAGTGTTCTCAGAAACAAGCTATCATGCGTGAAGATTCATGGCTTTCAAGTCAAATGATCAATCCTATGGCCACATTCATGGCATGGTTTGTTCAAATGATCTCATATTGTGCACAAGGGTGCATCTTGGAATTCCAAATAATGTTGCCTAAGGGATTTTTCATTTTCTTTGAAGAGTGGTCAATAAGCAGGACAAATCCCAAGGCAACAAGAGCAATATAAAATATGGTTGCAGTGCAAAACACTAAACTGGACCAGAATGAAGATGAGGATGATTTGCTCAAATTTTTCAAAGAACACCAATGGGTTTTTGCATATAGTTGAATTATACACTACTACTAATATCCCCAATTTTGGTGGGATTTTAAAGAAATATTTAAATAGGTTGTAGTGCAAATTACAAACTGGACCAGATTTGAAAAATTGAGGTAGGGCTCAAAATCTCCAAATGACTAAAAGAGATTTTTGCATAAAAGTGATGTGGGAACATCACATGACATCTCCAAATTTTGGTGGAAATTTTAAAGAAGTATTTGAAAGGTTTGTAGTGCAAATGGAACTCTAAAACTTATGAAAAATAATTTTTAAAGAAATAAAGCTCAGGAAAAATATTTGTAGAAATAATTCCACTGACAAAAAGAAATGGTCTTGGGAAGATATACAAGTCCATCAATATTTTTGAAAGGTTCCCACCTAGAAGGAAAAACTCAAAAATTCAGAGGGACAGAGTGATCTGCAATTAAGAGATAAAACCAGAAAATAAAAATTTAATTTCCTAGCCAAATTTTAATTGATAAATCAAGGTCAAAATTTTGGGATGTTACAGTGTCTTAGGACAGACGATGTAGAGGACGAAAACGGAGCTCGAGGACACGTCCATGGGGCTAGGGCTGGCAAGTGGCCGCGGTGGCAGCGAACAGCGGCGACGGTGGCGCTTGGCTACGGGAGAGAGAGCGAGATAGAGAAGGGGATGAGAGAGAGGGACAGAGCGGGCGGTCCAGGGGTGTCGTGGCTTCATCCAGAGGCATATGGGCGAGTAGGCAGAGAGGAGGTGGCCAGTGTGTGTTCGCGCGCGTCGGGCATGCGCCCTTCGTCCTCCTGGCAAGAGGAGGAAAATGATAGGGGAGGTGGAGGTGGGCTGGGCCGGCGTCAGCAGTAGGCCGCACAGGTAAGGAGGCCCACATGAACTTTGTCTTTTCTATTTATTTACGTTTTCTACTTCTTTTATTGTTTTTGATTTAGTAAAAATACTAAACCACTTTATAAAATCCTGAAATAAATTGTGGGCACATATTGGAATATACCCAACCCTCAACTATTTTCAGAATTATTTGGGCATTAAAAATGTTTATAGCATTTAAATGCCCAAACTCAAATATTATATGATTTAATTCAAAAATCCAGGATGACCTAGAAAAATGTAAACCATTTTTGGCAGAGGTTTTCACCCATGTAAAAAATGATGAACTTTTCATAAGGGAATTTTGGGTTCATTGAAAATATTTTTATTTTGATCCTAGTTGAATTCCATTTCATGCTAGGGTTTGAACATACCCATTTCAAGTTTAACAAAAATTTAAACATGATGAATGGATGCTTATGCAAAGACAGGCAAGGTTAAGCTAGGGCTGTGACAACTCACCCCCACTAAACAAGAATCTCTTCCCGAGATTCAAGATGTGAGGTAAGGAGACAGAGGGGCCTTCTCGAAGATGTTGAATCATTGCATCATGTTGATCTTGGCATCTTTGCTTTCGAGATCTTCATCAAAACACGACGATAAAAGGAACAGGGGAAACTCTACGAGAATCGACCTTCACAAAGATCAAGCAACTCACGACCAGCTCATAGAATGATACATGATAACATCTCTCGATATGGGACACAAAACACACATCGAGAGGGATGGAAATAATTAGAAGATGAGGGTTCAATTTGGAAAGCAACAATTCCACACTTAAGTAAGATGGTGCATGGGTTCAAGATAGCGATGAAATAATTGCCATGATTCCATAACGGGGCACCTTAGGGAAGTTGACTCATAGAATTATTCCCTTAAGTGGAAAAAAGAATTACTTTTGATCCATAGATCATTGAAACTCTCCATAACAGCCTTAGGCAATTCACAATTGATCGTTTGAAGGAATTCCAAAGAATGGCATACTCAGTTTGGAAAGGAAACTAGAGTATAAGACAACTTGTCAAACTGAAGGCACATTCCAATTGATACCGAGGATATAACCTAGTGTCTGGGCGTGCTCTCAAGAACTTGAGCATTTACAAATTCATCAGGGTCTTACAAACATCCGTGCCGAGGATCCTGGCAACACATCATACTACAATGATGAATAGTGTGGAGGATGCAGATGCAAAGGAAGACAACACTTTCTCAGATTTCACCTTAGTGAGGCCAAGGAAAAAAATCTGGAAGATCGACCGAGAGACATTCAACACTCCGCTTCTAATGTTCCGCGTGATGTACTAGATACCTGATGTCGCTTGAACTACGTCGGTATTTCCCCAAAGAGGAAGGGATGATGCAGCACAGCTACGGTAGGTACTTCCCTCAGTTATGAAACCAAAGTATCAATCCAGTAGGAGAACCACGCAACACTAAGTGAACGGTACATGCACACAAAAAACAAATACTTGCAACCCGGCGCGTAAGAGGGGTTGTCTATCCCTCTCGGGTAAAAGATTCGTAAATAGATAGATTGGTGGATGCAAATAGAATAACAACAAATAAAATTCAGAGAGATATTTAATATTGGGTTAATTTGATAAATGCCACTCCAAATCTGGCGATTCCGAGAAATGCCACTGCAATTTCCAAACTTGGAAAAAAATGCCATTTCCAGTGGCATTTTTTGAAGTCTGGAGTGGCGTTTTTCAAAGTTTGCAAAAGTTGCAGTGGCATTTTTCAAAGTTTGGAAATTGCAGTGGCATTTTTGTGAATCACCATAATTGGAGTGGCATTTATCTAATTAACCCTTTAATATTCCCTTCTTTCATATCAATCACAGCACCTATAGTGCGCAAAAATGGTCTACCAAGTATAATAGGACAAGACGGATTGCAATCAATATCAAGAACAATAAAATCTATGGGCACATAATTCCTATTTGCAAGAATAATAACATCATTAATTCTTCCCATAGGCTTTTTAATAGTGGAATCGGCCAAGTACAAATTAAGAGAACATTTTTCAATATCGGTAAGAGCAAGCACATCACATAAAGATTTCGGAATTGTGGAAACACTAGAACCCAAATCACATAAAGCAAAACACTCATAATTTTTAATCTTGACTTTGATAGTACGTTCCGATTCATCACAATACTGCATGATGCTGCTAACGTGACACTACGATAAGAGACCCGTCCACAAAACTGTGTGCGATGCAATAATCGCAAACGGTGGTGTAAAAAACCGTCAAAAAATGTGCGTAGCGTTTGCGATGATGGATGCATCAAACATGGTTCAGATTTTAGTTGCGTGTGCGATGCAGGGCATACGTTCAGTTCAATTAATTGTTCACGATGAGGAGGAACAAAAGAAACGGGCAGCCAGATGAAGGTGTGTGCGATATAGAGCATACGGTTCACTCAGATGAACTGTTTGTGATTAGGCAACACAAAAGAAATGGTCAGCCAGATCAAGGTGTATGCGATATACGGCATGCGGTTCACTCGGATGAACTGTTTGCGTTGAGACAAGAGAACAGAAACGGTTGAATATAACAAGATGTGTGTGATACGCGGCAAACAGGTCTGTAATCAGAAATGTGTGCGAAGACCGATAATAACACAAACGGTTGCTGCTAATAAGATGTGTGTGTTGTGCTATGGGATTGTATACAGAACAACAATACACACACACACACACACACACACACACACACACTTATAAGGACACGGTTGCATAACCAAATTAAACATCCACTTACATAGGTGGCTACTACAACCATGGCATTTGCACACACCAAAGTAAACTATTACTTGCATAATTACATAGGTGGCTACTACACACATGACATTTCCACACACCAAAGTAAACTATATATTACACGCATGATTAACTAGGATAAACGATCGTCTGATCATCATCTACTTCTTGTGACTCTTGCTCTGGTTGTGGCTCGATCCGGCCTCCTCGATCTCCGTAACAAGGCACTTCCTCATGTCAATGATCCGCCTGTGCATCTCGTAGAATGTGTACATGCTATTGGCCGTGAACCTAAGGTGTGGTTCATCCAGTTGCCACATCCAGGCCCCGTGCCAGGATACGGGACGTATTCTGTTGGCATCCTGCTTCATCTCTTTGTAGTATGGGTAGATGATGTCCGAGGCGAGTTAAACCAGGGAGTCCTTCTTCATGCTACCCCAGACCCTGCAGTGCTCCCGGATTTCGACAAGGTTCTTACAGGCCAAGCCCATAACCCTGAGCGCTTTTACATCATCGGTGGTTTCCACCGTGGCGAACTTGTAGCCGGTGCTGTTGACAAACCTGGTGAAACGATCGCAAGGCTCTATGGCCATGCAGTAGTGGTAGATGAGGACATGATGGATAACGCACAACTGGGCGATGGCAACCTTCTGATCTATGTTGGGATGGCCGGTGGTGTACCGGAGGTCGATGCCGACCACCTTGTACTTGTCTCGAGCAAGCAACTGCTCAACGGTATTGATGTAGTCGTCCACCACGGCCGGGTCGATGGTGTACACCACCAAGAGATCTGTCTCCCTCGCGTGGGTCTCCAATTTATGCTCACCGAACTCCATTGGAGCGTTGCTAGACATGCCCTCTCTATGTGTCTTCGTGGGTGTGCTTGTTGTGTTGTGGGGAGCAATCGAAAGGTTGAAGAGACTAAGGTTATAATGGCCATGGGAATTAAAGGGGAAGCCGAACGGCCTGGAATATCGGCAGGCTCTATTGGCAGTTCTAATTTGTAGCGCGTAACTCCATCGTGTTGCACGTTACTGCATCGCGTGGCAACGCGCGGCGCAACCGCATGCATATGGGGCCCCCAACGTGACCATGCGCACGCCCAACCGCTGGTAGAGCGCGCGCGGAGGGACGCGAGAAGAGCGCTCCACGGTCGCCTCAACAGTGGGCAACCATATATATGCATATAGCAGTTGAACACGCAAGGAAAAGCAGCCCATAAGCCGAGCGCGCCGACAGACGCGAGCAGAGCGTGCCGACAAACACGAGCAAAGCGTGCCGTGGCGCCTAACGGCGAGCAGAGCTTGCCGAGGGACGCGAGCAGAGGCCGGCACAATGATACGTGGCAAATTAGACGAACTGTGCGAGTGAAGTCGGAGACATCAAGCACGAACCAGATTAGAGTTGTGTGTGCGATACGTGGCATACAGTTGATCCATCCAAGCTATTTGTGATGGAATAAGCCATGTGTGTTGCGGGCAAACGCTTGTTGGTATATAACCTTAAATTTAACCAAAAAAGTATTAATGCATGTTACAACAATTGTATAACTAGAAACAATGTTCAAATACGAATCTAACGATATAATCTTTGGCGACATGCATTCGTATTTTATTAGTTAAATCCTACTTATAAACCAGGACGAGGGTATAGTAGGTAATTAAATCACAAATGTTTTTTTTTGTATTAACCGTATGTGTACGTGTCCTTTCGTCCTCCTCCCGCACGTCTTGCCACCCCGCTGCCGCAGACGGCTTACAGCCGAAGCTTGCGCAACGCGCGGGGGAGTTCTTTTGGCCAAACGGTGGCTCTAAGTGGCGCCAATAAATCGTCGATGAGCCCTTTCACGCTCAACCACGCAGGTTCCCATGCAAGCTTCCCGCCCAACTTGGTGAAATCCCCCAAAATCTGAATGCTTACCGGCCTGCTATATAAACCCTCACGGCCGGCGAGTCTTGCGTCTCATTTTCCCCTCCCTCCCTATAGCTTATCTCAAATCTGCTTCTCCCACAATCGCCAATGGCATCGGTCCATCATCGTCGCTCAGCCACTCTGCCGTCATTAGAGGACGGCTCCAGCTGGGAGGCTACACCGCGGCGGCGGCGCAGTCCCCGGCGTAGTGTAGTGCGCGTGGCGTCCCTGTTGGGTGTGCGTGGAACACCCACCACACGCTCCGCCGCCGGTGCCCGTAGGTAGCTGTTGCTAGCCGTCGTTGCCGCCACAACACCGAGAAAAGCCAGTGCCATCGCCCGCTCCGCCACGGCGGCCCGAAGGCGGGAGGTGGCCGTCATGGCCGCCACCCCACTGCCAGCCATCACCCACTGCCACAGCGGCCCGAAGGCGGGAGGTGGCTGTCGTGGTGCCACCCTACTGCCAGCTACCATCACCGCTCTGCCACCGCGGCCCAAAGGCGGGAGGTGGCCGTCGTGGTCGCCGTGGCTGCCAGCCCACGGTCGACTACCGAGATCATCACCTCCTCCGCCACTGCCGCCCGAAGGAGGGAGGAGGAGGTGGAGGCCCGCACGTGCGTCAGCGACCTTGCGCCCTACATCGAGTTCCTTTTGGAGGAGGAGGAGCGCCTCGTCGAGCATGCAAAGAGCCTTACCGCAGCCGTGGCCGCAGTACACACCAACATAGAGGCGAGGAATCAGGAGATCTACAAGCAGTGCAACCGCTTCGGGAGGGGTCGTCTGGAGCGGCAGTGGGCGTTCGAGCTGGCGAGCGTCGCTGAACGTGCAGCAGCGGCAGGCACCGTATTGCAGTTGTCCAGCTTGTCGGTAGGCTCCTTCTCCTCCTCTGCCTCTTACTGAGCGCGCTCGGCAGAGGAGAGGCTGCCGGAAGTAGCACAAAGCCCCTCCGCAGTAGTAGTATTTAGGGGCTATTTTGTTCAGTCCATCTGACTATAGATGTGGTGGAACTGTACAACGTACTTAAAATTAGCTAGTATATATAGTTGAACTAGCTATTTCAGTACGTGGTTGGCAACAATTGGGGAAAAGTTTGGTCGGTTCAGCTATCAAGTTGAACTGTTTGTATAAATTAAGAACGACTTCTTAATCTATGAATGAAATCTATGTTTAGTTACTGAATTTTAGTTGCAAAAATTAGATAGTGCTAGTGATTTTTAGCTGCATATTTTGACAAATCGCAGTGTTACAAGGACTGACAAATGGCAATGTTAGTAGATCAACAAATGTCAATCTTTCCAGTTTGACAAATGGCAACATACCCAATATGACAGATGCAAATCTTAGCAAATTGTTTGTACATGGTTGCACACGGGTCATCCAAAACAACCATTTGCGTTGACGGGATGTACAAATCCCGCGCTGCTAATTTTCCCTCGACTTAAGGGGGAAGACCATAGCTCTCACTTTGCATACGGGTGTTCTATCTTAAACATTTGCGATCAAGAGCTACAGAAATCCTGCTCGACACATTTTCTCTTGGCTTCCTGGGGAAGCTGTCGGTTTGCATACGGGTATTCTACCTAAAACGTTTGCGATCTAGAGCTGCACGAATCCTGCTTGGCACATTTTCCCTTGGCTTCCTGGGGAAGTTCTCGGTTTGCATACGGGTGTTCTACTCAAATGTTTGCGATGAGTGTTTTATATTTGAAAACCGTATCAAACTGCGGCTTGGGCGCCATTAATGAAGAGGATGCGAGCAAGGCGGGCGGCCATGGAAGTCAAAGGGCTCGCTTCCCGATGAGCCTGCGCGACGTACAGCTCGCACGCTTCCTGGTGAACCTCCGCATTGGAGTACAGCTCGCACGCCTCCCGTTTAGTCAAGCACTGATAACCCACAAGTATAGGGGATCAATTGTAGCCTCTTTCGATAAGTAAGAGTGTCGAACCCAATGAGGAGCTAAAGGTAGAACAAATATTCCCTCAAGTTCTATCGACCACCGATACAACTCTACGCACTCTTAACGTTTGCTTTACCTAGAACAAGTATGAAACTAGAAGTACTTTGTAGGTGTTGTGGGATAGGTTTGCAAGAATATAAAGAGCACGTAAATAAAAACTAGGGGCTGTTTAGATAAAGAAGCAATAGAGTTAGTATAGCGAGCGTGGAAAAGTGGTGGTAGGTGTTGCAAAATTGTCCCTAAGCAATTGACTACGTTACTAGACCGATAGCAAGTTTTATGTGAGAGAGGCCACTGCTAGCATGTCATCCCTAACTTGGAATTCTATGCACATATGATTGGAACTATTAGCAAGCATCCGCAGCTACTAACGTTTATTAAGGTAAAACCCAACCATAGCATTAAGATATATTGGTCCCCCTTCAATCCTGTATGCATCAATTTCTATGCTAGGTTGAAGCTTCTGTCACTCTTGCCCCCCAATACATAGTCCTATCAACATACAACTAACCCTATGGTGTGATCCATGCGCGCGCTCATATGATGGGCACCAAAGGACAGCAACATAAACACAAGCAAATTAAACCAATCATAGCAATTCACCAACTACTGATAGGACAACAAAAATCTACTCAGACATCATAGGATGGCAACACATCATCTGATAATAATATGAAGCATAAAGCACCATGTTCAAGTAGAGGGTATAGCGGGTTGCGGGAGAGTGGACCGCTGTAGATAGATGGGGAAGGTGATTAAGATGTTGGTGAAGGTGACGGTGGTGTTGGTGAATATTGCGGTGACGATGATGGCCCCGGCGGCGTTCCGGTGCCACCGAAAGCGAGGGGGAGAGAGCCCCCTCCTTCTCCTTCTTCCTAGGCCTTGTCCCTAGGTGGGAGAAGGGTTCTCCCTATGGTCCTTGGTCTCCATGGCGTGGGAGGGGCAAGAGCCCCTCCGAGATTGGATCTCTCTCTCTCTCTCTCTCTCTCTCTCTCTCTCTCTCTGTTTCTGCGTTCTAGATTCTGGCTTTGTACCGTTTCTTATATTCCCGGAGATCCGTAACTCCGATTGGATTGAAATTTGAACATGATTTCTATCCGGATATTAGCTTTCTTGTGGCGAAATAAGGGCTCCAACCACCTTACGGGGTGTCCACGAGGGTCAGGGGCGCGCCCCCTGCCTCTTGGCCCCCTCGGGCATCGTCTCGCGTTGATTCCACTTCCCAAAATTCATAAATATTCCAAAAACAATCTCCATCAGTTTTTATCCCGTTTGGGCTCCGTGATATGGATTTTCTGCAAAACAAAAACATGCAACAAACAGGAACTGGCACTGGGCACTGCATCAATATGTTAGTCCCAAAAATAGTATAAGAAGTTGCCAAAAGTATATGAAAGTTGTAGAATATTGGCATGGAACAATCAAACATTATAGATACGACGGAGACGTATCAGCATCCCCAAGCTTAATTCTTGCTCGTCCTCGAGTAGGTAAAATATAAAAAAGATATTTTTTGATGTGGAATGCTACCTAGCATAAACTTGATCATGTAATATAATCATAGCATGAATATTAAGACACGAGTGATTCAAAGCAATAGTCTATCATTTGACATTAAGACAATAATACTTCAAGCATACTAATAAAGCAATCATTTCTTTTCAAAACAACATGGCCAAAGAAAGTTATCCCTACAAAATCATATAGTCTGGCTATGCTCCATCTTCACCACACAAAATATTCAAATCATGCACAACCCCGGTTTTAGCCAAGCAATTGTTTCATACTTTAGTATTCTCAAACTTTTTCATCTTTCACTCAATACATGAGCGTGAGCCATGGATATAGCAATATAGGTGGAGTAGAATATGATGGTGGAGGTTGTGTGGAGAAGACAGAAAGGAGAAAGTCTCACATCGACGTGGCTAATCAACGGGCTATGGAGATGCCCATCAATTGATGTCAATGTGAGGAGTAGGGATTGCCATGCAACGGATGCACTAAGAGCTATAAGTGTATGAAAGCTCAAACTGGAAACTAAGTGGGTGTGCATCCAACTTGCTTGCTCATGAAGACCTCAGGCATTTGAGGAAGCCCATCATCGGAATATACAAGCCAAGTTCTATAATGAAAATTCCTACTAGTATATGAAAGTGACAAAATAAGAGACTCTCTATCATAAAGATCATGGTGCTACTTTGAAGCACAAGTGTGGAAAAAGGATAGTAACATTGTCCCTTTTATTCTTTTTTCCTTTTTTTTTCTTTTCTTTTTATTTTTTTTGGCGGGCTTCTTTGGCCCCCTTTTTTTATTTAGACTTCTTTGGCCTCTTTTTTTTCAGGACAATGCTCTAATAATGATGATCATCACACTTCTATTTACTCACAACTCAATATTACAACTTGATACTAGAACAAAGATATGACTCTATATGAATGCCTCCGGTGGTGTACCGGGATGTGCAATGATCTAGCGTAGAAATGACATCAAAAAACGGACAAGCCATGAAAACATCATGCTAGCTATCTTACGATCATGCAAACAAATATGACAATGAATGCTCAAGTCATGTATATGATGATGATGGAAGTTGCATGGCAATATATCTCAAAATGGCTATGGAAATGCCATACTAGGTAGGTGTGGTGGATGTTTTGAAGAAGATATAAGGAGGCTTATGTGTGATAGAGCGTATCATATCACGGGGTTTGGATGCACCGGCGAAGTTTGCACCAACTCTCGAGGTGAGAAAAGGCAATGCACGGTACCGAAGAGGCTAGCAATGATGGAAGGGTGAGAGTGTGTATAATCCATGGACTCAACATTACTCATAAAGAACTCACATACTTATTGCAAAAATTTATTAGCCATCGAAACAAAGTACTACACGCATACTCCTAGGGGGAGGTTGGTAGGAGTTAACCATCGCGCGCCCCTCACCTCCACACAAAGGATGGCAATCAAAAAATATCTCATGCTCCAACTTCGTTACATAACGGTTCACCATAAGTGCATGCTATGGGAATCACAAACCTCAACACAAGTATTTCTACTAATCCACAATTACTCACTAGCATGACTCTAATATCACCACCTTTATATCGCAAAACTATTGCTAGGAATCAAACATATCGTATTCAGTGAGCTACAAGTTTTATGTAGGATTTTATGACTAACCATGTGAATGACCAATTCCTATCATCTCTTTAAATAGATATAAGTGAAGCAAGAGAGTTTAATTCTTTGTACAAAAGATATACCCATTCTCTAACAAATATAAGTGAATCAAAAGAGCATTCTACAAATGGCGGTTTTCTATGTGAAGAGAAACAGGCAATCCAGACTTCAAATGATATAAGTGAAGCACATGAAGCATTCTATAAAGCCATACTCAAAACATTTAAGTGAAGTACAATGAGCATTCTATAAATCAACCATGGACTATCTCATACCAGCATGGTGCATAAAATAAAAGTGAAAACTAAATGCAAAAGACGCTCCAAGATTTGCACATATCGCATGAACGAAACGAATCCGAAAACATACCGATATTTGTTGAAGAAAGATGGGATGCCTTCCAGGGCATCCCCAAGCTTAGATACTTGAGTCTCCTTGAATATTTACTTGGGGTGCCTTGGACATCCCCAAGCTTGAGCTCTTGCCTCTCCTCCTTATCCTCATATCGAGACATCCTAGATCTTCGAACACTTCATCCACACAAAACTCAACAGAAAGCTCGGTAAGATCCGTTAGTATAATAAAGCAAATCACTACTATAAGTAATGTTGCAAACCAATTCATATTTTGTTTTTGCATTGTAGCTACTGTAATATAACTTTTCCATGGCTTAATACACTGATAGAAATCGATAGTTTCATCAAAATAAGCAAACTATGCATCAAAAACAGAATTTGTCTTAAACAGGACAGTCTGTAGTAATCAGAACATTCACCATACCTCTGGTACTCCAAAAATTCTGACAAACTTAGGAAAAACAATTTGTATATAAAGACATTGCAAAAAGTTTTAGATGTGTTTGACGTTCCAGTAAAAAATGTAAAATCGCGCACTACAGCCAAAGTTTCTGTCTTGCACCGCACAAACCAACAAGCAATGTAAACATCCTAAAGGAAAATCTTGGCACGTTATTTTTATGATACAATGGATTTGTACAAGGTGATAATTATTTTTGTTGAAAAGTTTATGTAGTTAAGATTCACAAAGTTTCCATGAGCATGAACAAAGTTCAAGGAGCTCTCCCACTTCAACAATGCTTGTCGCTCTCAATTTCACTTTCCTTTTTGAAAAGTTTTGGGTTCCCCTCTTTATTTTTGTTTTTAAAAATTATAGAAGCACTCAACAGAAATAAATGACTCTCTAAAACTTCCGGGTTGTCTCCCTGGCAGCGCTTTCTTTAAAGCCATTAAGCTAGGCATATAGTGCTCAAGTAATGGATCCACCCAGATCCCAAGGTATATCAAAGCCAGTTTTAATTAGCAATGATTTAGCATTTAGTAGTGAGAATAAAGCAACATTTATCAAGCAATGACGAAGTCTAACTCTCTTCCTATGCATCGGCATGTCATACAAGAACAATTCATGCACACTTAGTAAAGGCCAATGCATAGAAAAAAAGTTTCTTGCAATTTTATCGTATTGGAAACATGGAGAGGCGGAGATGTAGTTCCTCTCTCACAATAATTGCAAGTAGGAGCAGCAAGCACATGCATATTAGATCTATCAAAATCATCATGTGTATTAGTAAAATGCAACCCATCAATATAATCCTTAATAAGCACAAGCTTCTCCGATATAGTGTAGTCGGGAGAATTCAAAAAGATAATAGGACTATCATGCATGGGTGCAATAGCAACAATTTCATGTTTAACATAAGGAACTATAGCAAGTTCATCTCCATAAGCATAATTCATATTGGCCTCTTGGCCACAAGCATAGCAAGCATCATCAAAAAGGGATATTTCAAAAGAATCAACGGGATCATAGCAATTATCATAGCAATCATCCTTCAGTAAGCATGAAGGGAAATTAAACAATGTATGAGTTGAAGAGTTACTCTCATTAGAAGGTGGGCACGGTTGATCAATCCGCTCTTCCTCCTTGTGTTCTTCGCTCTCCTCTTCATCTTTTTCATCTAATTTGCTCACAGTTTCAGTAATTTCTTCTTCCATAGTTTCCTGCAAAATATTAGTCTCTTCTTGGACAGCAGAGACTCTCTCAATAAATGCATCAGTATCGGAATTGTATTCATAATTCTCATAACAATATTTAAGTATAGCAAAAATTTCAGATCTGTAAACAGCATCATAAAGATTTTCACACTCTTTAAACAAAGATTCAATTTCATAAGCACCCATAAAAGCAATGAATTCTTCTATTTGTTCCACATCATAGTAATCATAAATACCATTAGCATAAGAAGACAATGTTTTATTATCATTAAATTTGCATGAAAAGGGAAGGTGTGGAGCCTTCATCCAAGAGCAACAAGTATAATCATATCTCAAGCATAGTTGCCTAGCGTACCAATGCAACATATAAATTTGATCCCATAATAGTCTCCCTTTTAGAGTCAAGCGATAATTCCTGAAGTATTCACGTCGATCCAATGTGTCTTCCATTATATAGTTAAATGGGGTTTTCTCACGATTATCAAAGTAGTACATAATATTTTTCACATAATGAGCATCGAGCGTTTTAGGAGGTTCCCCATCTCCATGAGCAGCAAGTACACCTAATTTTTTTGGTATTTAGTGTTCCATATCCATAGCAAAAGATAGAGAACAACTTAGAACAGCAAATAAAATCTACTTAGTGATTAAGCAAACAAGCACACACGAGAATATTCACCCCACGCTATAACTCCCCGGCAACGGTGCCAGAAAAAGGTCTTGATACCCCACAAGTATAGGGGATCAATTGTAGCCTCTTTCGATAAGTAAGAGTGTCGAACCCAATGAGGAGCTAAAGGTAGAACAAATATTCCCTCAAGTTCTATCGACCACCGATACAACTCTACGCACGCTTAACGTTCGCTTTACCTAGAACAAGTATGAACCTAGAAGTACTTTGTAGGTGTTGTGGGATAGGTTTGCAAGAATATAAAGAGCACGTAAATAAAAACTACAGGTTGTTAAGATAAATAAGCAATAAAGTTAGTATAGCCAGTGTGGAAAAGTGGTGGTAGGAGTTGCGAAATTGTCCCTAAGCAATTGACTATGTTACTAGACCGATAGCAAGTCTTATGTGGGAGAGGCCACTGCTAGCATGTCGTCCCTGACTTGGAATTCTATGCACTTATGATTGGAACTATTAGCAAGCATCCGCAACTACTAACGTTCATTAAGGTAAGACCCGACCATAGCATTAAGATATATTGGTCCCCCTTCAATCCCGTATGCATCAATTTCTATGCTAGGTTGAAGCTTCTGTCACTCTTGCCCTCCAATACATAGTCCTATCAACATACAACTAACCCTATGGTGTGATCCACGCGCACGCTCATATGATGGGCACCAAAGGACAGCAACATAACCACAAGAAAATTAAACCAATCATAGCAATTCACCAATTACCGATAGGACAATGAAAATCTACTCAGACATCATAGGATGGCAACGCATCATCGGACAATAATATGAAGCATAAAGCACCATGTTCAAGTAGAGGTACAGCGAGTTGCGGGAGAGTGGACCGCTGTAGATAGATGGGGGAAGGTGATGAAGATGTTGGTGAAGATTGCGGTGATGATGATGGCCCTGGCGGCATTTCGACGCCACCGGAAGCGAGGGGGAGAGAGCCCCCCTCCTTCTCCTTCTTCCTTGGCCTTCTCCCTAGGTGGGAGAAGGGTTCTCTCTCTCGTCCTTGGTCTCCATGGCATGGGAGGCGCGAGAGCCCCTCCGAGATTGGATCTGTCTCTCTGTCTCTCTCTGTTTCTGCGTTCTAGATTCTGGCCTTTCACCGTTTCTTATATTCCCGGAGATCCGTAACTCCGATTGCATTGAAATTGAACATGATTTCTATCCGGATATTAGCTTTCTTGTGGCGAAAGAAGGGCTCCAACCGCCTTACGGGGTGTCCATGAGGGTCAGGGGCGCGCCCCCTGCCTCTTGGCCCCCTCGGGCATTGTCTCGCGTTGATTCCACTTCCCAAAATTCATAAATATTCCAAAAAAATCTCCATCAATTTTTATTCCGTTTGGACTTCGTTTGATATGGATTTTCTGCGAAACAAAAAACATGCAACAAATAGGAACTGGCACAGGGCACTGGATCAATATGTTAGTCCCAAAAATAGTATAAAAAGTTGCCAAAAGTAGATGAAAGTTGTAGAATATTGGCATGGAACAATCAAAAATTATAGATACGACGGAGACGTATCAAGCACTTAAGCACCTGTCTGCATGGCACCTCCTAGCCATTAAAAGAGTGAGGTGTGGTGTCACGTGAATGGTTAACAGAATGCACGCAATTTAAATTATACAAAACGTTTGAGATGTTACAGTGGCAGTTATTTGTTTCAAAATGCCTTCGTTGGCTGTTATTCGAGTGCGCCTTCTCTCAAAATGGACACGAAACATACCGCAGCATGTCGGGTGCCATTCCATGATCGCATGCCAAGTTTCATGAATTTCAGGTGAGTTTTGGATTTACTAGAATTTAAAAACAAAGTATCTCAACATTTTGCCGGCAATCAACAGTACCCTGGTGTTTGAAATTCATTCTAATTTCTTGCATGGGACCTAAGCATGTACCCAAGGACACATATTTGATTTTTCAACCAATTTATATGCACTGGAGCATGTGCATGTAGTTCAAATTTGAATTATGCACATAAAATGCCTAGAAAACCCAGTTAATGTATAAAAATGTCCAAACGAAATAGGTTGTCTAGATATGAAACTATGTGAACAACCTATATGATGCAATGACAACTAGCACACAAGCAAGTAATAGATACAACACAAGTAAGATTGCAAAAGTAAAGGCACAAAATAACCAAGAGTGGAGCCGTTGGAGACGAGGATGTGTTACCGAAGTTCCTTCCGTTTAAAGGGAAGTACGTCTCCGTTAGAGCGGTGTGGAGGCACAATGCTCTCCAAGAAGCCACTAGGGCCACCGTAATCTCCTCATGCCCTCACACAATGCGAGATGTCGTGATTTCACTATTGGTGCCCCTGAAGGCGGTGACCGAACCTTTACAAACAAGGTTGGGGCAATCTCCACAACACTTGGAGGCTCCCAACAATACCACGAAGCTTCACCACAATGGAGTATGGCTTCGAGGTGACCTCAACCGTCTAGGGTGCTCAAACACCCAAGAGTAACCAGATCCGCTAGGGATAAGTGGGGGGAATCGAATATCTCTTGGTGGAAGTGTAGATCGGGCCCTTGTCACCCAATCCCGAGCAAATCAACAAGTTTGATTGGCTAGGGAGAGAGATCGGGCGAAAATGGAGCTTAGAGGTGGAAGAGGTGGTCAACTAGAGGTAGGAGACGCCCCTTTTATAGTCATGGAAGAGATCCAACCGTTATCCACATGTTTAGGCTGCGACATGCGGTACTACCGCTCCAGGAGCGCGGTACCACCGCAAGGCCACGCGGTACTTCCACGGCAGCAGCAGAGGCCGGGACTAGCCTGACTGAGTGAAGTACTACCGCTCCCCCTTGCGGTACTACCGCAAGGCAGGAATGTCAAAGCCTACGAAGAGCGCGGATGAAATAAAATACATCAGTGCCTACTTCCGCTGAAAATGAACCAGTGCAAAAACTCCGACGCGGTACTACCGCGCACGAGGCGCGGTACTACTGTTGAGGCGCGGATGTAAAAAATTACATCCTCTCCTACTACCGCGATGCAGCGGTACTAGGTATGAGGGCCACAGTACTACGACTCCAGGGGAGCGGTACTACCGTGGCCACCCGCGGTACTACCGCGCATGACGTGCGGTACTACCGTGTGGGCGCGGATGTAAAAAAAATTACATCCGCCCCAACTACCGTTCCGGAGCAGCACTAGGCCTGGGAGCTACGGTACTAAGGCTCCAGAGGAGCGGTACTACCGCAGGTGCTTGCGGTACTACCGCTCCATAGAGCAGTACTACCGCAAGTACAACAGTAGCCGTCAGATTAAGCACAACTAGGATAACAGAGTGACGGTCCAAAGTGCAAAGGAAAGGAAGGACATGTGTACGTGTTGATTCCACCCGAACCTTTCTGACGCGGACCCCCTCTTAATAGTACGGCTCTCCTACGACTCAAATCCACCAAAGAGAAACGTAGAACAACGCCGTCTTCAATAGTCTTCGAGGGGCACCAAATCGTCTCGTGCCTAGTGATGAAGCGTCCGAGAAACTCAAGGCACACGATTAGTCCATAAAAAGCATTGTCATCAATCACCAAAACACCTAAGGGATAAATATGCCCTTACAATCTCCCCCTTTTTGGTGGATTGATGAAAATACGGGATTTGCACATAGATGAGATAATATAGGGCAAAGGCAAACCCCACCTCTCTAGAATATAGACGGGCTCCCCCTAGATGTGTGCAATCTAGATAGATGCTTTGGACTGCATAGCACACAAGCTAGGATCAACACTCGCCCTATATTTTAGAGACTGGCATGAAGACTAACATCTAAGCATAGCATAAAGGTAGCACAATATATCACGAGCTTGCTAAGATAGATAGAGTGCATATGTCTTACACCATGAAGTAAAGCAACCCAAAGCAACTGAAACGAGGTTCAAACGAGAAAGCAGCAAACACACCGAACACGAACGATGACACACGACTCGCAAATCCCTACACTCACTCACCCTTTGGCATCGAGAAGCCAAAAAGGCAGAGAGGACACCTACACACAAGAGGTGACTCAAGCAGGGAACTCATCCCAACCCTCTCCGTCGGACTCCTCGGCGGCAGGGATGGTCTCCTCGACGTCCTCCTCAGAATCAGTCCACCTGTAGCCTTGCTTCTCCATCCACTCGGCCTATGGAGTGATGTGATCCTCAGAACCACCAGACACGTCCTCGTTATACAGCTGCAAGATCTTCTTGTCCCGGCGACGACTCTCCTTAGATGTCACGTGAGTCCTGTACTGCCCCTTGGCTTGCATGCCGAAAAGAGTCTTCATCTTGTCCTTCAGCTTCTTGGCCCACGAAGGCATAGAGGAACTCTGGGAAGGTCTAGCAGCACGGCCCTCAGCAACATCCTCCTCATCAGCAGCAGCCCTAGCAGCAGACGCCTCAGCACGAGTGGTAGTGTTGGCCCAGTTGGGCTTGACACGGAGACAGATGGGATCATGGCGAATCCAGTCTGGAGCAAGGAACTCCTCATCAGGGAACATCTTCTCCCAAGTCTTTGAGATAAGCAGAAATAGATAGGGCCCATAGATAGGCACCTTGCGGTTGAACACCGCAAACCGAAGCTCACACAACATGATGTGTGAGACATCAAGTGGCTGAGTCTGAGACAAACAAGCCTCCTCGCAAATGAGCATCATGTCCACCATATAGGCATGAACCTTGTCCTTGTCACCAATGCGAGGGAACAAGGAGTTGCGGAAGATGCGATACATGATATCCAGAAAAGAGTTGAGCACCAACCCCATCTTGCCATTGGCGAGCGCCTTATCAACATAGTATGGCGCAAGCTTGTCCTTGTTGGCAGACTCGGAATTTGCATGGGGTCGAACACCCACGGGAGTGTTGAGCCCGTCATCAGGAACCTGGAGCAAATCCATGAACTCCTTCCAGGTAGCAGTCAGCTTACGGCCATTGGTCATCCAGGTCATCCTCCGCTCCTCATCAGAGTGAAAGTATACTGAGGCAAAGAACTGACAGATAAGCTCAGGGTCATAGTCAAGGTGAAAGGATATCACATGCTCAATACCAAACTGCTCCACCAAGTCCAGAGCCTCTCCAAAGTACTCACGGAACTTGTCCTTCCTCATGTGATGCATTTCAATCCATTTCACATCCACGTAGGTATTCTGCTTGTTTTTTATGGCATCCAGATAGATGAGAGTCTGTTGCTTGTTCCAAAACAGCTCACAACCTTTGATAGAAGAACGAGGGTTCACATACGGGTGGAGTTGCCTGAGACGGACGTACTCAGATTGGGGTATCTCGTCCATGCCCTTAGTGGGCTCCTTGTTCTTGCTAGCTGATGTCTTGACATGGCGCTTGGGGGCAGAGGAGCCCTCTGGTGCTTCACACAGGTTCTTGTGAGACGCTTGGAGCCAGTGTCACGACTGGGATTGGAACGGCGAGAGCCACCACCTGAGACACAAATGCAAAACACCAAGGAAATGCAAAGAGGATCAAAGCGAAGACCACGACAAAGCACAAGAAACACATAGAAAGTATACGTGAAAGTTGCCATGAGATATATGTGAGCCACGGTAGTACTGCCAGAGCCTGCGGTACTAAAATATTAGTATCGCTCCAGGTCGCGGTAGTACCGTGCGAGGTCACGGTAGTACCGTGGTGGGAGCGGTAGTAAAGTTTTAGTGCCGCAGTGAGCGTGGTAGTACCGCGCCAGACGGGTGGTAGTACCGGACTAGCGGTAGTACCATGCCAGACGGGCGGTAGTACCGCATCGCGTCAGATCCAAACGTCAGTTCGAATCTGAAAAGAACCGCGAAACCACGGCGGCGCTACGGTGATCAAATCTAGCACAGGACAAAAAACAAGTATAATTCCTACGCAAGGCTACTCTCCTTCATCCTACTCTTGCATAGAAATAGCCTAAGAATTTCTAGAACACACAAGTCTCCCCCAAAAACCTAGAGGCAAAGAACTCAACAAAACGAGAATAGGTTGGGGAAAAACCTTGGTCTATAGTAAGAGCACGTGGTGGGGAAAGATCCCACCGGACGGAATCACGGGAGGGCAGCCGGAGGAGGAGATCCGGTGTGACGCCGCTCCATTCTTGGCGTGAGAGAGAGAGAGACGACGTGGGGGGGCTGTGAATGGGTATGGGGGAGTTAGAACTCCCCCTGCCCGTCCTTATCCCCACGCGCCCATGCCGGCGCGGTAGTACCGCATATCATCGCGGTAGTACCGCTCGGGCGGAAGTACCGCACCGTAGCGGTAGTACCGCTCACCCAGGCGGCAGTAAAAAATTACTGCCGCGTGGGGGCGGTAGTACCGTGCTCCCCACACGCGGTAGTACCATGGCTGGCTGCGGTAGTATCGTAGCTGGCCGCGGTAGTACCGTGAGCTCAAGACACAGCAGGTTTCAACACGAGAAGAAGGTCTTTGCAAGGAAACTTTTCACACAAAGGATACCACAGGAACATGCACAAACCAAAGGCAGAAAGACAACAAGAAACCACCATGCGACACAACCTCTCAAAAGGAGAGGGCGGTGGCCGGAGCCACCTATGTTTGAGTTAGATGGTATGGCACCGCGAAGAATTATCCTTGGGCCCATGACCAAAACTCGTCTTTGAAACACAAGTACCATAAAAATGGCTAATGTGAAAGAGTTGATCTATTTATGCATAATGGGGGGAGGGAAAGTTCATTGAGAGAACAACACTCCCCCTATGTCCATGCCTACACCTAAACTAGACAACAAGTTGAGTGTGGTGAGGGGTGCACGGGTTCAAGTCACATTGCTCGAATCAATGATATTTAGCTCATGCCTTAACTCGCGAAATCTTGCTTCATCCATGGGCTTCGTGAAAATATCTGCAAGGTTATCATGAGTGTTGACATACTTGAGCTTGATCTCCCCTCGCCTAATGTGATACCGGATGAAGTGATACCGAATCTCAATATGCTTCGTCTTGAAGTGTTGCACCGGGTTGAGAGAAATCTTGATGGCACTTTCATTATCACACCAAAGAGGCACATTGTCACAAGTGACACCGTACTCCTTTAAAGTTTGCCTCATCCATAAGAGTTGTGCACAACTACTACCGGCCACCACATATTCCGCTTCGGTGGACGAGAGAGACACACAACTTTGCTTCTTAGAAGACCAAATCACCAAAGAGCAAGCAAGAAATTGGCACCCTCCGGAGGTGGACTTCCTATCCACTTTGTCTCCTGCCCAATCGGAATCCGTATATCCTTCAAGCTTGAAGTTTGCCCCTCTTGGATACCATAAGCCAAAGTTTGTGGTATGAGCCAAATATTGAAAGATTCGCTTGACCGCCACATAGTGAATTTCCTTCGGTGTGGCTTGGAACCGTGCACACATTCCGACACTCAACATGATATCCGTTCTAGATGCACAAAGGTAAAGCAAGGAGCCAATCATGGAGCGATATACCTTTTGATCCACCGCTTTACCATTGGGATCAATGTCAAGTTGGCACTTGGTAGGCATTGGAGTAGAAGCCGGCTTGACATCACTTAGCTTGAATCTTTTTAGCATGTCTTGAGTATATTTGGCTTGGTTGATGAAGGTTCCTTCTCTTCTTTGTTTGATAACAAAACCAAGGAAGAACTTCAACTCCCCCATCGAAGACATCTTGAACTTGGAGGTCATGAGAGCGGCAAATTCCTCATTGAAAGCTTTGTTAGGGGAACCAAAGATAATATCATCAACATATAGTTGGCATACAAACAACTCCCCTTTGACCTTCTTAGTAAAAAGAGTGGGATCGATTTGCCCCACCTCAAATCCATGATCTTGTAGCAACTCGGTAAGGTGATCATACCACGCACGTGGGGCTTGTTTAAGGCCATAGAGTGCCTTATCGAGTTGATACACATGATCCGGGAAGTAGTGATCCTCGAACCCGGGGGGTTGCTTGACATAGACCAACTCATTAATAGGACCATTAAGAAAAGCACTTTTCACATCCATTTGTTGCAACTTAAAGTTGTGATGGGAAGCATAAGCAATCAACAAACAAATGGATTCAAGGCGAGCAACGGGAGCAAAGGTTTCACCGTAGTCGATACCCTCGACTTGGGAGTAGCCTTGTGCTACCAATCTTGCCTTGTTGCGAATGATGTTCCCATGAGCATCTTGCTTGTTCTTGAAAATCCACTTGGTTCCAATGACGTTGTGGTTCCCCGATGTCCTTGGCACCAACCTCCACACCTTGTTGTACTCGAAGTTGTTGAGTTCTTCATGCATGGCATTGAGCCAATCCGAGTCTTCGAGCGCCTCATAGACCTTTTGGGGTTCAACACAAGAGACAAGCGTGATGTTCACAATAGTTTGCTAATTGTCTCTGAGTGCTTACCCCTTTCTTAGGCTTCCAACCACATTCTCCATGAGATGGCCTTTGGTGGTGAGTTTGGAAGCAATCTTGTGACCGACGCTCTAATTCCTCCTCGGATGTGGAAGGAGGAGGGTTGACTTGATTATCTTGAGCGCCGCCTTGAGCTAGTTCTTCATCTTGAGCTTGCTCATGAACTTGAACTTGCTCGAGGGGAAGAACTTGACCTTGGGCATCATTTGGAGGTTCACCACCATCTTGAGATTGATCTTGCCCTTGATCTTGTTCACGAGGTTGAGGGCCTTCATTTTGTTCTTCGGAAGCGTGTGGGTCTTGAGTAGGTGATGGCTCTACTTGAGTGGAGCATTGTCCTTCTCCTTCGGCCACAAGGGGTTCCTCAATGGGTAGAATATGACCAATAACCATTCTTCTTATGGCTTGGGGAGGAATTTCATCACCTACATCACAAGTACCACTTTTCTCCACTTGGGAGCCGTTATTTTCGTCAAACTCCATGTTACACGTCTCCCCAATGAGTCCGGTGGACTTGTTGAGAACACGGTAAGCATGAGAGTTTGTAGCATAACCAATAAATATGACCTCATAAGCTCTAGCCTCAAATTTAGATAAACAAACACCTTTCTTGAGAATGAAACACTTACACCCGAACACCCGGAAGTACTTGAGATTGGGCTTGTTTCGGTGAGTATCTCATAAGGAGTCTTGTTCAAGCCTTTGCGGAGATAGAGCCGATTGGATGCATGACATGCGGTGTTGATGGCTTCGGCCCAAAAGTTGTATGGAGACTTGAACTCTGCCATCATGGTCCTTGCCGCATCCATCAATGTCCGGTTCTTCCTCTCCACAACACCATTTTGTTGAGGGTATATGGTGCAGAATATTGATGCTTGATCCCTCATCACTAAGAAACTCATCAAGGTGTAGTTCTTGAACTTCGGTGCCGTTGTCACTTCTTATTGTCAAGATCTTTGCATTATGTTGACGTTGAGCTTCATTTGCAAAGTCGATGACGGTTTGTTGAGTCTCACTCTTCCTCTTGAAGAAGTATACCCAAGTGTATCTTGAATAATCATCCACAATCACCAAGCAATACTTTCTACCCCCAAGACTATCAAAGGATGGAGGCCCAAAGAGGTCCATGTGCAGGAGCTCCAAGGGTCTCTTCGAGTAGATGATAGTCGTGGGAGGGTGAGCCGTCTCATGAAGCTTTCCTTCGATACAAGCACTGCAAGCACGATCTTTGGCAAAACTAACATTTGTTAGTCCACGGACATGGTCCCCCTTGAGAAGACTTTGCAAAGATCTCATATTGACGTGAGCTAAACGGCGATGCCAAAGCCATCCCACATCAACTTTAGCCATTAGGCATGTTGCGGTCTTAGTGGGTTGCTCCGAAAAGTTAATCACATAGAGACCGTTCTCGACATGCCCAGCAAAGGCTACTTTAAGAGTCTTGCTCCACAAGAGGGCCACGGTATCAATATCAAAGAAGGTGGAAAAGCCCATGAGTGCAAGTTGACGAACGGAAAGTAAATTGAACGCAAGGGACTCAACAAGCATGACTTTCTCGATCGTTAGATCATGAGAAAAGACAACCTTGCCAAGACCCAATACCTTAGAATGCGAGGCATCACCCCACTCGACATTGGTGGGCATAGATGGGATCTTTTGCACGTCCACCACCAAGTCCTTGCTCCCGGTCATATGATTTGTTGCTCCACTATCGAGCAACCATGATCCCCCATCGGAAGCAAACACCTACAAGAGATCAATGCTTGGTTTTAGGTACCCATTTAGTAATGGGTCCTTTGATGTTAGTAACAAGGGACTTAGGAACCCAAATAGACCATTCAATGTACTCATAAGAAGAATCAACAAATTTAGCATAAACATGCCCATCGCTAGCACGGCACAACACATAAGAGGGGTTAAAGTCGCCAGCTTTATTGGGAGAGATGGCTTTGCCCCTTTTGGCATCACCACTCTTTGCATTGTTCTTCTTCTCCATAAGAGCACCCTCTCCCTCTTTCACAAAAGTTTGCTAAAGCGGGGGAGGTCGTTTGGTCTTGTTGTTCTTCTTCTCGTTCTTCTTCTTGTTCTTGGACTTGGGTGAGAACCCAACTCCCTCCTTGCCCACAACTTCCTTTTGATTGCTGAAAAGGTCATTTAGGTTCTTCTCACCTTGTATGCATGACACAAGACCTTTCTCGAGTTGTTCCTTCAACTTGGCATTCTCCTCCACAAGATGCACATGCTCATAACATGGGTTAGTAGCATTTGCATTATCAATTAAGACCATGTGAGGAAATGTGGCCTTTTCCTTGGTTAGCTTAACTTGGAGTTGAGCATGAGACTCCTTGAGGTTTGCATGAGCACCTTTCAAGACCTTATGGGCCTTGTCAAGTACATCAAACTCCTCCTTGAGTCTAGCATGATCTACCCCAAGTTTAGCCTTCTCGGAAGTTAGCACACGAGACACAACAAGAGCATGATCAAGATCTTTCTTTAATTTGGCATGGTCATCATTGTGTGACTCCTCAAGAGCCAAACGATGCCCACGCTCTTCCTCAAGAGCATTAGGGAGATCCGATATCTCATCGGCATAGTCACGACTATGACTTTCCATCTTAGAGATGGTTTCTTCGTGAGCTTCGATCATGTCATTGGCTTCACCAAGTTGTTCCAAGAGAGCAACGAAGTGCTTCTTGGATTTGCCCTTGAGCTTACTCATGAAGGACTCAAATTCATTTACCTCCTCATTAGACCCCTTACCATCATCAAAGCCAACAGTCAAAGAAGGATTAGGAATAATGGTGGTTTTGATATTGGGGGTTACCTTGTTGGTGGCTTTAGCCATGAGGCACTTGGCGGTGATGTTCTCGTTGGGTGAGTCGAAGAGAGACACCCGGTGAGTTGTGGCAATGGCAACGGATGCCATAGCCATTGCTTCACTATCTTCATCATCATCGGTATTCTTCTTGAACCACCAACCCGCGAGTAGGAGTCTTCTTGGTGAAGTTGTTCTTGTTGGGGAAGGACTTGGCTTTGTCTTTTCGGATGAACTTGCCACCATTGTCTTCCCGCTTCTCGTAAGGATAGTCCGCAACGAAATGGCTCACATTGCCACAGTTGAAAGAAGTTCTAACTCGTTGCTTGCCCTTGAGGCCACTTGAGTTGTTCTTGTTGAAGTTGGGTCTTGTATTCTTCTTGCTCCAAAATTGTCTTGAGGCAAGAGCCATGTGCTCATGATAATCATATTTCGTGTCTTCGGGGTTGCTCTCCTCATCTTATTCTTCTTCCTCTTCTTCCACACTAACCTTGGCCTTCAAGGCAAGGTTGGGCTTCTTTGCTCTTTGAGAACGGAGCACCGCATTGTCGGCGGTCTTGTCCAAGATGCTCATTGCAACGAACTCATCCAACACTTCACTCGAGGTCATGGAGTGAAAGTCCGGTCTTTGACGAATGACGGAGGACATGGCCTTGTTGTAGGGCATCATGGCCTTGAGGAACTTGCGCTTGATCCAATTGTCATCCGTGTCCTTGCTCCCATGATCTCGTAGTGAGACCGCGAGTTTCGTCACTCTTCGAAAGTGCTCACGGGGTTCTTCATCTTCTTTCATTGCAAACTCATCGGCTTCATATTGTACCACTTCATAGTTGGAGCGTTGAATGCTAGCACTTCCTCGATAGAGAGACACAACGCATTGCCACGCGTCTTTGGCCATGGCATGAGGTCGAAGGTGAGGGAGATCTTCGGGAAGGATTGCATCTTGGATGATGAAGAGAGCACTCTCATTGAATTGATTATCCACGGCTTCTCGAGGGGTGAAGTTGTTTGGGTCATGTGGATAGAAACCTTATTCAATGATTCTCCAAAGGTTAGTATTCACATGTTTTAAATGGCGCTTGAAACGATACACCCAAGAATCAAAATCCTCATTTTTCACAATCTTAGGAGGAGGACCGACATGATTTAAATGAGTAGAGGGAATCGGTCCTCCATAAATTGGAGGTTCCACATGGCCAAATATGCCGGTGCCATTTCTACCACTAGTAGAAGGACTCTTTTCACTGTTAGCTTCCCCCTTGTCGGAGGTAGCATCCGTCACCTTGTTAGTGGGATCACCCACTTTCATCAGCGAGGTGGACAGTTTAAGCCCTTCAAGAAATTTAGTAAGCATGCTTTCAACCTTGGTCGTCATGGAGTCTTTCAATGTGTCTAGAACCACATTGAATTCCTCACGAGAGACCGAGGTTCCCCCATCGGCCGTAGACGATATAGGATTCACACCGTAGTGCTCCTCCGCACCGTCTGTGGTGTCAACCATACTCTTCGGAGGGTAAAGTCCTTAATAAAGAGATGAGGCTCTGATACCAATTGAAAGGATCGATATGGTTGACTAGAGGGGGGTGAATAGGCAACTAACAATTTTTAAGCTTTTCTTTGTCAATTTAAAACTTGCAACGAAATAGGTTGTCTAGGTATGCAACTATGTGAACAACCTATATGATGCAATGACAATTAGCACACAAGCAAGTAATAGATACAACACAAGTAAGCTTGCAAAAGTAAAGGCACGAAATAACCAAGAGTGGAGCCATTGGAGACGAGGATGTGTTACCGAAGTTCCTTTCGTTTAAAGGGAAGTACGTCTCCATTAGAGCGGTGTGGAGGCACAATGCTCCCCAAGAAGCCACTAGGGCCACAGTAATCTCCTCACAGCCTCACACAATGCGAGATGCCGTGATTCCACTATTGGTGCCCTTGAAGGCGGCGACCGAACCTTTACAAACAAGGTTGGGGCAATCTCCACAACACTTGGAGGCTCCCAACAACACCACGAAGCTTCACCACAATGGAGTATGGCTTCGAGGTGACCTCAACCGTCTAGGGTGCTCAAACACCCAAGAGTAACAAGATCCGCTAGGGATAAGTGGGGGGAATCGAATATCTCTTGGTGGAAGTGTAGATCGGGCCCTTGTCACCCAATCCCGAGCAAATCAACAAGTTTGATTGGCTAGGGAGAGAGATCGGGCGAAAATGGAGCTTAGAGCAACAATGGAGCTTAGAGGTGGAAGAGGTGGTCAACTAGAGGTAGGAGACGCCCCTTTTATAGTCATGGAAGAGATCCAACCGTTATCCACATGTTCAACCTGTGACATGCGGTACTACCACTCCAGGAGTGCGGTACTACCGCAAGGCCACGCAGTACTACCATGGAGGACCACGGTACTTCCGCGGCAGCAGTAGAGGCCGGGACTAGCCTGACTGAGTGGAGTACTACCGCTTGCGCGGTACTACCGCTCCCCCTTGCGGTACTACCGTAAGCCAGGAAAGTCAAAGCCTACGAAGAGCGCAGATGAAATAAAATACATCCGTGCCTACTTCCGCTGAAAATGAACCAGTGCAAAAACTCCGACGCGGTACTACCGCGCACGAGGCGCGGTACTACCGTTGAGGAGCGGATGTAAAAAATTACATCCGCTCCTACTACCGCGACGCAGCGGTACTAGGTATGAGGGCCCGCGGTACTACGACTCGGGGCGGTACTACCGTGGCCACCAGCAACTACTACCGCGCGATGACGTCTTGGTACTACCGTGTGGTAGCGGATGTAAAAAATTACATCCGCCCAACTACCATTCCGGAGCAGCACTAGGCCTGGTAGCTACGGTACTAAGGCTCCAGAGGAGCGGTACTACCGCAGGTGCTTGCGGTACTACCGCTCCATAGAGCAGTACTACCGCAAGTACAGTAGTAGCCGTCAGATTAAGCACACTAGGATAACCGAGAGACGCTCCAAAGTGCAAAGGAAAGGAAAGACATGTGTACGTGTGGATTCCACCCGAACCTTTCCGACGCGGACCCCCTCTTAATAGTACGGCTCTCCTACGACTCAAATCCACCAAAGAGAAACGTAGAACAACGCCGTCTTCAATAGTCTTCGAGGGGCACCGAATATGTCTCGTGCCTAGTGATGAAGCGTCTTGCAAACTCAAGGCACACGATTAGTCCGCAAAAGCATTGTCATCAATCACCAAAACACCTAAGGGATAAATATGCCCTTACAGCATAGGTGCAGGAAGTTACCTCATAACCCTAAGTAATACTTGAACTTGATGCCGCATGCATAGCTTCAAAAAGTTAACTCATATCTTCAGAAGAGAGAGACCATGCGAATGGCTAGCGGTGCTAGGATCGTTGACAACCAAGTTGGCTTGAGGAGATTGTACGGGGTTTGGTAGAAGAGGGCCATGGAGTGGCGCTCAGGGCCGTATCGATCTAGACCGAAGCAGAGCAGCTCAAGGCAGAGCACCGGTCGTCAGGCGAAGTTGCAGCAGAGCCGATTAAAACGGGGGATAGAGCATCGGTATGGAGGACGGAGGCCACTGAGGGAGGCTCTACGTACAGCCCAGCGCCGCCGCCTTGCTCTGCCGTCGTCTTCCTCGCGGTGGGAGGGGGCGGCGACCCGGCCGTGGCGTCTAGCCGAGGGTCGGGAGGGCCTGTGGAAGGTGAAGTGACGGCGCCCGGCCCACCCGACGTGGATTCCTTGCCGGCGGCTAGTCCACCTAAGGCAACGGCCTGGCATCTCCGGCAGCGCTCCTCGTGGCATCTCTCTCTCTCTCTCTCTCTCTCTCTCTCTCCTCCCTCCCTCCCTCCCTCCCTCTCTCTCTCTCTCTTGATTTGAGCAATGACAAAGATTCCGATCTAGCGGCGAGGTGAGAAGCAGCGGCGGCGACTTCGTGCGTGCAGAGGAGGAAGGAATCGGATTTGTGACGAGATCCATCATGGCTCTCAGGAGGAGTCATGCCCGATCTCTCCTTGTTTGTTTTTTCCATACCGTGCGTCTATCCTTTGAGGCCGAAGACAATCCTGTTTTCCCAAAGGATCGAATCGTTATTCTCCTGGACGGACGACCAGACCCAATCCCAACTTTCACAAGGACGTGCGGATCCCAAATTAGCACCACCCTGTTTATATTATGATTTTGTCTATGCAAATCATAAAAGCGTATTATGACATGAGAAGAAAGCTATTGTGATGGTGAACCCACGGAGTCAATCCGTGCTTTATTATTAGGGAAAGATTTGGATATGCCTAGAATATAGCTCCTTCACAAAGTTCGTTCCTGGATAGAAACTTTGGAAAATTGCTGAAAAATATTTACTAGGCAAATTGAGTTGAATTTTGATATGGGGCAATGATATGGACAGGAAAAGGTGTCCAAGAATTTTTGGGTCAATCAAGCAAGTATAAATAGCACTTCCTTTGCAAAGTGCCATTTAGGGCAGAATAGGAAAAGAATTATTGGAGGATTATTTTTTAACATGGCAATGAAATGTTTTGCCATTTTTGAGGAAGATATGACCCAAACAATTTATGAGAATTATTTGGGAATTTTGGGAGTGACAGAAATATAGGTTGTGATACGTCTCCGTCGTATCTATAATTTTTGATTGTTCCATGCCAATATTATGCAACTTTCATATACCTTTTGGCAACTTTTTATACTATTTTTGGGACAAACATATTGATCCAGTGCCCAGTGCCAGTTCCTATTTGTTGCATGTTTTTGGTTTCGCAGAATATCCATATCAAACGGAATCCAAACGGGATAAAAATAGACGGAGCTTATTTTGGAATATTTGGAAAATCTGGGAGAAAGATCAACGCGAAATGGTGCTCGAGGTGGCCATGAGGCAGGGGGCACGTCTGGCCCCCATGGGCGTGCCCCTGACCCTTGTGGGCCACCCGTAAGGCGGTTGATGCCCTTCTTCAGCCGCAAGAAAGCTAATTTTTGGTAAAAAATCACGGCGAAGGTTTCGGTCAATCAGATTCTGGATCTCCATATATATATATATATATATATATATATATATATATATATATATATATATATATATATATATATATATATATATATATATATATATATATATATATATATATATATATATATATATAAAAGCGGTGAAAGGGCACGAGAGGAGACGCATGTAAGCAGAGAAAGCAGAGGACAAATCCTATCTCGGAGGGGCTCTCGCCCCTCCCACGCCATGGAGGCCAAGGACCAGAGGGTAAACCCTTCTCCCATCTAGGGAGGAGGTCAAGGAAGAAGAAGACGAAGGGGCCCCCTCTCCCCTTCTCTTCCGGTGGCGCCGGAACGCTGCCGTGGCCATCATCATCACCACAATCTTCGCCAACAACTTCACCGCCATCATCACCAGCTCTTCCCCCCCTCTATGCAGCGGTGTAACCTCTCTCTTACCCGCTGTAATCTCTACTTAAACATGGTGCTCAATGCTATATATTATTTCCCAATGATGTATGGCTATCCTATGATGTTTGAGTAGATCTATTTTGTCCTATGGGTTATTTGATGATCAAGATTGGTCTGAGTTGCATGTTTTATTATTGGTGCTGTCCTATGGTGCTCTCCGTGTCGCGCAAGCGTGAGGGATTCCCGCTGTAGGGTTTGCAATATGTTCATGATTTGCTTATGGTGGGTGGCGTGAGTGACAGAAGCATAGACCCGAGTAAGTAGGTTGTTTGCGTATGGGATAAAGAGGACTTGATGCATTAATGCTATGGTTGGGTTTTACCTTAATGATCTTTAGTAGTTGCGGATGCTTGCTAGAGTTCCAATCATAAGTGCATATGATCAAAGTAGAGAAAGTATGTTAGCTTATGCCTCTCCCTCAAATAAAATTGCAATAATGATTACCGGTCTAGTTATCGATTGCCTAGGGACAAATAACTTTCTCGTGACAAAAAGCTCTCTCTTAAAACTAACTTAGTTGTGTCTTCATCTAAACAGCCCTACTTTTATTTTCCCTCTTTATTATCTTGCAGACCTAACCAAAAACACCTACAAAGTACTTCTAGTTTCATACTTGTTTCCGTAAGCGAGCGTCAAGTGTGCGTGAGAGTTGTATCGGTGGTCGATAGAACTTGAGGAATATTTGTTCTACCTTTAGCTCCTCGTTGGGTTCGACACTCTTACTTACGAAAGAGGCTACAATTGATCCCCTATACTTTTGGGTTATCAAGACCTTTTTAAGCGCCGTTCGGGAGCAATAGCGTGGGGTGAATATTCTCGTGTGCTTGTTTGCTTTATCACTAAGTAATTTTTATTTGCTGTTCTTAGTTGTTTTCTATCTTTAGTTATGGATATGGAAGGCGAAATACCAAAAAATTAGGTGTACTTGCTGCTCATGGAGATGGGAACCTCTTAAAACCTTCGATGTTGGTTATGTGAAAGATATTATATACTACTTTGATAATCTGAGAAAGCCCCATTCAACTGTGTAAAGGGAGTAACGTTGGATCAACATGAATAATTTAGGGATTATCGCTTGACACAAAAAGGGAAACTATTATGGGATCAAATTCATATATTGAAGTGGTATGCTAGGCAACTATGCTTGAGATATGATTATACTTGTTGCTCTAGGATGAAGGCTCCAGACCTTCCCTTTTCATGCAAATTTAATGATAATAAAACCTTAGCTTCTTATGCTAATGGTATATATGATTATTATGATGTGGAACAGATAGAAGAATTTGTTGCTTTTATGGGTGCTTATGAAATTGAATCTCTGTTTAAAGAGTTTGAAGATTTTTATGATTCGGTTTATAGACCTGAAAATTTAGCTATCCTTAAATATTGTTATGAGAATTATGAATACAATGCCGATAGTAATGCAATTATTGAGAAAGTCTCCGCTGTCCAAGAAGAGACTAATATTTTGCAGGAATCTTTGGAAGAAGAAGTTGATGAAACTGTGAGCTCATTGGATGAAAAAGATGATGAGGAGAGCGAAGAACAAAAGGAGGAAGAGCGGATTAGCTACCCGTGCCCACCTTCTAATGAGAGTAACTCTTCAACTCATACATTGTTTATTTTCCCTTCGTGCTTACCGAAGGATGATTGCTATGATCCCGTTGACTCTTTAAATATCCCTTTTTGATGATGCTTGCTATGCTTGTGGCCAAGATGCCAATATGAATTATGCTTATGGAGATGAACTTGCTATAGTTCCTTATGTTAAACATGAAATTGTTGCTATTGCACCCACACATGATAGTCGTATTATCTTTTTGAATTCTCGAAACTACACTATATCAAAGAAGTTTACATTTATTAAGGATTACATTGATGGGTTGCCTTTTACCGTTGCACATGATGATTTTGATAGATATAATATGCATGTTCTTGCTGCTCCTTCTTGCAATTATTATGAGAGAGGAACTATATCTCCACCTCTCTATGTTTCCCACACGATAAAATTGCAAGAAACTGTTTATACTATGCATTGGCCTTTACTATGTGTGCATGAATTGTTCTTTTATGACATGCCGATGCATAGGAAGAGAGTTAGACTTCGTCATTACATGATATATGTTACTTTGTGCTCACTACTAAATTACAAATCATTGCTAATTAAAATTGGCTTTGATATACCTTGGGATCCGGGTGGATTCACTACTTGAGCACTATATGCCTAGCTTGATGGCTTTAAAGAAAGCGCTGCCAGGGAGACAACCCGGAAGTTTTAGAGAGTCATTTATTTCTGTTGAGTGCTTTCATATAGTTTAAAAACAACAAAAATAAAGAGGGGACCCAAAACTTTTCAAAAGGGAAAGTGAATTTGAGAAAGACAGGCATTGTTGAAGTGGGAGAGCTCCTTGAACTTTGTTCATGCTCACAACAACTTTGTGAATCTTGATTACAGAAACTTTTCAACAAAAATAATTATCCCCTTGTACAATTCCATTGTATTATAAAAATAATGTGCCAAGGTTTGCCTTTAGGATGTTTACAATACTTGTTGGTTTGTACGGTACAGGACAGAAGCTTTGGCTGTAGTGCGTGATTTTTACTTTTTTACTGGAACGTCAAATGGTTCTGATTCGTTTTGCACTATCTTTCTGTACAAATTGTTTATTTTTCCTAATTTTGGGATAATGTTTCAGGTATCATAAGTATGGTGAATGTTCAGATTATTACAGACTGTTCTGTTTTAGACAGATTCAGTTTTTGATGCATAGTTTGCTTGTTTTGATGAAACTATCAATTTCTATCAGTGGATTAAGCCATGAAAAAGTTATATTACAGTAGACACAATGCAAAAACAAAATATGAATTGGTTTTCAATAGTACTTAGAGTATTGATTTACTTTATTATACTAACGGATCTTACCGAGTTTTCTGTTGAAGTTTTGTGTGGATGAAGTGTTCGATGATCGAGAAGGTTTCGATGTGAGAAGATGTAAGAGAGGCAAGAGCTCATGCTTGGGGATGCCCGAGGCATCCCAAGTAAATATTCAAGGATACTCAAGTGTCTAAGCTTGGGGATGCCCCGGAAGGCATCCCCTCTTTTTTCAACAAGTATCGGTATGTTTTCGGATTCGTTTCATTCATGTGATATGTGCAATTCTTGGAGTGTCTTTTGCATTTAATTTTATTTTTTATTTTATGCACCATGCTGGTATGAGATAGTCCTTGGTTGATTTATAGAATTTTCATTGCACTTCACTTATATCTTTTGAGTATGGCTTTATAGAATGCTTCATGTGCTTCACTTATATCATTTGAAGCTTGGATTGCCTGTTTCTCTTTACATAGACAACCGCCATTTGTAGAATGCTCTTTTGCTTCACTTATATTTTTTAGAGCATGGGCATATTGAGGGAGTCCTGGATTAGGGGGTGTCCGGATAGCCGAACTATCACCGTTGGCCGGACTCCTGGACTATGAAGATACAAGATTGAAGACTTCGTCCCGTGTCCGGATGGGACTTTCCTTGGCGTGGAAGGCAAGCTTGGCGATACGGATATGTAGATCTCCTACCGTTGTAAACCGACTCTGTGTAACCCTAACCCTATCCGGTGTCTATATAAACTGGAGGTTTTAGTCCGTAGGACGAACAACAATCATACCATAGGCTAGCTTCTAGGGTTTAGCCTCTCTGATCTCGTGGTAGATCCACTCATGTACTACCCATATCATCAATATTAATCAAGCAGGAGTAGGGTTTTTACCTCCATCGAGAGGGCCCGAACCTGGGTAAAAACATCGTGTCCCTTGTCTCCTGTTACCATCCGCCTAGACGCACAGTTCGGGACCACCTACCCAAGATCCGCAGGTTTTCACACTGACATTGGTGCTTTCATTGAGAGTTCCTCTGTATCGTCATCCTTAGGCCTGATGGCTCCTTCGATCATCAACAACGACGTGGTCCAGGGTGAGACTTTTCAACCCGGACAGATCTTCGTATTCAGCGGCTTTGCACTGCGGGCCAATTCACTTGGCCATCTGGAGCAGATCGAAAGCTACGACCCTGGCCATCAGGTCAGATTTGGGAGTTTGAACTGCACGGCCGACACCCGCGGAGACTTGATCTTCGATGGATTCGAGCCAAAGCCAAGCGCGCCACACTGTCTCGATGGGCACGATCTAGCTCTGCCGCCGAACAGTGCCCTGGATGCCGCACCAGCGTCAGCTCCGACCCTTAGCTCGGAGCCGACTCCGCCGATCAAGGACGAGTGGCTGGAAACCGCTTGGGGGGCTACGATCTCTATGGCAATTAAGCCGAACTCCATCCCTGTCCTTTGCGAATCCCGTGACTCCAAGGTGCCGGACTCCCCTCCGGACTCCGAACCCTCCGTGCCCCTGCCAATCGAATCCAATTGGGCGCCGGTTATGGAGTTCACTACCGCGGACATCTTTCAGCACTCGCCCTTTGGCGACATCCTGAATTCACTAAAGTCTCTCTCTTTATCGGAGAGCCTGGCGGACTACGGTCGGGAAGGTTGGGATCTGAGACGATGAAGAAATTCAGCGCCCACCCACCACCCACTTTGTAGCCACTGTCGGTGATTTAACCGACATGCTCGACTTCGACTCGAAGACATCGGCGGTATGGGCGGCGATCTTGGAGCGACCAGAACCAGCGCCTACGAGGGCACTAAAGGCCACCTCGTCATCGACATATACATGGTGGACATCCCAAAAGATGGGAACGGCGATGGAACAACGGAGGATGACCCCTCCAAGAAACAGCCCAAGCGCCGGCGTCAGTGGCGCCGCTCTATATCCCGCCACAGCAAAAATGGTGATTCCGACACGGGAGATAATAACACCCCGGACGGTGCCGAAGACAACCCCCTCCAGCAGGATTCAGCACAGGAGGAGGGAGAAGCCAGCCCTCTTGATAGAGCGGAAGACAGGGAGGTGGAGGACGATAATTATATGCCTCCCTCCGAAGATGAGGCAAGCCTCGACCACGACGAATTTGTCATGCCTGAGGACCCCGCCGAACAGGAGCGTTTCAAACGCAGGCTTATGGCCACGGCAAGCAGCCTCAAGAAAAAGCAGCATCAACATAGAGCTGACCAAGACTTGCTAGCTGACAGATGGACTAAAGTCCTTACAGCCGAAGAGTACAAACTCGAACGCCCCTCCAAGAGATACCCGAAATGCAGGCTGCTACCCCAATTAGAGGAAGCAGCACCCAAACCTACATCACCAGTGCATGATGGGCCGACCGGCCACCCCGTGGTCGCGACAGAGAGGCCTCTAGACCCTCCATTCAAGCCGCACCCCGGCGTCGCTCGAAAAGTACCAAGGCACGGGGAAACGCGCCAGACCTGCGAGACATATCGAAGGACAAGGCAAGGCAAACAATATTGATCTACAGATCGCGTGGGCGCCCCACGACACGCGACGATAACCGTCATACCGGATACAGCAATTCGGCGGGCGAACACGATGAACAAAGCTCATTTGAGCTGCGTCGTGATATAGCTCAATCTGAGAGGCGCCGCACAGCCACTATGCTTCACAAGCGAGTGATGGATCATCAAATCCCGAGGGTTTCAAACCCGTAAACATCGAATCATACGATGGCACAACAGATCCTGCGGTTTGGATCGAGGACTACCTCCTCCATATCCACATGGCCCGCGGTGATGATCTACACGCCATCAAATACCTACCACTCAAGCTTACAGGACCAGCTCTGCATTGGCTTAACAGCTTGCCAGCAGAATCAATTGGTTGTTGGGAGGACACGGAAGCCGCATTCCTTGACAACTTCCGGGGCACATATGTGCGACCACGAGCGCCGATGACCTCAGCCACATAATTTAGCAGCCAGAAGAATCGGCCAGACAATTCTGGACACGGTTCCTAACCAAGAAAAATCAAATCGTTGACTGTCCGGATGCAGAGGTCCTTGCAGCCTTCAAACATAACATCCGCGACGAGTGGCTTGCCCAGCACCTAGGACAGGAAAAGCTGAAATCCATGGCAGCCCTCACAACTCTCATGACCCGCTTTTGCGCGGGAGAGGACAGCTGGCTAGCTTGTAGTAACTACTTGACCAAAAACCCTGGTAGTTTGGATACCAAGGACAACAATGGCAGGTCGCGTCGCAACAAGCACAAGCGCCGCATTAACGGCAATAATGCTGAAGATACAACAGTCAATGCCGGATTCAGAGGCTCTAAACCCGGTCAGCGGAAAAAGCCGTTCAAAAGAAATACTCGAGGACCGTCAATCTGGACCGAATACTCGATCGCTCATGCCAAATACATGGCACCCCGAAAAACCAGCCAACCACACCAACAAGGATTGTTGGGTCTTCAAACAATGAGCAAGTTAAATGCTGAACTCAATGACAAGGGGCTGCATAGCGATGGCGAGGAGGAGCCACGGCAGCGAACAATAGAGGACGAAGGGCTTCCCCCACAAGTGCGGACGGTGAACATGATATCATAACCCACATACCCAAAGGGAGCGAAGCGTGCACTAAGGGGCGTATATGCGATGGAGCGATCGCCCAGTTCAACCCATGGTCCTCCTGCCCGATCACCTATGATCGAAGGACCACCCACTAGCATCCGCCACGGCGGATTCGCGCGATAGGTTCTTGACCCAATCATCGACGGATTCCACCTCACTAGAGTCCTGATGGACGGCGGTAGCAGCCTGAACCTGCTCTATCAGGATATAGTGCGTAAAATGGGCATAGACCCCACAAAGACGACCTTTAAAGGCGTCATACCAGGTGTAGAGGCCAATTGTTGTCACGACCGGTTTTCCAATAAAAATATTTATTGAGAAACCGATCTTTTAATTCCAGTGTGAGGAAAATCCTCCTTCTTGGTAGACAAAACCTTGATACAATAAGCCAGTAGCATTTAATATATTACGAGGTCGGTGAGGTTGCTCAACAAATTATTACAAACACGCCAATAATTATACATAGTGGCGGATATGACACGATGGTGTGGGGTGGCTTACTCTTGACTCGAGATAAAAGTGATTGGTGGAAAATCACGATGGAGTGGATAATATGACTACTAAGCTGGCGGCTCATCGGCGTCGAGGTGAGCTCGATGAATTTATTTGGGTAGCGAGCGAATATATCTGATGACCAAATCAAGGGTCGCCGATCTTGTTGGGACTCCTCTAGGCGTCGGACTCACTATCGAACTCTTCATCCATGAGATCACCTTCGTCGGCATTTGGCCGAATCAACAAGCCAGGTGAGTACTTTGAAAGTACTCGCAAGACGGTACGGACATAAGATATAACAAATGCATGCATGAATGCGTCATGAGTAATTTAACAATGCACATTCAAATCAGTATAACAAGGTAAGTAAAAAGGGAGTCGGCGGTAGTCCGCTCGAAAACCCAATAAAATAAACTGAAAACCGATCGGGTGTATGCAGTGACACCTCGAAGGGTGAACAAATAAGTAAAACATGCATGATCGGTGTCTAAGCGACACCATATAAAGGGCTTATCTTGAAAGAAAAGACATCGTGCCACGATCGGACGTCGGGCGACATCACGAAAGGGCATGCATCGTAAGTAAATAATAACAATACCGCAGTCGGACGTCTGAGCGACATCGCAGAAAGGGCTTATATGAAAAGTAAATAAATAACAATGCCACGATCGGACGTCTGGCGACATCGCAGCAAGGGCTTATATCAAAAGTAAATAAATAACAATGCATGCGATCGGACGTCTGGCGACATCGCGAAAAGGGCTTATATCAAAAGTAAATAAATAACAATGCCACGATCGGACGTCTGGCGACATCGCGAAAGGGCTTAAATTCATTATTCATAACTTGCAAGAATTAATGCTCACGGTAAATATTCAACACGTGATAAATAACGGGTTAGTCCATTCACGAGAATAAGCGATAACGGACTTAATACTCATGTGGCTCACGAGTTTTGTCACCAAGACAGACTCTTGACAAGATAAGACAAACACGAACTTGGATATGGATAAGATGATTCAAAGGAATTATTGACTCTGCGAGTTTGTACTAGAAAGCCCACAGCCAGCGGTTCCATGATCCACGAAGGACTAGTTCCGTTCTGGTATTCGGAAGAAACACAACAATCCAAACACACCATCCCACCTCACGATGCCAGGAATCACCCTAGACAGGGTTCAAGAAAAAATTTGAGACGGGGAGATCACAATCTCGAATAGCAAGGGATCAAATTTTTATACGCGCGCTCTAAGGGGTGCCCCCCCTCTCGGTCCCAACCGGAAACACCCATGCCCCCTGACCGGATGATAGGCTTTAATCTAGGGCCATGGAACCCTCATCCCGGTCTCTCGATTTGGTGTGTACCAGGAAAGTGGTTTGCAACATTCTATGCCATATCCCTTGCGGAAATCATGTGGTAGTACGGAAAAGGAAAATGGACGGAAACTGGACTGATGCATGCTGACACAGGAGTCAAATAATCTGGCATAAGACTGGCATGCTACAACACTGCCATCTTACCCATTCTCATGCCAACTCATGGCCATGCAAACTCATTTCCATCAACTCATGGATTTCCGAAACTCACTTGCCTCAACTTTTCACGTGATATAACTTTCATCGAGATACTCATGAACATGCCATGAAACTACTTAATGCAAACATGCCCAAACACTCATCATATCAAAAGTTCAAACATGCTTGCCTGGTTCGGAGTAGTCGGGGCCTAGCTCGGTGAAGTTCGCGGTTCCGTCACCTCCTTCGGTATCTACGGTATACAAAAATACACGCACTAACGTAAATACCATGGGGTGCACAAAATATTCAAATATTTTTCAAATAAATCTGATAAAAAACTAGACAAATTTTGAAGAGGACAGAAAAAGAATCACTCAAAAATCCTTTTCTGTTTAAAAGTTATAAGAGTTTTGGTCCAAGGACCTCTCTGTAATGAAACAGAAAACTCTCAGGGGTCTAAGCAGAAAAGTCTAGAAAACGATTCAGATTAGAAAGCGCATTTGCGAATCGCTTTGAAGCAGTTCGAAAAAAGAACAGAGAGGCTGACGGGCGGGTCCCACCCGTCAGTTTGAATATTCAAAAGAGGCGGCAGAGCTCGTGGCGCCAGAGCATGGTGGTCGCGGGCGGCGATCCTGGCGAGCGGGGATCGGGTGGTACCTCGTGCTCGATGCATCCTTCAGCGTTGGTGGGTGGTGGTGGTGGTCGCCGACGAGCACCACGTCGACGGCGGCCCTTGCTCCGGCGGACGGTGGTTCGGGTAGTCATGGGCCTCGTCGGAGAGAGTTGCTGGGGTCAAATTGGAGTGGGGTTAGTCTCCAAGAGGTGTCATGAGGCTACGGCAAGTCTAGGGCGGTGGAGGAGCTCTCACGGAGAAAACGCTGCGGAGCCCGAAGCGGACGGAGGTGGCCGGAGTTGAGGAAGAAGGGCCCCTCGAGGCTCTTCCTGTGGCTGGGCGGGGTCGGGTGAGGTGGTGGAGATGTGCAGGGTCGAGAGCGAGCTCGGAGGCGCTACTTATAGCCGGCCCGAGGCGGTTGCCGTGAATGGCATAAGTCCGGCGAGCGATTGCGGCGGTGTTGTGGCTGGACGGTTGGTTTAGGGGCTTGAGCATCATCTAGACGGAGTACCGATTCCATCCCGGTGCCTAACTCAGCAAGGCAGGGGCGGTTACGGCCTGTCCCCAACGGAACGGCCGTGCGGCACGTCGGCGGCAGAGGGCATGCCACATGCGTGCGAGCCACGGAGAGCAGTGCTGCGGCGTCTTGCCGGCAAGGGAGGCAGCCCTGCGGACCTCCAGTGGCGTGGGCGGTGGCGAACGGCGTTGTGCCGTAAGTGCCCCAATCGGCCGCCACGGGAGGTCCCGCCTGCAGAAGACGCCGGCGCGCTCTGGGCGAGGTGCCACCGACGTCAGGAACCAGCCAAGTGCGCGTGCGGCGCTCTGGAAAGGGAGGAGGGGCCGTGCGCAACGCGCCAGGCGCACAGTTGACAGGTGACCAAACTCTGACGAAACTGAACTTACTGAAACTCTGAATTTCTCTGAAAGTGCAAAGTAACAGTGCAAGCCAGGTGTTCGACAGAATGATTTTGGTATGTGGGGATTTGTCCTTGAGCTGATTTTTGGTGGAGTGGCCTCTCATAGCATTTGGGGGCTGCCTGAATTTTGGTGGAATTTTTGGAGAAGAGGAGATATGAATTTCATCAAATTTGACAAATCTGGTCCAAATTTGCAGAAGCTGAAACTTGAAAATTTTGAAAAGAAGAAGAGTGGATCTTGATGGTTCTAGGTTGTGGATGCTAGGGACTATCCAGAGGAGTTGGTTTGAGATCAAAATTCAAAGGCATATAGGTACTTGCTTTGCAAATCACCTAGTCTCAAAATAATGGACAGAATTGTTTTGGGGAAAGAAATAAATGAGATAAAATCCAAAAATGAGTTGGACTTGTTGGGACAGAATATTTGGATTGCCCCAAAGTGGAAGGAGGGGTTTTGGGAAGATTTACCACATGAGACATGGTAAAAAGTACGGATGGTTTCAATATAAGAGAAGACCCAAAACTCCTAGGGTTTTCTTATTAAAAGAAAAGTAAATCCCAAAAAAATAAATTTCAGAAGGGGGAGAGTCAGAAGAAGGGTTTTTAAATAACCAACACCAGAGTTGAAGAAGATGCCAAAATAAAATCCTTTGCCAAAGGGGAAATTTTTGAGAGAGAGATTTTTGGAAGGGTTTAAATGACCTTCAAAACCAACAAAGTTTCAGTTGAAAACCAAAAAAAAATTTGGAGTTTCACAACACCTACCCCGTTAGAAAAAATCTCTTCCCCGAGATTTCAGCTGATCGTCAAATAAATGTGGGTGCTCTGTCCGAAGAAAATCCTCCCTTTCCCAAGTGGCTTCACTCTCTGTGTGATTGCTCCACTGAACTCTGAAAAACTTGATGGTTTTCTGTCGGGTCCTCCTTTCAGACTTCTCCAAGATTTTTATTGGATGCTCCCGATATGTGAGGTCTGGTTGCACGTCAATGTTTTCATGGGATACCTGCTTCTCTGGGTTGCTCACGCACTTCCTCAATTGCGAGACGTGGAACACGTCGTGGACGTCGGATAAATCTTCGGGTAAGTCTAGCTGGTAGGCTACCGTGCCTCTCCATGCCACTATGCAGAATGGTCCGATGAATCTTGGTGCTAGCTTCCCCCTAATCTTGAATCGTTGCAGGCCCCTCATAGGAGATACTCGTAGGTATACAAACTCACCGGGTTCGAAACTGACTCCCCGATGTTTTTGATCGTAATAACTCTACTGTCGACTTTGGGCTGTCTTGAGTCGATCCCTAATCACCTTAACTTTATCTTCAGCCTCCTTGAGCATGTCTAGGCGAAGATATGGCTGTCTCGGTTTCGACCAATTTAGCGAGTGCGACATCTCCGCCCGTCTGAGCCTCAAATGGTGCCATTTGCGAGCTGGCTTAGTAATTGTTGTTGTATCACGAACTCTGCGTATGGTAACCTTTCTTCCCAACTGGTTCCATAGGTGAGGACACATGCTCTTAGCATGTCTTCTAGAATTTGGTTTACGTGTTCAGTTTGTCCATCAGTCTGGGGGTGGTATGCGGTACTGAACGCAAGTTGAGTTCCCAAAGCTTGTTGTAAGTGATCCCAAAATCGGGAGATAAATTGAGTACCTCATGCGATATTATTGTCTTTGGGACTCCATGTAAGCGAGCGATACGGGAGAGATAAAGCACAGCAAGTTTACGGCGGTGTGGGTTGTCTTCACGGGGATGAAGTGAGCTACTTTAGTCAGTCTTTCAGTGATGACCCATATGGCATCATGTCCGTGTCGTGACCGAGGTAGCCCAACAATAAAATCCATTACAATCTCGTCCCATTTCCATTTGGGTATCTTGTTTGGCTGCAAAAGTTCGGCCGGTTTCTGCTGCTCGGCCTTGATGCGTTGACAAGAGTCACAACCTGCGATGAACGTGGCTATGTCCCTTTTCAGACCGTGCCACCAAAATTTCTCCTGAATGTCCTTGTACAATTTTGTTCCTCCAGGATGGATTGAATACGGAGCGGTGTGGCCTTCAGCTAAGATTTGCTGTTTAAGGTCCTTGATATTTGGTACGCAAAGTCTATCTCCCTACCACAATATTCCCTGCTTATCGATAACAAACTCTGTGGCCTTGCCCAAACTCACCTTTCGCTTTATGCCTTCAATTCTAGGGTGTCCATGCTGAGCTTCTTTAACTTTTTCAATCAGGGTAGGCTGTATCTCTAAATTCGACACATAGCCTTCGGTGACCACCATCAAGTTGAGCTTAGCGAATTCCTGCCGGAATTCAGGTCTCAAATTTGGTAGACCGTCGTTGTTCGGGCTAGGGTTCCGACTTAGGGCATCTGCCACTACATTTGCTTTTCCTGGATGGTAGTGGATCCCAACATCATAATCCTTCACTAATTCCAACCAGCGTCGTTGCCGTAAATTCAGTTCCGGTTGTGTGAAAATATACTTGAGGCTCTTATGGTCCGTGTATATTTCTAGCGATTTCAAGTAAAAGTGTCTCCATTCCTTGAGTGCATGAATAACTGCTGCTAATTCCAGGTCATGAGTAGGATAATTTTCCTCATGCTTGCGAAGTTGTGCGAAACATCTGCGACAACCATGCCTTCTTGCATCAATCGCACCCGAGGCCCTTTCGGGATCGTCACAATACCTCAAAATTCTTGTGTATGTCGGCACAATTAATGCTGGTGTTGTCGTTAGTTTCCTTTTAGTTCTTGGAAACTTTTCTATAAGCTTCCGTCCATTCAAACTTCTTGTCTTTGTTGAGTAGCTGCGTCATTGGCTTTGCTATAGTGGAAAATCCTTCAATAAATCTTGGTAGTATCCTGCCATTCCCAAGAAACTTAAATCGTCCGTTCTGCTGGCTGGTGGTTTCCAGCCAAATGCGGCCTTGACTTTCGGGTCTCGGCAATACCTTCTTGGGTCGATCGTGGCCCGAAAACCTACTGTCTTAGCCAAAACTCACACTTGCTGAACTTGGCGTATAATTGATGTTTCTGAGTTCTCCTAGTACAACTCGGAGATGTTCAGCATGCTCTTCGGTGTCTTGGGTATATCGAATATAAATCGATGAATACCACAACAAACTTGTCCATGAATTTCATAAATACTTTGTTCATGAGGTGAACAAAATATCGAAGCGTTAAATCGGTCAAATGGCATTACTTTGAACTCATACAATCCGTATCTGGAGGTGAAGGCTGTCTTGGGAATATCTTCCGTTCGTACTTTTGGTATCCCGAGCTCAAGTCAATTTTTGAGAATACCTTGGCCTGAGCGAGTTGATCAAATAAATCATTTATCCGTGGCATCGGATATTTGTTCTTGATTGTGACCATGTTAAGCGCTCGATAGTCTATGCACAATCTCAGTGTTCCATCCTTCTTTTTGGCAAATAATATTGGTGAACCCCAAGGTGAGGAGCTGGCTCATATATAACCTTTGTCCAATAATTCTTTTATTTGCTTCTGCATTTCTACCAATTCGGATGGTGCCATTCTGTATGGTTTCTTGTATATGGGAGCGGTTCCGGGCGCTAGCTCAATGCTGAATTCTATCTCTCGATGCAGTGGCATGCACAGTAGTTCTTGAAATACGTCGGAAATTCACACCTCTGGAACCTTGCTTAATTCAGAAATATCCACCTTGTTCAATCTCGGTTGCCGGGATATTTTTCTCTTTTTGGCTGAAACTTTTATTGTCTTCCCGTGGTGGTGGGTGAGAATTACGGTCCTGTTGAAGCAGTCAATAAAACCTTTGTTGGTGGTTAACCAATCCATCCCTAAGATGACATCCAGTCCTTTATTTTCCCACACAATAAGGTTGGCGTGAAAACTCAATCCTTCAAACTCAATAATCACACCTTGGCAGTAACTCTGGGTAACTTGCTTAATCCCAGGGGACTTGATGATCATTGATTTTCCAAGGGAAGCATCGAAAATTTATTTTGCAAAGCAAAACTTTTGAAATGAGCAGTGAAGCTCGAGAATCAAACAAAACCATGGCAGGTATTGTGTTGACGGAAGCGTGCAGAGTCGATATCGGGGCATTCTGTGCTTCCTCTTTGGTCACGTGGTTCAGATGACCCTTCTGTGGTTGTTATTTGGGTTGAAATTATTGCGCTTTGGCGCGAACTATACCTCCGTTGTTCGGCTTTGGGGTCGAGTTCCTTGGCTTGGGGCACTGCTTGGCATAGTGCCCTTCTTCTCCACAAGCGTAGCAAGTAACGCCTGGGCGGTATGTGAACTCCTTGTCCCTTGCATGAAAATTCTTGATTGGACGTGAAGACATTTGTCGTGGGTTTGGGTGTCCAACCTCTCTGAAAATCTGTCTTGCTGCGGTGGTTGCGGGCATGATTAGTCTGGTCCCTTTTTCGCTTGTGGAAATCTTCCAAGCTGCGTCTCTCATCTTCCAAAGTAATGGCCTTATCCACCAGCGTCTTAAAATCCGGGAAGGTGTGCACAACCAACTGGCATTTAAGCGCGGGCGTTAGACCGTCTAGGAATTTTTCCATCTTCTTGCTTTCAGACATACGCTCCTCATTGGCGTAGCGAGACAATAGAGTAAACTGACTGTTGTATTCTGACACCGTCATTGTCCTTTGCTTGAGGTCATCAAACTCTCTCTTTTTGATCTTCATAAGACTTTTAGGAATATGTGCCCCACGAAAACCTTCTTTGAACTCCTCCCAGGTGATATTATTTTCGTTGGGGTGCATGTGTAGGAAATTTTCCCACCACGATGCAGCTGCTCCAGTGAGATAGTGCGGTGCATATAGCACTTTCTCAAGATCTGAACACTGGGCAATAATTAATTTTCTTTTCATGTCTCAAGCCAGTCCTCGGCTTCAAGAGGTTTGTCGATATGAGAAAATGTTTGGGGCGTGTCTTACATAGCTCGATAACTTTGATTGCTGCTGATCTGTCACGGTGATTTCCCATATTGATGACTTGGTTCATCATTTCCTGATGTTGTTGCTGACTTTGCTCATAAAGACAGCACATTTGGGAAAGTGTTGTTTCAACGTCCTGTTGACTTGACTGCCTACATGTGAAATTGTTGCTTGGTTGTGTGCCATAATTTTCCTCACGGAGTTGGCATGGAGCGCGTCCAGGGCGAGACATTGTTCACTCTGGGGATATATTTTGTAAAACTCATAAGAAAAGAAATTGAGTCGCAAAAGTCAATAAATTCATGAAGACGGAAAAGGTCTTAAATGCTCAGAGATTTTTCAAGAGAATAAACGTTTGCGCACGGAGAAGGACTGCTCATTACATATCTTACACGCAAGCAGTAATTATACAATACATCACTCAGGATATGCGTACATATACCTGACATGCTATTTAGGCTAGTGCATTCCTCCCGTTCCTACATGATGCGCAAACAAGCTACTTCTCACAGCCTATGTACATATAAACATATCGTACAAGCGGTACATCGCATGGCGGCTAAGCCTACTCAGTCGGAGGAGATGGTAAGGATTTCCCTTGCCCTGCCGAGGGTGAGGTGCAGAGAGGCTGGGGACTCAACCTCCTCCTCGCTAATAGGCTCCAGACGTGAAGTGCTGCGCTGAGTTGTTGGAGCGGGTGCCCTATATGGAGCAACACGAACAGGTGTGGGCGCAGTGGGTGGTGCAGAGCGGACTGGAGTGGGTGCAATGACTTGGTTGAACTCCTTGGTGGAAGGCAGGCGACGGCGATGGCGAGTGGTAGGAGAAAAGATGCCGATGTGAGGCGAAAGTCGATGGCGGTGCGGTCTTGAGGAGCTCCCTCTGTTGGCAGCACAGCCATGGGCTGAGTCCATCTTGAGTAACCACGAAGTCATCCACCAGGTTGTCGAAGGCTGCCTCGAGCCGGAGATACCCGCAGGCATCTCAAAAGCCTCGTCTCGCTCTCCTCTGGGGCAAGACTATGAGTAGTGGCAGGCGTACGACACGTGGCATGGAAGGTAGCGGTAACGACGAGTCTGCATCGAAGGAAGGACATCCCTGAGACGAGCTATCGCCTCACGGGCTGCCATCTGCATAGCATGCTTCTCCGTAGGCATGGCTCTCCCCATGAACCGGAAGCGACGTAACTCAACACACCCTCCCTTGAATTGCACCTCGGCCTGGTGCATGGTTAGACTTTCATTGACCTTGTGCCGAGAGAGTGCGAAGACTGCGCGCACAGATGGCCCCATCGCGACTTGGACGATGAAGAAGAGAAGCTTGACGAACCCATCGGGCTCGTTGGCGAACGTCTGTGACTCGAAGTCATTGCCAGCCATCTACAAAAGTAGGCCAAATTTCTGAGTGGTCAGGTCATAAATTTATGCTGACTGTCAGAAAATGACTACATTGCAGAAATAAATAATAAGCTCTATTATGCTAATAACCGATTAGCGATCGCACCTAGTGGCTTCCTACAGTCAGCCTGGCTCTCGTACCAAGCTTGTCACGACCGGTTTTCCAATAAAAATATTTATTGAGAAACCGATCTTTTAATTCCAGTGTGAGGAAAATCCTCCTTACTGGTAGACAAAACCTTGATACAATAAGCCAGTAGCATTTAATATATTACAGGGTCGGGCTGAGGTTGCTCAACAAATTATTACAAGCACGCCAATAATTATACATAGTGGCGGATATGACACAGTGGTGTGGGGTGGCTTACTACTGACTCGAGATAAAAGTGATTGGTGGAAAATCACAGTGGAGTGGATAATATGACTACTAAATTGGCGGCTCATTGAGCGTCGAGGTGAGGCTTGATGAATTTATTTGGGTAGCGAGCGGATATAATCTGATGACCAAATCAAAGGTGCATACGAGACTGGCCGGACTCCTCTAGGCGTCGGACTCGCTATCGAACTCTTCATCCATGAGATCGCCTTCCGTCGACATCTGGCCAAATCAACAAGCCGGTGAGTACTTTGAAAGTACTACATAAGACAGTTCGGACATAAGATATAACAAATGCATGCATGAATCGTCATGAGTAATTTAACAATGCACATTCAAATCAGTATAACAAGGTAAGTAAAAAGGAGTCGGCGGTAGTCCACTCAAAACCCAATAAAATAAACGAAAACCGATCGGTTATGCAGGCGACACCTCGAAGGGTGAACAAATAAGTAAAACATGCATGATCGAGGCGTCTAAGCGACACCACATAAAGGGCTTATACTAAAAGAAAAGACATCGTGCCCGATCGGACGTCGAGGCGACATCACGGAAAGGGCTTGCATCGTAAGTAAATAATAACAATACCATGATCGGACGTCTGGCGACATCGCGAAAGGGCTTATATCAAAAGTAAATAAACAACAATGCCACGATCGGACGTCGGCGACATCGCGAAAGGGCATATATCAAAAGTAAATAAATAACAATGCAGCGATCCGACATCGGCGACATCGCAGAAGGGCTTAAATTCATTATTCATAACTTGCAAGAATTAATGCTCACGGTAAATATTCAACACGTGATAAATAACGGGTTAGTCCATTCACAGGAATAGCGTTAACGGACTTAATACTCATGTGGCTCACGAGTTTTTGTCACCAAAATGACTCTTGACAAGATAAGATAAGCGCAGAACTTGGATATGGATAAGATGATTCAAAGGAATTATTGACTCTGCGAGTTTGTACTAGAAAGCCCACAGCCAGCAGTTTCCACGATCCACGAAGGACTAGTTCCGTTCTGGTATTCGGAAGAAACACAAAAATCCAGTACACACCATCCCACCTCACGATGCGAGAATCACCCTAGACAGCGTTCAAGAAAAACTTTGAGGCGGGAGAGCACAATCTCGAATAGCATGGGATCAAATTTTTATCTGCGCTCTAAGTGGTGCCCCCTCTCGGTTCAACCGTAAACACCCATGCCCCCGACGGATGATAGGCTTTAATCCGGGGCCATGGAACCCTCATCCCGGTCTCTCGATTTGGTGTGTACCAGAAAGTGGTTTGCAACTTACTCGCCATATCCCTTGTGGAAAACATGTGGTAATACGGAAAAGGAAAATGGAATGAGCTGGACTCATGCATCGACACTGAGTCAAATAATCTGGCATAAGACTGGCATGCTACAACACTGCCATCTTACCCATTCTCATGCCAACTCATGGCCATGCAAACTCATTTCCATCAACTCATGGATTTCCGAAACTCACTTCCCTCAACTTTTCACATGATATAACTTTCATCGAGATGCTCATGAACATGCCATGAAACTACTTAATGCAAACATGCCCAAACACTCATCATATCAAAAATTCAAACATGCTTGCCTGGTTGGGAGTAGTCGGGGCCTAGCTCGGTGAAGTTCGCGGTTCCGTCACCTCCTTCGGTATCTACGGTATACAAAAATACACGCACTAACGTAAATACCATGGGGTGCACAAAAATATTCCAACTATTTTTCAAATAAATCTGATAAAAACTAGACAAAATTTTGAAGAGGACAGAGAAAGAATCACTCAAAAATCCTTTTCTTTTTAAAAGTTATAAGAGTTTTGGTCCAAGGACCTCTCTGTAATGAAACAGAAAACTCTCAGGGGTCTAAGCAGAAAAGTCCAGAAAACTATTCAGATTAGAAAGCGCATTTGCGAATCGCTTTGAAGCAGTTCAAAACAAGAACAAAAGAGGCGTGGCGGGTCCCACCGTCGAGTTTGAATATTCAAAAGAGGCGGCGAGCTCGTCGGCGCCGAGAGCCATGATGGTCGCCGGCGCGCGATCCACAGCGAGGCGAGAATAGGTGGTACCTCGGTGCTCGGTGCATCCTTCCGCGTGGGTGGGTGGTGGTCGTGGTGCGCCGGCGAGCACCACGTCGGCAATGGCACTTGCTCCGACAGACGGTGGTTCGGGTAGTCGTGGGCCTCGTCGGAGAGAGTTCTTTGAGGTCAAATTGGAGTGGGGTTAGTCTCCTAGAGGTGTCATGAGGCTACGGGCAAGTCTAGAGGCGGTGGAGGAGCTCTCACGGAGAGAACGCTGCGGGCCAAGCGGACGGAGGTGGCCGGAGTTGAGGAAGAAGGGCCCCTCGAAGCTCTTCCAGTGGCTGGGCGGGGTCTAGTGAGGTGGTGGAGATGTGCGGGGTGGAGAGCGATCTCGGAGGCGCTATTTATAGCCGGCCCGAGGCAGTTGTCGTGAACGGGATAAGTCCGGCGAGCGATTGCGGCGGTGCTGTGGCTGGACGGTTGGTTTAGGGGCTTGAGCATCGTCTAGACGGAGTATTGATTCCATCCCGGTGCCTAACTCAGCAAGGCAGGGGTGGTTCGGCCTGTCCCCAGCAGGCGGCCGTGCGACGCGTCGGCGGCGAGGGCGCGCCATGCGTGCCGAGCCACGGCGGCGTTGCTGCAGGCGTCGCGGCGGCAAGGGAGACAACCACGCGGAGCTCCCGGGTGGCGTGGGCGGTGCGAGCGCGTTGTGCCGCTGGGTGCCCCATCGGCCACCACAGGAGGTCCCGCGCGCGCGAAGACACCGGCGCGAGCGGGCGAGTGCCACCGATGCGAGAACCAGCCAAGTGCGGCGTGTGGCGCTCTGGACGAGCAGGAGGGCCATGCGCCAGCGCGCCCACGCCTGATTGACGGTGACCAGACTCTGACGAAACTGAACTTACTGAAACTCTGAATTTCTTTGAAAGTGCAAAGTAACGGTGCAACCCAGGTGTTCGATAGAATGATTTTGGTATGTGGGGATTTTTCCTTGAGCTGATTTTTGGTGGAGTGGCCTCTCATAGCATTTGGGGCTGCCTGAATTTTGGTGGAATTTTTGGAGAAGAGGAGATATGAATTTCATCAAATTTGACAAATCTGGTCCAAATTTGCAGAAGCTGAAACTTGAAAATTTTGGTGAAATTCATATCTACACTTCTCCAAAAATTCCACTAAAATTCAGGCAACCTCTAGTTGCAATGAGAGACCACTCCACCAAAATCAGCTCAAGAAAAATCCTGGATACCAGAATCATTTTGTCGAACACACATGCATCTGTTTTTGTTCATATTCAGTAAATTCGGAAAGTTCGATGTCGTTTCTCCGGCAGAACTTCATCACATGCCCATTGTGCGTTTGGCTCGATGCTCGCCTTTGGCCTGCTTGTCCGGAGCTCCACCGCCGCTTGGCGCTTTCCCAACGTTGGTGGCACCTGGCCCGCTGCTTGGCGGCGTGCTGCGGCGGCGAAACACCGTAATGGCGGCGAGGGCAAAAGCGTGGCGCCGCGCCATTGGCGCCCGGCCAAGCGTCTGGTGGCTCCAGCGTGGCCACCTCCTTGCCGGCCTGCGCATGCGGCACCGTCGCCGTGGCTTTGGCACGCGAGAGCGCTCTCTGCCGCCGACAGGCGTGCGGCCGTTCCGTCGAGGCAAGCCGTAAACCTTCCTCCGTGCGAGCTGGACCTAAAATGGCACCACTACTCCACCTAGGCGATGCTCAAGCTCCTAAGCCGACCGTCCAGCCACAGCGCCGCCGTAATCAACTCGCCGGACTTATCCGTTCACGGCAACCGACTCGGGCCGGCTATATATAGCACCCCCGAGCCTGCCCTCGCCCCCGCATGACTGCACCACCTCACTAGACCCCGCCTAGCCACTGGGAGAGCCTCGAGGGGCCCTTCTTCCCCGATTCCGGCCGCCCCGTTCCGCCTCGGCCTCCACCTCGATTCGCTCTGGTGAGGCCGTCTCCGACACCCTAACTTCGTCAGCAACCCTCTCGAGCAACTAGGAGACTAAACCCCACTCCTATTTGACCCCGCAGCTCCCTCGGCGAGATCCACGACTGCTGAACCGCCGTCCGCGGAGCAAGGGCGCCCGTCGACTGAGTGCTGCGCGGCGATCACCACCACCACCCACAGACGCGGGCAGTGCGATCTCGAAGGTAACCCCGATCACCTTGCCTCGCCGTGGATCGCCGCCGGCGACCACCGCACCTCTCGGGCGCCGTCGCGCTCTTTTTGAAATTTCAAACCTGACAAGTGGAGCCCGCCTGTCAGCCTCACAGCCGTCTCTTTTAAACGAAACGTTATCCTAGACTTTTCCACAGGCCCCACAGAAACTTTACGTTTCATTACGGATGGGTCCTTGGACCAAAACTCTTATAACTTTTAAACAGAAAATGATTTTTGATTGATTCCTTTTCTGTCATCTTTATTTTTCTGTCTAGTTTTTTTTCATATTTATTTCAAAAATATTTGGATCAACTTTCTGTATGTAACACTCCGGATGTAACTTTCCATATTTGTGACTCCAACTCTTGCCATTTTCGGCATTGTGTTATGATATTCCCTCCGTGGTTGGGGTTTTGTCTTTCGTTTTGCATTTTGTCCATGTCATGCATTTTCATATCATGTCATCATGTGCATCTCATTTGCATACGTGCTCGTCTTATGATTCCGAGCATTTTTCCCGTTGTCCGTTTTGCAATCCGGCACTCCTATGTCCCCCGGCGTCCCCTTATACAATTTTCTGTGAGCGGGTACTAAACTTTCTCGGAATGGACCGAGGTTTGTCAAGTGGCCTTGGTACACCACGGTGAACCACTGTCAAGTTTGGTCATTTGGAGCTCGTTTGGTACTCAACGGTTAACCGCACTCTCATAAAGGCCTCTTTTAAGTTGCAGCCCAACACCTTCAAAACAGCCCAATAACCCATCTAAGTCACTTCCATGCTCTCCGTCGTCGGATCACGATCATGTGGGCGAAAACCGCACCTCATTTGGAGCTTCCTAGCTCCTTCTATCTATAAATATGCATCTCCCCCTCCAAATTCGGATCCTGAAACCCTAGCCCCGCTCCCTCCGCGCGCCGGACACGTCCGGTCCGCGCCGGACAAAAACCACTGCCGCGCCCCGGCCAATCAGGCCGCGCCACATGTCGCCGCCAGCGCCAGCCCGCCGCCCGCCCGCGAGGCCGCCATGAGCCCTCCGGCCCGGCCGCCGCCCGCCGCGCCCATCGCCGCCAGCTCCTTGATCGCCCGCGCCGCCGCTGCCACCCGCCGCATGACCCGGCCACCGCCAGCCCGACCGCTACCGCCCGTCGCCTGCCGCCGCTCGTCGCCGCCTCCGCCCGGCGCCGCCCGCCTCCTCGGCGGTCCCTCCTCCGTCGCCGTCCCGGCCGCTGCTGCTGCTCCGGCGAGCAGCGCCGCCGTCCTCGATCCGCGCGCCCGTCGGATCTGAGATCCAAATGGGAGGTTGACTTCTTCTCCCCCTGAATTCCCTCTAACTTATATTCCTGGCAGATTTTTGTTGCTTTTTGTTCATGGCATAACTCTGTACCCGTAGCTCCGTTTCGTGCGGGTAATATGTTAAAATGTTCGTCTCAAAGAGTAGATCATTTCATCTCATTGCATCATTTTCATTTGAGCTCATCTTGATGCCCGAAATGCTGTTAGAAGAGGGCTATGTGATGTTAGTTTACATTTCTTAACGAACATGCACTTTGTCATTTTGCCATGATTGATGTGTGCATCCTATGATCTTGAGCCCTACATGTGTTTTGTAATATGCCATGCCATCTTTACAGGGGTGTATGCCATGTATTTTTTTGATCTCTGTGGTAACTCGCACAAGCATGCAAACTAGGCTTCATGATGTTGCTGATTTCAGCCCAGATTTCTTGATATTTTTATGCCATGTTAACTTGATGCTACCGAGAGATCCATGCATATTTTGAGATACTTGATGAGGATGTTTTGAACATATGGTTATGCTCTATCCATCCATGCCTTTGTTTGCAATTATGGAGTGCCATAGCTTGAGTCAATCGAGCTCTACTTTTGCTATAAAATGTTTCCTGGCAGATTGTTTACATGTTATTCAATTTTGCCAAGGTTGTTGTAGTTGATCCGTGTATGCTATGATGTTGTTCTTGCCATGTATATCTTCTATTCCATGTCTTCTTGATGTATGTATGCTTAGTTTATCATGTAATTCTCTGTAGTGAGTGCTTTGAGCTCTTAAACATGCCTACTTGTTATCTGTTTTGTCATGCCACATTCTTGAATCATTATGAAACTTGCTATATTTGACATGGGTGTTACTATATTTTCTGACCCCTTTTGGCTCATGGTCAGTAAGGGACTTTTGTTCTATGCTTTGAGTAGATTCATGCCATGCCTTGTTTTGCTACTATAAGTTCCTGTAGCATGTTGTTTTCTTGCTCTGAACATTGCTTCCTGATGCTGATTTTGCCATGTTTAGTAATTTCACTAAGTCTGTGAAGCTGATATATTTTGCACTTTTGCCATGCTTGTTTGGACCTGTTATGATGCGATTTAGCCGTAGCTCAGTGTTCATCTTTTGTCAAGCATCTTGAGTAGATCACTGCCATATGCTTTGTTGATACGTTTGGGTGCAGTAGCTTAATTTCTTGTTGCTTGCTATGTGGCATCGTGCTGTTAATGGCAGATTTGTGCCATTCTTGTATGCTTGTCATTTGCAAACCGTGCATCCGATTCCGGTGATCTTTATATAGATTTCAACCGAAATCATCTCATCTTTCAGCGGCATACTTGGTTTGCCAAGTTGATGCCTGGTTCATCATTTTCCTTCGAACGCATCGCATTGCATATCACATCTCGCATATCATGTCGGGTTTTGCATCATGTTGCTTGTGCATTGCACCGTGATTTATTAATGGTTCCTTTGTTTGTGTTCTTGCTTTGGGTAGACCGGAGGCGGGTTAGTGAGCGAGGAACCTGTTGAGAACGCTTCGAGGATCAAGCTTTCGACAACTCTGAGAAATTTGCAGGCAAGATGACCATACCCTCGAAATCACTTCTATCTTTGCTATGCTAGATGCTCGCTCTTTTGCTATGCCTATGCTACGATGCCTATCACTTGCTATATCATGCCACCCATATTGCCATGCCAAACCTCTAACCATCCTTTCCTAGCAAACCGTTGATTGGCTATGTTACCGCTTTGCTCAGCCCCTCTTATAGCGTTGCTAGTTGCAGGTGAAGATGAAGTTTGTTCCTTGTTGGAACATGGAGATGTTGTTCCTTGTTGGAACATATTTACTTGTTAGGGATATCACAATATATATCTGCTTTAATTAATGCATCTATATACTTGGTAAAGGGTGGAAGGCTCGGCCTTATGCCTGGTGTTTTGTTCCACTCTTGCCACCCTAGTTTCCGTCATACCGGTGTTATGTTCCTTGATTTCGCGTTCCTTACACGGTTGGGTGATTTATGGGACCCCCTTGACAGTTCACTTTGAATAAGACTCCTCCAGCAAGGCCCAACTTTGGTTTTACCATTTGCCACCTAAGCCTTTTTCCCCCGGGTTTTCGCGAGCCCGAGGGTCATCTTGATTAACCCGGGCGGTGGTCCTTGAGTGTTGGTCAAACTAGAGCACCGTGCAGGACCATTCCTTGGCAACTTGGATTACGTCGGTACATATGCGCCCGCTTATCCGGTGTGCCACGAGAGCGACATATGTGCAGCTCCTATCGGGTTTGTCGGCACATTCGGTGACTTTGCTGGTCTTGTTTTATTGCTGTCGAAATGCCTTGTAGTCCGGGATTCGAGACTGATCGGACCTTCGGTAGAAGGAATATCCTTCGTTGACCATGAGAGCTTATAATGGGCTAAGTTGGGACACCCTGCGGGTAT